>ML121540.1:0-177249 GCA_003788615.2 Terfezia boudieri ATCC MYA-4762
GACTCTGTGCGATACCTTATCCCATACATTTATCTCATCAACCCTCATTGCCCAAATCACTATCCCCTGACATGCTCAATGCATCTTCATCATCAGACATCCCGAGACTATTTATCTCAAATCCCTCCTCCTCTCTCTATCCTTCTCGCCATCTCTCTCGACCTTCAATTCCCCATCCATACTCCACTTCACCATAATCAACATCACTATCCTCTTCATCTTCCGAATCCTCTCTAATATCAACCAAACCTATTCTTTCTTCCTCCGGGGCCATATCCATATTCTGCTCCATTTCCAAATCTATATTCTCATACTCATCACCGGGGGCCCCAGGTCGTTCTCGCAGATAACGCTCCTCCTCCTCACGGAACAGTCGATCTTCACTACATTCCGAGCTTGCATCATCGTCTCCTCTTATTCCTCCCACTCTTTCTTTCATTATGTCATCAAGGAAGGAACCTCGTGTGATTATCCGTTCACCAAGTGTAAACAGGTCCAAGGCTGGCTTCATCTCAACAGGATTATGAACCGAACCTGCTTTCCAGCGTCCCTTTCGGAAATTACATACATCATGCTGCAAAAGCGTCCTGAAAACAACTTTACAATCCTCTTTATCGTCCACGGTTCCATGTTTATGGGAGATATCCGAAACACCTGCATACACGTAAGCTTCTTGGTACCTACGAATTTCTAGTATACTTACTAGCGAGCGGACTGATGTACTTACTAGCGGACTGATGCACTGCCTCCTGCACCGACCGGAATAAGAATGCATTCCTGGATACTGATTTCAAAAAAAAAACCTTACTTTGTCAGTTCCTGTTCGGATTATGTTGATCTTTGACTTTTCGCACCAATAACTCATTTACCTTATCAATACCCATGAATTTCATTTCTCGGCCACTCAAATTGACCAGGATATTGTTATCCCAAATATACCTGAATCTATCCATCCAAACTACCTCTTTATCGATTAACAGATTTGCAGTTGCCTTAGCGTAATGATGTTTCCCAGCCCCACTGAACCACACGCATAAAGGTTCTATATTTTTTAGCAAAGCTCCCGAGTCACCAGCACTACGAGAATCAGTATGTCTCAACTTCATATAGATATTTGCTCCAACAAAACGATAAAAATGTCTTACAATCGGACAACTTACCTGACATTATAATGCAAGTCTCTTATCACGAAATAATGTTGCAAAAACAACAGAAAGTTCTCATATGCTAAATCCCTTTCCCTATAAGCCACCCTCTTTATGAATGCATTCCTATCAAGCTCATCTCCGTGTCTATCCTTCTTCAAATGCTTCTCCTTCAACATTGATCCCCACTCTTTAATACCCGCGTTCTCCACTTTCTCTCTCATAATTCTCACTGTTCTAGGAACTAAGAATCTTTGGACGACTTTCCTGCACAAATCCACGTAATTATCTACTTTTTTCAACTCTCTCTCGAGTTCCTCCAAACAACTTGCCTTAACAATATTAGCATACTATTCTCGAAATTCCAGGTCTCTTATACCTTCAATTCTGACGCTACTGCTGCTAACGCATGTCCCTCTCCGCAGATATTAGTGAATCTCTTACAGGTATTGTATTCGGGCATCCCTGCCGTAACTCCTTTAACCGCCAAAACATGCTTCAACTGACATAGAGAGCCGGGGTCCATTCCATCTTCCCTTCCCCAATGTCCCCGAAACAATAAGTCTTCTGCCGCCATTTCTAAATGGAAAATCCCGTCCAGTTTTGCCAGGTAATTTAACTTGTTATGCTCAAAGTCTCTCACACGTAGCTGCTTCAATGCTGACACTTTCAACATAGTTCCCAAATCTCCCACATGAAGAACCACTCTCCCAGCCAACCTTATCGAACTCAATCCTGTTTGCTCCAACAGTTTATTAATCACTTCCGCACTGCCTTGAATGGACGTCTCATCCTTCTCCAAGGTATCCAAGGCATTAACATCCATTCTTACACACGGAATCCTATGAATCCATTCAAACGATGGTCGGGTGTGCCCAGGTTCCCTTGCAGCCAACTCCTGCATGACTATGGGAAAATACTTCCACAATATATCGCTCAAATGGACAACTAACCTATTGGGCATATGCTCTGCATACGAGTCCTTTGACAACAACCAATATTTATCGATTTTCGTATAGTCTAGACAACTGGCAAATAAGAACCGTCCGTCTAGGCTAGGAACCCCTTCTTCATATACCTGAAGATCCATATAAATCCTCATCTTCTCATCAAATTCTCTCCAACTATTATCTCTAAGATCCGCTCCAATCGTGGCCTCGCCATCTGCCTCTTCTCCATTGTCCAAACCTTCTACCGATCTCAATCTCTTCTCTGGGCTTTCTTCTGTCTCGACTCTGACCACTGGACGAATTTTCTCAGGTGCTTCTGGCTTCGGTATATGTAGGAACCACATAGCAGCGCAGGTATACTGAGTTAGCACCCTTTGATTTTTCACACTTTGTCCTGTTTTATTCTCAAACATCACATTATTATCCCACATAAGCCCGAACGCATGTCCCTGAATGATTCGCTTCTTAATCCGTTCTCCATTCGCGCTTCCCATAGCTTTCATAGCATCGCATATAGTGGTATATCCAACACTCAGGCCCACTCGATTTAAAACACCGATCACCCTTTTAGGAACCCCGCAAGCCTGCAGATAATATCCAATCGGGGTCTGTAAACTGTTGCACATCCTGGATCTCCCAAATGCAATCATGCTCATAACCACAGTATTTATCAACAATTTATTTCTACTCTTTCTACCCCTTTCACCCCCACCACCACCACTCTTCTTCCTTTTTCTCGAATTCAAATTGTCTAGCATCGTATCCCTGTCGCTTCCGACTGAGCATACTCCATTGATGAGCTCATATAGGCGCGGACAGTTCTGACGAAACCTCCCACCAAGCTCTTCAAAGTTGAAATTGGTTGCAATGTCAGGCGTTATCGCCTGTACCGGGCATTTAGCAATGGGTTGCTTGCAATAGGCCTCCAACTCAAGGTCCAAAATTTGCTGAACGAGCCTCCAGACACCCCCACCTAAACGCCTCTTCACTTCGGAGATTGCTGTTGCCGAGTTCTGTTTCCTTTTGCTGCTACAATTGATTACCGATACCATCCCCTCAAACACCTCCTCGACACCATTATTGTCTATGAAGGACCTTTGCTTCTCTCGCATGCGCTTTGACTTTGCTCCAAGGCATCTGGTAACAAATAGTCTGAGGTCCATGTTACTGCTTCTCAGTAATTCACAAATCTTGAAGACCCTTGGTTCCCATATTTCCTCCTCAGCATCCAATGCAATTGCATCCCATTCACTATCCATAATAGCGAACTGTATTTCTGCAATAACCTAATTCACTGATCTCCCGATGCACTTGAAGACGGTTATTGGTTCTAATTAGCAGTCTAGATTTTGCCATGTTCCGGGATGTTTTTGTTGAGATGTTCAAAAATAAATATTTACGTTCCAAAACAAATACTGTATTACATATTCTGCTCCGAAGCCACTAGCGTATTGCATAGTTTCCACGCTAGTTCCTCCGAGCTCGGAGGAACTAGCGTGGCAATTTCGGAGTAGGTTACTACCAGACTCTTAACCGTAGCACTAAAATAATTACGCGTAGGTACTAAGAGTCTGGTCACGAGAGCACTTCGACGTCTTCATTTCGTACCTTGCTCAACACCAAAGGCTTTGGACGTCAATAAAAATGTGTATGTGTGCCGGTGCCTTCCAATTTGTCCAACCCATATTCACTCTTCCCTTCCCTGGTAGCTATAGCTGCTGTAATCCCGCTGGATAACTTTGACCATGTTCGAATCTCCTTCTCCTCCCACGCACACAGCGAAGAATTCAACCTCATTTTTCGCTTCTACAGGTTCCTCTACCCCTGCTCTTGCAACTGCTGCTGCTGCCAGGGACGGTTAAAGAGGACATGTATACGTTTGAGACTGAGGTTTTGGTTTATTGGGTTGCGGTATGGAATATATGTCTGTGGACTGAGGTTAAGAGAAATCACTGTGTTAGAACTTAGAAGCAATGAACTTGAGAGGGATGAAGCTTGAGGAGTTGAGCACGGATATGAATAGATTGGTGAGGAGATTGAAGCTAGGAGGGAGAAGGAGAAGCAGTCGGAAGAGGATATTGTGATTGAGAAAGATGAAGGGCTTTGGAAAGTTGAGAAGCTTAAGAAAACTGAGGGAGATCAGGGAGATGTATGCGAGGATGAGGCTAAGGAAGAGGATATGGACTATGAGGGGGGTATAAAGGGGGGGAAGAGGACGAAGAGATTCAAGAGAAAGAGGAGGGAGGGGGAGCACCAGCGGGGCGTGCAGGAAGAGAAGGAGCAAAAGGACGAGGACGAGGACGAGGACGAGCAGAGCTGTGGGCGTTGAGGAGGAGGATTACCTAGGAGTGATTCGACAGGGCCTTAGGTACTGGGATCGAATAGGAGTAGGTAAGGAGTTTTAAAGTGCAGCGAATGGTACGGGCGCTGGCGCCGGGGGGGAAGTGAGGGCAGGCCTAGAAGTCGCATGTAAGGCCAAGACCTAGAGCGGGCCTCGCGTGTGAGTGTTGGACAGAGCCCGTCTCCGCGCAGCCAATATCGAAGAGTGGGCTACAACTTGCGACCCGCGATGTGGAAGGCCGGTTTAGAACCTTAAGTCGGCTCAATTCCTTGAGCCGCGTATTACTCGCACAACCTGAGGTCTTTAGCAGTCCCTCAATCAAGCCCGGCTAAAGATCTTCTGTTGAAAGTGGTAGGCCCAGGTATCATCACATGGCGTCCATCAGTAGAGCCCATCAGTACGGGCCAGCTGCCCGGAGATACGGCGAACCAAATACTTAATGAAGTTACCAGAAGGTTATTTTATCACTGAATGGATCCCTGGTGCTTGGGGAATACGGTACGTACCTGATCTAATTTACCTTCCTGTTTTCCCTTCTCTGGCTCCTTCCTTCCATATACTATTACTCATGTTCAACCAATTAATACAGCCATAACTAGGCAGATAGGTAGATAAGTTATACTTGGTGTAGTCTCACTTAGGAGGCTACTGTCCCATGCGTGGTGCTTAACGAGGGGTTGAGTAGTTGGAGAGTCAGTCATCGGGTATGAGACTACCCTCGTCAAGGCGAGCTATTCTGGGTGGTCTGTGTACAAGGAATGTGTTTAATTCAAGGTACATGAGGTTGTGCAACCAGACTAACTCGAGCCCGGTGGCCCGTCATGGCCACTCTATGGGCCCGTACACGAGTAGATGTGTTTTTCAAAAGAGAAAAATGAGTGATTTAAAGTCCCTAGGTAGAGGGTTGAATTTGCCTAGCCTCGTTTCCACTATTGGCCGTTATGGTAAGACTGGTTCTATTCAGTAGTCTTGTTCTATTCAGTTAGTATCGATCAGACCCTCGTAGTATTCAGTAGTCTTAGTGGCCCACCCTTCTCGCACGATCCCGAGATGTAGATCTGTGGTCCGACTTTGCAGATACAGATAACATTGTTTGTTTTGCTTCTTCGAATGAAAAACAAACAGAGGCCAAAGGCTCTCCTTAGACAGTAAGATAAGCCTGATAAGCCTGATAAGCCTGCCCGGCTGCTGGAATCTTCTCTTCCCCGCTCTTGCTCGCTCTTCCAGGCTCTTCCTCCTTCTTCTTCTTCACACGTCAATACATCTCCACCACTCTCCAACGAAACAAAAGCAAACATCTCATCCTGCACACTCAACCTACTCGTTTCCACGACGATATTCTGACGATATTCTCGGCCAGCCCTTTCTTCAACTTTGAAGCTGGTCTCGGCCAGCCCTTCCACTTCCACCATGTCGTACCGACGTGGCAGAACTCGCAACTATGGCGAACTATCCCAGGCGGGCAGCACCAACAACCGCGGGTCCGATGAGCGTTCACTCTCCCCTGACCATCGTCTGGCTCCATCGAATCCTGTCCGTTTTCGTTCCCAGACGGTCCGTCCAAGAACTCCTACTGCGGCCAGCAGCAATTCGCATTCGGTTCCAGGAGTAGGCTCGACATTTGCATTAGAAAGCAGGACCGTTTCAGCATCGAGCACCAGGAGTGCGGCTTCCAGCACCACTCTTACACTTCCTCCATCCCCAACGTTCCCTCCAAACTTAGCGACAGCTCGGCTTAGAATCGTCTCAAATTCCTCTGTCCATTCTTTAGCCTCAGTCGAAGCGGTCGAATCTTACCTTGTCGGCCCCATGGTCTACCGTCAAGGGTTTTCTCCACTTGAGACATGTCTTCCAGTGTACCCCGTTATCAGCCAAGTTCTTAGATATCTGAGCAGCAGAGACCTCTTTTCTCTGTACGCGGTCTCCAAAACGTTTGAAGCATACTTGAGTAGCAACTACAGTAGCCACTGGAGCGAACTGGTTTTATGCAAGGAGAGACACTGGATCTCGTGTGTCTACAGACCGCAAACGGCAAGGGAGAGAGTGGAGCTCGAGACTGTTTATCGACACGTCCGACAATATGTCTATTGGAAGATTGGCGAAGAACAGCAAGTATTGAAGGAGGTGAGGGACAAATATGATCAGGAGGTGGCATTCATTCTAGATAGGGAGTTGAACCTCGGGAGTAAGTTTGTGAGTGGTGGACTGCGCAGGATGCTCGACATCAAAAATCAGAAGGAGAGGATTCTGCGCCGCAGCATTGTCGGCGGCAGCAAGGTATCTTTCGAGCCCGGCGAGATCGCCTACAGGAAGGAGATCACCCTCCCACGCCTTTTCTTCAACAAAAGGGTACAAGCAAATCACATCACCAGGGCCATGGTTTTCGCAGCAACACAACTCCAACGAGCAATCAATACTCAAAACATGAATCCATTGCAATTCGTCAAGACACTGGTTATTGATGGGTCGAATATTGATATGCCCTCCCTGGCGGCTGCTTTGGATTTGTCCCAGGTTAACGGACAAGGACGTTTGGAGGCTTTGAGTGCATGCGCATGCAGTAACTTGAATTTAGTGCGCTGGGCGAGATATTTGGAAACCAACCCCAGGGCACTTGGGCATCTTAAATCGTTGAGGGTAAGCACTCTAGTATATTCAAGATGGTCGTTTGTTGTACCCGGTTACTGACATACTGTAGATTTATCCTAGCGAGCACTTCCCAATTGCACCTTTTCACTATGATGCGACAAAATCTCTTGTACGCCTATACCGCCGTGGAAATCTCCCCCATGACCCACATAATCCCCCCCAGTTCCCGGCAATATTGACTCTTGAAGAACATCTCAATATCACGATGCCGCTCATCACCTCAAATTCTCCAAATGATCTGATCAACACTCCTGGTCTCGAACCCCAAAAACTCCGTGCCAATAACCTTGTAGCATCCCGCTTCAGTCTCTGTGATGCACATGAGAATCAACGGAGGATGTACGGCCGATGGATGGGAGGTCCTTATATTACACACCTCCATCCAGCACTTAAGATTATGGCACTTTGCCAGGCTAGGGGAATTCAGTTGAACTTCAACCTGTGTGCCTCCGGATCAAAGTGTTACGGATGGAAATTGGTCACAGATAGAAGAGCAGTTGGGAAGGTGGCTGCAGATGAAGACCAAGGATTTACTATGCACGCTACAAACACAGATCCAAACAATATTGGGACACATGTCATTGGTTCCAGGATCAGAGGGGAGAAAAGTGGAACTAAGGAATGTGCCTGCTGTGGCGGTTGGGAATGGGCTACTAGTAATCAAGCTAGAAACCCGGGGTGGCTTATAAAGGCTCTGGGCCTTTCCGCAGCTGAGAACTGGGTCATAGAAGAGAATGGCTGTATTTCCCTGCTAGAGCCCCTTAATCCAGGGGTTAAGGTATCGTTTCGAATGATATTTGGTCCCGATATTCCATTTCAGACAACTGGTGACAATATTTACGACCAAGAGGAACACCGATGCAAGGAGTTAATGAAAGACGTGGGAGGGGTTAAGATTCCAGTTCTATTGAAGAGAACGGAAATATGGGCTATGGATAACTTCGGGAACTTAGCGGCGTTGATGAATGTCTGCCATGAATGGTACCCATACCCAGCTGGATGTGGAGCTGGTGGTATTTGCGGTGATTGTGAGAAGAATCTCACATGCTGGGGGTGCGGAAAGTACGTTTTCCCGTCTAGCCTTTTTGTTTCCTGTCAATAATCCATGCTAATTGTTGATTCTTTTGAAAGATTCTACTGCCAAATTTGCACATTTGCCCCAAATGTTAGGCGCGCGACCATGTGTGACCTATCAATACATTTAAAGGTGTTCTGTCCGGATCGAAAACATGGCCCTCTGTGCTCAGACTGCTCTCCAAAGTTCAATACAACTTGCGGGGGTTGCCTTGGCGTATACTGCAATATCTGTTACCCCGGTGGTATAAAGCTCCAGAAAAAGTGGAATCGCAATGACCTTCATACGCTCTCTAACTTCGGCGCTGATGACATCTGGGAAGAGTGGGATGGCACGGATCAGTATGGGAGAGAAATTAACGCTATCGGGAGAGATGAAGATCGCCCACCGAGTGAGCCGGAGGAATGGGATGTTGGGGCCAGTACACAGGAAATTGAAGCTGCTAATGAATCAGAAAACGCACAGTTGCTTGTGGTCCAGGGAGAAGCGGGGCAAGTTGTAACCACAGTTGGGGATGTCGTAAGCCAATTGCAAGAAATGAGAGTCAGAATCGGAGATGGCAGAGCGCTGGATTTGAGTGCTGAATACGTGTCACTAAATCAGCATGCTGATGGGCATGAGCACGATGATGTCATGGACTTTGATTCGGATACTGACCAATCACTCAAGGAAGAGGGAACATCAGATGGCGAGGTAGTTCACGAGATGGCCAGACAAGCAGCGGGTTTAGTACCAGACGTCAGCGGACATCCGACTTTGATCCCGTATACTGCCGAGGTACCGTGTTTTCCGACTGTTCAAGCCCATGAATTGGCCAGGATCCCTCTCCAAAATCCACCGAAAGATTTGGACTTTGACCTTAAAGACCATGAACCAGTCCAAATTTTCACATCTTGCGATTTCTGTCCCACAGCCTACTGCGCTGTTTGCACCCACGGAAAGGACAAGTTGAAACCTAGGTGGAAATATGTCCACTGCGGGGGATGTGGAGGCATTATGTGCCCTAAGTGTTGCCATCAAGAGTGTTCAGTCTGCCAGAGGAGCATCTGCCAGAAGTGTGATAAACGGGAGAGAAATCTACTTTCTCCGACAGCTCTTGAGCTATTTTTCCCATATGTTCTGAATCTTCATGAGACTAAGGCCGACGGTAAAGAGGTCTATTCCTGCTTGAGATGTTTGCTCCGAAAAGCAGTTGGTCTCACTAAAGCGGCTGTGAAAGCAGCAAATCCGAACGGGCCCCCGGTGGATGGGTATGGGAGGGTGATTGATACTAATGGATTGGTCGATCCGGATCCAGGGCTTCAAATGCTAAGAGAGCAGTTGAGGAGGGAGTTTGATCCTGGCAACACAGAGGCCCTAGTTGGAGTTATGGATGGAATGCCGGGGTCTATGAATGAATTATTGGGAAGCCTAGATGGGAGTGGCACAAGGTTGGGGTTAGGGTTGCTGCCCCAGGAGGTGTCCACAGAGCTTGAGAGAGGAACGGCAGCGGCGATGACATCAAGCCATTGGCAGAGTGGGCAGAATGCGGAGGATGATGACTGGATTCAGGGAGAGGAGGAGGGCGTGGAGGAGGGCGTGGAGGAAGGATGTGCAGATAACATGGAGGAGGAGTATGAAGAGGACGAGGAGGACTTCAGCATTTTGTAGTCAACGAATATGCTCCTGAAACGAGTACGAATATGGATGGAATATCGCGAAAGGTTGAAGGTCCGAAGATAAGTTGTTTGATATTGCTGATTGTTGCTATCTTTGCTACATATTTTGTGTTCAAGTTTAGGTCTGGCCGCCGAGTAATGGGGAGGCGGTCCATCCGACTTTTGGGTTTCCTGGTAGTAGTCGGGCACCCCACCATTTTTCATTTTTCACCCAAACTGCTTTTGTGTTTTTATAAGAGGGGGCAATGATCATGAGATATGTTGCATTTAGCGGATAGCATCACAAATAGCCAGATAGCATCACAAATAGCTATGTAATCCAATGTGAATTTGTTGTATGAGAATTAGAAAGATGACCTTACTCAGGCTTACTGTGGTTCAGGTTAACGTACTTCAATTGCTGTTGAATGTTCTCGCATACCTATGCAAGATTCCTCAAATAAGGTACTCATAGAGTCTTTCGCCGTGTTTTTGACATCTTATTTAAAGGTATAATCATGTTCTACTAACTCATGCAGATTATCATCTCCCCTTGAAAGAAATGAAACAGTTATGATATTGATCTGATAGATCAGTTCATAGATATATCATGCCCATCATATATCTCCGCAGCACATCAACTGATATTGTAATATATTTAGTTTAAGTTCGTCGGATACATTAAAGGCAGGTCAATTGGAACCTGCGACTCTTGGACGCTAGGACAGGTTGGGAAGCTGGTATCTCGATACTTATTCATGCATGATACATGATGGGTGTGGGTGGTTCTTTCGAGTTTGTACGGAGGTGATAGTGAGTCTGTAATTTTATGGATACTGATATAAGGAGGGACTTTAGAAACATGTACAGTCGATTGTCATTGTGCACCCGGCATAATCGTATATTCAGTGAAAACTGCATCTATAGTCTAAGTCTCACGGTCTTATTCCTGTCGGTCTATGTGTTTAATATTCTCTCTTCCTCTTAAATGCATTCTCAAAGTTATGTATGTAGTCGCTAACGTTCCTATATATATTCGGAAATATATATTACTTAGCTAGTATTATCTTCAAACAAGATCACTTCTGAACAACATCATTATCATTTACATAGTGTTAAAACGATTGTTTATTCCATTCTATTCCCAACTAACATCATGTCCCCACAAGCTTACTTCGACAGCGAAGTCTGCTCAGATGGGAATGATATTGTATATTCATTGTGGTTTTTACTTCTTTGGATCGACCAAATGTTTGCGACCCACCAACACCTTTTTTCGTTTCCCCAGCTAGCCCCATTTGTTGAATTGAAGATGGAACAGGATTATCGTAGTGCCCTCTTTCCATTGCACTGTCTCACTATCCGGGAGTTATTTCTTTAGTTTATGGAAGGATGGGAAAGAATGAAAACCAATCAGGTAGATAAAGGAGTGACAGTATTCATATTGGCGAGGAATGTGTTGAGTAAGGAGTGCGTGTCTGTATGGAGTTCCTGCCTTCATTGTGGTCATAGTTAGGCTGGTCTTGAACATGTGTCCATCCAACATAGCATTGTTGACCTTGTATTTCCTGGACAATAATGAAAACGAAAATATAAATAAGGAAACCAAGGGACGTGCCAATAATGTACCAGCCGCAAGTATCCCACGCGCACTGTTGCTGTGATATTGCTGTGATAGAGCTTGGGACTGAACTCCACGCGCGCAGGTACCGAACCGTCACTATTGAGTCAGAGCGGACCTCGTCCCGTACAACCAAAATATCAACCTCCGGTTCCTCCGAACCCGCCGAATATTCCTACATCGAAGAAATTCAGGTGAGGAGAAATGCAGAGGCATCTTTGAAACGAATTCATGAAACTTGGAGGCTTTCCCTCCGCCACTTTGGAATCTCCCCCCCTCAATTAGAACATTATTCGTCCAAATCATTCCCAAAAGAAAGAAAGAAAAATACACTGTCCACCTCCCGGGATCTTCAACCGAAATAATATTCCTTCCTACATGGAAGGACTTTGCAAAGAGAACCGATAGAGGCCGTTAGATAGTGGGGGAGGGTAAGCTACGGTCAGATATTGACCCTCCTCCACGTATTGGCGCACATCATGTCGGAAAAAAAAAAAGTAATGAAAAGAGATTGGAGGTGGTTAAGGCGCGTTCAGTAGAAGATGTATGCAACATTTGTTTTGCAAACTCCAGTATTTCGGCTTTGGCGAGGTTCCTTCATGGAAGGAGGTCGAATATAAGGAGTACCGCCAATTTTAAGGCCCCAAGTTTGGGGAAGTTTGTAGCGTATCCATCTTCTTGCTGCAATACCGCTCATTTTTGATCTTTTGGTGACTATCTGCCTTTGAGACTTCGATTTTAGGATGTCTTATATGGAAGTATTCTCAGGCATGATCGCAGGGCGTAAGGAAGTGCATGGTGTAAGCGTCGGTGTTAAAGATGGCGCATCCCTCTTCTCTTCGGTCCCTGTTTCCGAAGATCTTGATCACTGAAACTAATAGGAAAGTGTAGCAGGGCGTACACTGGCTTGTAGCTCGCTCTGAAATGTCCGTTGATGTGTTTTTGTACGCCGGAGGTCCATTTCCTTGGACCTTTGGCCAGCATTGAATCGAGGAGCACTAGGAGGTCTGAAGATGCACTGTCGACCTAAGCAGGAGCGAAGATCAATGTGATATGTAGGCCATCTGGGTCCTAGTCCGAGTTCCTGGCCGTGAACAAAATCCCTGGATACTTACTATGATAGTCATTATGAGGCACAGCTGCTTCATTCTTACACCAAAAATATAACACAAAGGTTGACAGAGTATTAATAAGGTATGCGTAAGAAAGAACAAAAGAAATGCCTGGTTGGAAACGAACGAAAGAATGGAAAAGAGCGAAAGAAATGCCTGGTTGGAAAAGGACGAAAGAAATGCCTGGTTGGAAACGAACGAAAGAAATGCTTGGTTGGATGAGAGAAAGGGTAGCCACTTCAGTAACAAATATTGAGGCCAATTTGCAACTGGAATCATAATAAAGAAAGCAGGGAAAAGTCGTAAGCGAGGCGTATTTACTGCTGAAGTCGAATAAGGGCCCAGCCGAGTAGGGAAAATTTCGAGTAACGAGTTCTGAGGCCAGGTTGCTGCCATAATTTCTGCTTTCGCTTGTGAACTTGCTACTCAATAAGTCATCTATAGCGGTAGTGTTGTAAATGAAAACTGGAACAAAAAGGAATGGACGCTAAAGGTGCGGAGCTTGTGATATTTGAGAGTATTATGTGTGAGCATGTATGATCCATTTCGTGTCCTTTATTCTTTTGTTCCTTCTCCTGAGCTGCTGTTTTGTTGTTGTTGTGGTGGGGTTAGAGCAGCTTCGCAAGCAACACAGAAAACACTGTTCCTCGTGGTTCTGCTGTATGTGCTGTTTTGGGCACATATCTTCGAGTTTTGTTCCCCACACGGAGAAATTGAGGAGTATAGTGGCCAGCTACATCTATAACAATACACTATGACGTTATGACACATTTTATCTGAATGTGCAGTAGTGGGGATAAATGGATGTTGAGCAGGTGAGCTTGATAGATCGCCGAGGGGACCAGAAACCTTGGTGAAGTGAGTTATGGCTTGAGCAGATGAAAGTTTTATTGACAAGCAGCTTGAAGGTCTCTCTATATAGTTGTAATGGCTCCATATTGCTCCTCACTTGGCAAAACTCTATCCCAATAAGGTTTCTTCGACTTATCATGACTATGGATACAGAAACAGAGAGGGTGTGATCTCGAAGCATGTTCAGTGGCTCAAGAGAAAAGAAAACGCTGATACTCACCCATTGAAGGAACGGTTTGTGTGCTTTCAGGATTTCCCATTGGCCAAGGGACTGCAAAGGCAAGATTGAAGTTTCAGTAAAAGAGAAACTGATGAGCTTTTTTTATTATTTTTTTTGGTTTCTCGAATGTTAACTACTGTACATACCACAGGTTGTGCCAGTATGATTGTGGGTAGGTAGTAATTGAATTAGGGAATTTTGATCTATCACATTCGATTATACCGTCAGAAAGGATGTGGGTATGGCAACTTTTTCGTAATTCCCCCCATACAGAGCTCCACAGGGATCGACCTATGTTTCAGCAAGCACCGACTTAGGAAGAAGAGGGGTCTTACCCGCCATTAATCTGTGTATTAGCCAAATTTTGATATCAGTTTCTCGAAAGTTGCATCAAAGCTTATCATTATTGCCCATCTCACTATGGGCAGAATCTGTTCAACCTGCTGCTCTGTCGAATTATAGTCATTGGTCACGAGAGTACCTACGTGTTACTTACTGAGGAAGAAAGAGGGGTGAATTTTTTATTTTTTATTTAAAAAAAGAAAGAGGTGTGGAGTATTGCACCCTTTCTTGTGAAGCTAGCATATGTAGATGCTAGAGCTTTTTTTTACAAAAGTTAAAAAAAGACCTGTAGATGCTGCTAGATCGGTGAGGAAGCAATAGCAATGACTATTATTGTATATATTTATAAACTCAGTACTCATGTGCAAATATTAACAACTATTTACCTGTGTAGGAACATTAACATTTACATACTAAGGCATGTAGTAGGCATCCCACTGATGTAAGTTGGATAAAAATTCACCAAAGAAGAGAACACTAAATACAGCGCATGATATTATATTGAATTCTCAGTTGCCCTTGGTCAGTACTCATCTGGCTCACCCTGCCCGTCCTATGTTCAACAGGATAACTGGAAACCATACCATATCCAGCTGCAGTCATACTTTCAACTGGCGCCATGAGAGCGTGCCTTTTCAAACCCGATGTGCTGGATGCCCTTGGCCACCATCTGCCCATACTTACGTTATGTCTACCCAAGAGCGGTGCTGGTTCTAGCTGGGACATCGTTGACTCTGTCGTGTGTTGCCCTTAACCAGCTAAGCGTCGTCCGTTGACGGCTTACCTCTAAAGCTCGTGCTCTTCATACCTCTTGCGAGACTCTATCCAGTACATCTCTTAGATATTGCCTCAACTTGGCTATTACATTCGTAGACAAGTCCTAGCATCCATTAACCTATATAAAAGGTAGGGCTAAGATATACTTCAATCTCACCTATTTTGACGGGGGGCCGGATAGCGGGGGTAGAAGGGGTACTCCTAGGTTTCTTTGGCTCGGGAGGCTGGGCGTTTATGCAGCCCGTTGATCCGTGTGTACCGAGTCTTCTAAGTTGAGGGAACGGGGCCATCTCATAGCCTTAGGCTTCAATGACGTATAGACTTCATGAAAACAAGCACAACCTGTATCAAATATCGCCATAAGCAAGAGCAGGATTCTGCAATATAGATTACCCAGACTAAGATAGATACTGAAAAATCCACACGGGTCGGAATGGACGGGATGTTGATGTGAGAGTTGCTGCGAGGTTCAGAGTAGGGATGACAGCCGTGACTCATGAAACAAGTATCCAAGGGTGGAAACTTGAAAGCTGAGTCGGTGATGTGGTATGAGTGGTTGGACGGGACAGGGTGTGATGTACATGCGCATTTGGTGGGTAGATTGGGGTGGCACGGTATTGTTCTCGTGCCCAGGTCACAGGGTATGTTTTCTCTCTTAAAAACTTCATTTGTGCGTGTGGGTATAGTAGTACGAGTACCTACTCCAAATACTAAGTATTAGCCTCAATGTGTACAAAACTATCTCATGTTATTTGTCTTGTAGACGTAAGTACGTAGCCCATTTGGTGGGGGGCTTTGCCAACCAGATCTACTTAGACTGAAGTTGAGGTCTCTCGACATGGCTTAGATTAACTTGAATACAATTACTGAGTTATCTAAAAAATATAAAAGAATAGAGCTATATGGTAAGTACTTCGATACTTGGTTAAAACCGTGAAACCAAACTACAGTGCAAACATGGATGATTAACGAAATACTTTGCACATACAAAGATACCTCACAAGTATAGTCTAGCAGTAAGCATATGATACCGTATTCAGCCTCGCTAGGCATGCTACGACCGGCGCATGTTGGCATGAGACTAACGTGAGCAGAGCTGGCCAAACTAATAAGGCGGTGCATACCAACCACTGCCACTATCACCAAGTAAGTACTCATGTTTGTCATACTTGGCATGAGATCACTACCAGATCATCATCCTGACTCCTGAGTCACAACTCAAGAGAACCATCCGCGCCGTCTTTGAACATAGATTTTAATTCTAGTCCCAAGTCCTTGAATATAGCTCTGCAAGTTTCGGTTACGGGCCGAACTCCATGGCTAAACTTTCCACTTTCTCAATCTCTTCCACTTGAAGGACTAGCTCCTCTACCCAGGCCAACAACCCCCCGGCCACCTCCTGCCTCCTGTACCTACGCCTCTCTCGAGCCCCTCCTGCCTCCTGTACCTACGCCTCTCTCGAGCCCCTCCTCTGCGTGCTTCTCATGTTGCTAAAGATCTACTGTTAGGCACAAACGAAGGTTCATGCATAGAAGCCACATAATGTGCTCTATCCGTTCCGCCCTCGCCACTCCTCCCCTACCAGACTTAGTGCCAACCAGACTAACCAGACTTCTACTCCGGCAACTGCTCTAATACAGTATGCGAGCACGCCTGCGTGCATGCAGATGTTGATCGATTGCGGTTATGACCATCCTCCAAGCTGGGTTAACGTTGGCCACGAATATTAGGTTGGCAATCTAAAACACATATATCCTTTGATTTGGTACACCATGATATCGCTTTTGTTCACCGGTTTGGTCAAACGACTAGAGAAAACAGGAAGAGATCTGCAATTTCCCTCAGTCTCGTGAGAGAGTGGTTAGCCATCTGAAGTATGCTCGTTAGCGATGTCCCTCTGCTAGGCTTGGTCATGTCCCCACTTTCCAAGGACCGGTATGTTAACAGCTTGTTTGTTTATCGCTAGTCTGGTTGGGTTATCGCTGGAGAAGCAGAGTGGAGAAGATGTGAACTTTCACAAACTCGCCACGCGCAATAGGCGCCCATCCATCAAAACGGATTAGCCGTCAATGAACCAAAAAAGAAGGCGTGAATTTCCAACATCAAAGGGAACCTTTTCTGTTGTTTCCTCACGATTCCATCAACGCTGCAGGATTCCACGTTTCAAGGAGGTCTTTTTTCAGCGGAATATTCTAAATTGAGCTTGTAGGCTTACCTCATGCGAGAGTACCTTATTTTCCACCGGGGGCTTTAGTGCAGTTTGGGTTCGGTCCGCGTGATGCGAGCCGAGAAATGGCTATGTTTAGCTGCGGGCGGGTACTCCTTGTACCTTACATCACGTTGTCCCCCCATGCCTACTTGGGTCAAGCAAGCATCGGGCAGAAAGAATCTCGACGCTTGCAACAAGGTAGCCGCGGTCAAGAGCCATAGCTAATCCCTGCTGTGAAACCTTGTGCCACTCTCAAATAGAGACCGCTAAAGGGATACATATGCATATTGATAGTTACAATGGCAATTACCAACGTTGAGGAGAAGCTCTAGTCTCAACATTCCTACCCAACTATGGGTGCTTGTGGTGGCAGCATAAGCTGAGACGATTCCTATGTGTAAAAGGTTCTAACTTCAAGTGGGTGACTGCGCGGGGATCTACTCACAATCCATTACTCCTAACCTACACGATGCTAGCTTGATACGCATGCCATTCGCCGAAGAGCCTCAATATAATTGCTTTTTCCTTGCCTTACAGGTTGCTTAAGAGCGAACCAGATATCGCAAGCCGAGCTGAAATGCGCAACCCTGATATTCGATTGGTTCTGCCAGAGGAAGTTCGATTTAGAATGCGTAAGGCTGATGGAAAGTGCGATTGATTAAACATCTCATCGTCAGCTTTCTCCGTTGTCTTTTTATCTTTCAGGTTCCAAATTCACAGAAAATCTCAATTCTCGTTTATAAGTGGAACGTGTGGAGGAACAGGTATCATTCAACTACACATACAACACAACGAAAACTACTTCAGGATTGAGAGTGAAGAATTTGTCAAATGTCGAGCATGGGTAATGGATTCTTGGGCGTTCTTCATTTCAGGAAACAAGAATAACTTACAAAAATGGATATTTAGTTCCTTACTCACAAATCCACGAACAGAAACAGCAACGGCCACTTGCACCTTCAGGTTACCATAATGCTCGGGAGCCTACCTTTAGGGATCCTTTCCCGTCTGGTGCGCCTGCTCCTCACCCACACCCCCTAGGAAACGTCCCAAGAAATCAACAGTTTGCGGAAGGGAGTGAATATTACACCTGGGTAAGTAAAATTAATTCTCCTACTTGTAGGACAAGGGCACATAATGAGGCACTGCTAATGTGTCACAGACCGGAGCAACTCATCAACAGTACCCCGCGACAGCCGCAGTACGAATTTCGGGTCCGCAAAATAGCAGATCATATCATCCTTCGACAGTTCAGGTATCAAGTTCAAATCCAATATCGAAGAAACGATTGCCAGTTAATACTATCATCTCCCATCACCAACAGCAACAGAGGCCACCCCAACCCACCCCTAATCAACTCCCGAACTCGAGCAACAGGCATCCCCATCCTCACAGCCATGACCAGAAGCATCAATCACCCAAATCGGACAATCATAGCACAGAGAGTCCTTCTACTGGGGATTACCGAACCCCTCAACGCTCCAGGCATGGCACCCCCAACCAGAGCCGTCGGGGTTCTGCAATCTGCACCAACGGACCTCTTCAGTGCCATTATAGAAATTGTGGAAAACGATTTGCAACTGATCGTGAGTGGCGGTAAGCTTGAACCCCTCGTAAGTGGTAATCTAGGGTCTGGACCTCATGCTGACTTTTGCCGATTAGTGAACATATAAGTCACTGTCGCTGCCGCAACTACCAAATGACCTCCGGGTTTCAATGTTCTTTCGTAGAATGTCAGGGGTCTCCCATGTTTGACGCATCAGGTGGTGGTGCTGCAAATCAACCCGAGCCAGACTCGGACGGACTACACAGCCCTTTCATCGCCTATCCGTCGCTTCTCGAACTTCTTGCACACGAAAGGGAGCATCATCAAATTTTATTCTGCTTTGATTGCCAGCATGTATTTCCTAGTAGCCAAACTGACAAGGCGGAAGCCCATCGACAAACGTGCATTGCCCATAATATTGAGCGATCACAGAACAACCATAAATATCCGGGACAAGCGATCGGGCTTGGACTTCAGAAACCAACGTTCAGAGGCTCAGGGGTCCCTCAAGGTGCAAAATTTTGCTACCTCTGGGTGAAGGATGTCAACAAAATCCCCAGCCACCAGGCTGACTTTGTCAACCTGGAATATCCCGAGCGGTCAGCAGAAGAACGTGGAGAACAACCGGAGCGATCCACAGGCGAAGAAGCCGGTGACCCTGAAAGCATTAACTCCTCCGTAATTCTATCAGAAACAGTCAGAAGTGCCATGGCTAAACAACTCACTGGGACGCTCAAGTTACATAACGAGTTCCTCCTCACCGCCTCGGACGCTGTTATAGAACTTACATCGCAAGAAAAGGATGAGGTGAGACAGTGCCTTACCAGTATGGCAAACCTCCTCCGGATTGAGTTAAATACTGCAGCGAGCTCGACCCCGGGTATAGTGCAGGCAGACCCGATGAATCACGGGGCGAGTTTCTCCACGCCGACAATTGAGATTTCTGCCGAGGTCCCAACTAACGGACCACTGACCTACGCTCAAACCGTGCGCACCGGATTAAAGCCTCCGAGGATGGAATCATGGGGGGATGAGGCTGAAGCCACATTAAATCCCTCAAATGAGCCAGAAAAATGCCAAATCAATCCACAGTGCATTCTCTCCCGGAGTAACTCACCGTCGCGGGGAGCAAGCGCTCCCCCTGCCTCACGTACAACAGGCATTCAGCTACAACCCGAATCTAATGTAAACATGGATTCAGCACCCGAAAAAGCAGCACCAGAAATCTTAGAACCCAACTTACCCATGTCGGCACTCAAGCGTGCTAACACAAACACAATTGTTCTCATGACAGAAGAGGGAGAACCACTCCAGGAAACCCATATTCCGCGCGAAGATCAGCACGTGTACTTTGTCCAAATGATGAACTGTTGTCTCAGTGCGGTGTATGAATGGTTTGAAAGGAACCGAGAGGTCTTGCTCGAGAACTGCGAATGCACTATTCTGAACGTGGGAAATACATCCCATGCAACCCACATACCACCAGAAGGGTATTTCAGCACAAATCCCACCGGCGCTACATTAACCAAGCAGCAGAAGAAGCGACTTAAGAAGCATCTTGCTGCTGCTACCGCTGACGCTGGGGGGACCCTCACTCCCATCCAAAGCGGCAACCCCGGAGATGGTACCCCCACCAGACCTTCCGTGTGTCTCCTCCACACAGTGACTTCCGTAAACTCCCTCAATCTTCCCCGGTGGACCCACCATCTCCGCCGTCTCGTAGAACACGGACGTATCCCTCCCTCAATCATCTCCAACCGTGATTCTTTCTCCGGTGAAATCCAACCTGTCGACGAGGTCCGCCACGCTGTTAATAAACACAAACAGAAGGCGGACCGGGACTTACTTGCGCTTGTTCAGCAAGCGAGGACATTTTGTTGGCAACTTAAAGACTGGGAGAGATGCAGGCAGTTGGACGAATTGTATGGAGTATTGGAGGATAAGATCAAGCTGGTGAAAGATGAGGAGGGGTGGGAGTTGGCTGGGGGTAGCAAGGGAAGTATGAGGGGGAGGAAGGGAGGAAGGCAGGGTAGGAGTGGTTCCCGGAAGGTTGCTGCGAAGGGTTTGAGTCGTGGCGGGAGTGTCATAGGGGATACTAGTGGGGATGATATGGAAGGAGGAAGGAGGACGTCACTAGTAAAGCATGCTTTTACTTGGCCGAGAATGTTGGGGTCGGGCGAACTTATAAAGTGAGAGGATGACGCTGTGGAACGGGAGCTGTCCTGTTGATGGAGCTGGTTAAAGGTAGTCTGGCTAGGTTAAAGGGTACTTGGTTGATTAGTTGGCTTATCCTCTTTTGTCTTTTTTTAGCTGAGGGTCTTTAGCATGGGTATGCGATTCGGATACGGATTCGACGAGGTTCAATCGTTTCGGTCTTGGCATGGTGTATGGATTATAATGAGACTTGGATGAAAACAGGAAAAATTGAATCTCATAGAGGAATTCTCAAGCGACAGAAGTATATACATAGTGCAGCATAAACTAAGTATGGAGACCCCTTGTCTCTCCGTCTATAAGATACTCAGTTTATGCTGAGGATCTTAAAAGCCTCTCTACTCTTCTACTCCATTAAAAGCTGTTCCTATTTATTAATGTTTATGCATTGACAACTTGCACGGGCTGGGGACCGGCTTTCTACGCAGATATACATCTACAGATCTCGGTGTGTTTTGATATTGGGCTTATACATATGTATTGCCGAAGAGTACTCGGTAAAAGTCATTTATACCACTCCAGATTTAGGTTGAGGTATTCTTGTAGGTAGTAATTCCAGAGGTAGAACTTCCTTTGATCTTTTATGATTTTTTTTTCAAAAATGGCGGTTTTGGTGTAAAACTGACGAGGGCCGGACATTAATGGCCTTGAAATATACCTCTATAAAATAGTAACCTGTCAATATGCAGATGATTCTCCAGCCACTCTATGCAATTAGAGATCCCTTGAATCCATCCCAGTTTCTGGTAGTCTGGTCGGCACAACACCCTCCGTAGGTTTCTGGGTGGTTTATTATTGTCCCCTTACTAGGGCCACATCAACTAGGCAACGAAGAATTTTTAAAAAAAATAAACGCAGCGGCAACGGATTTGTAAGCAAAGCAAGGATGATGATGCCTTCGAGACGCTTCTCGTCAGAGAACTTAGCCAGAAGATCAGTGATGGGGCCCGGGATTTTATTTACCACAACATTCGACAAGAGATGAAAACTAGGATGTACACCATGATTGATAATATATACAAGGAATCCGCTGCTTCAGAATACGGAGACTGAGGATGCTGTTCGACTCCAGCATCAGACGACGACTACTGTGTACCCTCGGTTTCAACATAATTACATTGCCTCTGAACGCCCTCCTCCCAGTGGCCATGATATGTGCAGTGTTGTACACTTTCTCCATCCTATTCAGGCGGCCTGGCCTGGCCTGTTGAGAGCGCTGGTTCAACCACCTGAGCGAAGGGTTACTGAGAACCCACATACAGCATCACTATAACCACCGTTCAAGCGGTCGGGGGTCCAACCCTAAAAACATGTAGATGTTGAGGATCTAGGGATAGCTCTAGCGTTACGCTCATCAGCCGCTGTGGCAAGTTGGGTTGGGACTTGTCCCAGCCCTTGGATTCCAGGCCACACACCTCAATAAGATCTACCTATTCGGCCCCCCCGAAGGCAGAGCAAGACGGGGTGGTGATTAGAGTTATATTGGTGCTACGGTTCACATGCCTCCCTAAAGGCCTTAGCAAAGCCCAATACCCACTAGAAGAATCGTCAAATGCAAGATGGTTCAGCAGGCCCATCGTACGGTGCTCCACGGTGTGTGTATCGTTGCGCTCTTATGTCTTCTCCTTGAAATCATAAATCAACATGCTGTTATTATTTGCCTAGACGCCATTTGCAGAGCTGACCTCATGCCTTCCACTTACCACAGAGGCTTGGCCAACAATTCTACCGCAGTAAGTGCTCTGCATACTGGATCCTTCTTAGGAGGCTACTGGTTGAGTTTGGATTATGATGATATATTCCCCAGGAGCTCTCCTTTATGCCATAACTGGCCATGGAAGTAGATTAGGAGGTGAAACTGTGGAAGCACACGCTAACGAAGCACATTCGGTAGGAGGACTCATTTCCAAAAATTCAAATACGGACCCCTTGCAAAAGCTGTTCCATCCTAGGAAATTACGATCTGCCTGCTCGCTGTATCCTGTCCATTGATATAACACTGTTACACTCCGTCATATGCTCATATATCTCTATTCCACTACGCGATTCATAAATGTTTATTGAGAACTCATCTTCTATGTTGACTGTGAAATTCTATGAAGTATCGAGCACCCAAAGTCACACATCTAATTGCGGCAGGATAGATTGCTTAATAAGCGCTATCGGGGACCATTGTATGCACTTGGCCTAAGGTGATTTGTGCCATTGTTGTATCATATGTAATTCCTGTCGATGTACAACTTTGCCCTGATCATTGCTCCTAAAGTGTGGAAATATCTGTTAGCCCAAGTTTACTGTCTATCAAATCCCGAGATTCAGATTTTTACAGGATTTTAATCGATACTTGCTTTGGTGGAATAATATAGAACAATGAGTTGTTCTAGAATTCATGAGCAATCCCAACACTGAAGTCACAGAAAGCTGCTGGGCTTTTCGGGGATGTTGACGCCAAGTTCAACATGATTGCACAAATTAAATTGTAGAAAATGACGCTGTCTTCATGAGATGGAACTTTCAGGAGAAAAGACTTGTAGGTTGAATGAATTGTAAAGATCAGTATCTCACCGTACATTAGCTATTCAGCGCCAATTTAGCAACCAGACTCTCTACCCTGTTATAGCTAAGAAAAAACTTACTTAAGAGAATCATTGGTATTGACAGGGCAATTTCAGCTCCGAAACTGCCGCCTGCTGACCAAGCTGAGCGACGTTTTATCAATACCTGAGGAAACCTCCCAGCGTGAGCGCGGAGATCTCTCGAGCCGGCGGTAAAAGCAGCTCGGTATGCACGGTTACATGCAGCACTAGCAGGATTTCCCATGTCATGTTCTAGCCATATGTCGTTAGGGTAGGGCGGTCTGACTCATTCCCATATATACCATACTACATACGAAGCACCAAACTCGCACTGTTGATGGTCAGCTGGCGATATAAGTCTGGTAGTACAGGATAGCCTCTATGTAGCACATTCGGAGATGGATGGGTATCAGTTGTAATAATATATCACTGGGAAATTAGTGATTTCGTTCAATGCACAGTAGTTCCACCGCCACATAGACCTAAAACATCTTCAGTCAATAAATGTAAGAACAACGTCAGTGTATTGTGGACGGTAATATCTCATGACATGGAGCAGGAGGAGTCCAGGGAAAGTCGGGCGAAGTCGGACTTGGCATGGCACCGGAACTTTCAAGGCGCTGAACTCTCCTTTTCTTGTTTACTTTCCAAGTCGCTAGGAATTTCGTAACGATTTAACTACCAGAGAAAAGCTGGAGCATGAGGGTCAACACTTTGTTTGTGTAACACTTGCCTATACTGTGTCAGCTGAGGCTTTGTGGTAGTTAGCCTTGTAAATGAGCAACCACACTACTTTTAACTGTTTCGCCAGACTTACCCTTAACCCCGAGCCGTAGCCTTAGGCTCCACAGACGTATAGACTTCCCAAAAAAAAAAAGCCCTTAACCCCGAGTACAACCTCAATCAGGCTACAGCAGAAACGCTAGAAAGGTGACCCAGGAAATGATCATGTATAACCATACCATGTTAATCGCATTGCACAATGTTACACTATGTACATGATTCATGCAGTAGGGCTTCCAGCTCACCCAAGTGTTCATCGATTGATCGCAGGTTGCTGCCTACCTAAGGCCAGTCCACTGGAGGTTGAGGGCCATTTATTACAAAATTCTTTTGAAGACGTAACATTGCACTGCTTACTGAACAACCTCTGTACATACAAAATAATCATCATTGAGCGTTGGTATCTCAGATTTATAAATGACAAAACTTTGTGCATCAGATCACCATTGGCTACATGATATCCCCCACCCACGGAGCCTGGTAGGGTGAAGAGCTAATACAAAATTAAAGGCTTGCTGCCTCAAGCTTTATTCTGTTTATGCTATTGATGGAAACTGAGTTTAAAGAATTTCGAAGCAGTTACTCCCGCCCTGGGTGCACGCAGTATTTTGAGTACACATACACTTGTTATGTCAATCAAGTCTATTCTGGAATATCCTGAGGGATTGTGAGGTAAAACACGGCAATATATGCTTAGAAGGAGCCAATAACAGGATTGGGCTTTTTGTTTGGCCTTAACGATTCTGATATAAACAAGTTGCAAGTGGCAATGTGAGAACTCGGGCCACCACTATATTACCAACATATGGCTGTGGGCATATTAATGTAGGACCAGTTTCTCTGGGCGTTATCACCACCCTTAATTCATTCTGGTAGTCACCGTCAACGCACCGTTCGTATGACTGAGTCCAAGTTCTCGCTCAGGGTGCACTGGTTCTCCTCAGTTACCCGAACCAGGAACATATTGACTAGGCTGCTTGCAATTGCTGAAAAGTGGGCTACAGTGATTGAGTGGAAGACTAAACACTACTCTTTGAGAGGCTTTCCGTGTGTTTACTAACACATTACAAGAGCAGATTTGTTTATTTAATCCATATAATGTTCAGTTTCCCCTCAGTTCGCTCTTCATCAAATCGGGAGGGCTCTTTCGGTGCCAGGCTTCTTACACACCACCAAACTTGCACTAGTCAACGAATATTTAGGTAAATCAATGACCACAACACACACACTGAGCTACCTTGTCACAGGGTTCATTCTCCTGGGAGCAATTCTTGCCAGACCGGCACCAGATGAGAATTCATTGCTTTTCTTCGACACTGAAACTGTAGCTGGGGGTGAAAACAACATTGCTCAAGCACTTGGCTTCACCGTGGTGGTGCTCAAGCCCCCGGCCTGGTCAGCTCTCACCACAGAAGACTATAAAACATACAGAGCGATTGTTCTACCCGATCCGAATTGTAGTCGCTTTTCCCCAAGTATCCTCGAGCCGGTTGAGGCGAATCGAGCAGTCTGGTCTCCAGCAGTGACCGGTAACATGATTGTTATCGGTACAGACCCGGCATTCCATAAATCGATTCCCGGAGCCACAACTCTCATGCAACAATCCCTTAAATTCGTAACTGATGTGAAGGGAAAAACTGGATTTTACTTCTCGCTTTCTTGCTATTATTGGGATACACCAGAAACCACAATCCATTGCCTAGACCATTTTGGTGACTTCCGTGTCCACAGCAACATCTCTTGCAACAATAGGGCCCATATCGTCGCAAATCACCCTACGCTTGACACGCTCACGGACGAGGACCTGTCAAATTGGAGCTGCAGTGTCCATGAAGTTATTTCCCAATACCCTACCAACTTTGCGCCTCTGGCAATCGCGTTAGATATGACTGGATCTGGATCAAACATGTTCGCTGACACTTCTGAGGGTATCCCATATATTGTGGCTCGTGGAGTGAAGGTCGAGCACTGCGGTGATGGCAAACTTGACCTTGGTGAGGAATGTGATGATGGAAACTCGAAAGATGAAGATGGCTGCTCGTCAACTTGCCGAAAGGAAGCTCCGACTGGGAAAATGTGTGATTTGTGCATCCCATACCCTGGGGAGAAGATGTGCCATTACACAACTTCGTGTACCACAACTCCATTCGGGGCCATGTGTGCGTGTAGGCCTGGGTATAAAAGCAAAGGTTCCAATGCGGACACATCAAGTCACTGGAGATTGAAGTGGAGTCGTTCAGGTCATGAACACAGGGTCTTTGTGAAGCCGGGAATGGAGTGTGATGAACTATGTGTTGGAGCTACTCCATGTTCCGAGATTTCAATTTCCGAGTGCAACTTAAAGGTCACCTCGACTTAAGGGAAGTATGGGAGTGGAGAGGGGAATTTTGTCATTGACATGTGATTATTACCTTATGCAAATTGGAGATGGTTAAGAAAATACGGACCTTTCTCCATTTCAGAATCCATTTCTATCTATGTATGTAGCTCTATCTGCGGGTCCGGGAAATTGAAAGCGAGTTCCAAATCTTGAGGCTATCTGCATTAAGAATCCGTATTAAGGTCAATCGGAAACAGGTACAAAGATATACGTACATATCTCGTGTCTCACGTGTTGAATCGAAAATAAGTAATTTTACCGGAAATCCTCCATATCATAGGTTAGAAGCATGATATCGCTGAAATAAATGGGCCCCGGTGGGTAGGCGGTACATAGCAACCGTCAGTACGGTGACTATCGGATTGGACCTTCTCCTTAAACCATAACCATTGAAAGGTGTTCCGGTTCTCATTCAGACAGTTGGAATAAAAAATCGTAGTTTGGTTATAATCGTTTTGGACTTCTGCATCCCGAATGCTATCTGGGTGGTGGCGCGGAAGCAACCGGATCCTGTGATAAACCTTCATGAAGCCAAACTGAAAGATCTATGGAAGAAGATGGATGATTGCATGAGTCACAATTTACACATTTCCAGAAACTGTGAGGAAGGCAGAGCCAGGCGAAATTGCAAACCTGAAGGTGTGATAACCTGAATGTGTCGTCTAATTTGATGATGAAGGGTTTGCAGATGGCGATAGCATCGGAATATTTACCTGTGCAGAGTTCTTACCATATAATCCTGCAAGGGTGAAGTATTGACCACCATGCATACCAGTCATATATTTCTGGTACTCACTGTGATGTGTAGGTGTGTGGTTCCTTTAAATTGCGTAGACATCCGGAGACAATTCATCATGATAATTGCGCAATTCGCGGAACATTGGAGGCTAATCAAAATTTGCCACCAAAGGAACACAAGTGATTAGATTGTTCTGCTTCCATCTGAACATACCTTTCTACATGCATAAGGGTGGTACCAACAGTACCACGAAATGTCAACAAGATCTGGGTTCTCTCACCACCTTTCCATGATGTTGATGAGATAGCAAAATTGGTCGCAGATCTGGTAAGCTTAGGTATGGTTCATCAAGAAACATGTGTGGTAAGTCCGCTTCCAGCTGCAGTGGCTCTAGCCAGAACTACGGCAGCTACTAGTTAGAACTTGTATTGATGATCCGTGATATAAATATTCTATTACCAGTGAATATCTTTTTGAGGAGACTCGGGAGCGTTGAGTTCAGGGTAAGCGAGCACTAGCTGCCAGTGATCGGTAATCTAATAAAGATACATCGCCTTACCTTATTTCCATAGCCAGTACAGTTGCTCCTGATTGCACCGTTCCGTATGCTTTCCTATATACTCCTTCAACTAGTTCATAATTTGTAAAGGCATGACTTTTTGATTTGACCATGGGATCTTTGTCCGATTAAAGAGTTATATCATGGCGAACCTTTGAGTGTGGAAAGCGTTATTCTCTAATAAATTTGCTCACCAATTCTCGCTCAATTTGTAGCTTCGTCATGCATGCGGAACGGAACAGAGCACAACGGAAATATCACCAACATCACTACAATTCAATGCCAATCGGGTTGAAGCAAACGCTCATTCACACTCCTCACCCAAATGGACTCGCGATAAGCATGGAGAAAATTGTTGCCAAGGGGACAATCCGAAAATGGGGTCACTGTTTATACTATAATCAACCTTTTCGTATTTTCTAGTATATCGCTAATGCAAGCCGGTGTTACTCAGTTTTTTACCAGACATCCTGATTACCCTTATGTCTTTTTCTAGTTTCATGAACTAGCGAGGTACAGTAGGTTGGTTATTCAGTAAATCTACAGGTAGATTTTTTCAATTGTAGGATGCATGGTTTCTCATGAAAGGGTTCCGCATTTCTACGGGGGAAGAGCTTCCACAGGTTGGGATGATGTTGTTTGAAAAGTCTCTCACGAGTGTGCCTAGGTACGTTAGGATCTGAAAGCATTTAGAGGTATCTCAAAGGAAATCTCCTTTACCGTTGTGTTTGTTTCGAGCGCTGCTAGTTACTGCGACATGTGTTGTGATACTACCTACATCCAGTTCCGAGGGTACGTATGTAGATATCTCAGTAGCATTATTGACAGCTCAACTCAAGATTTCATAAGCAAGCTCGATTTATCTCTAATATAACTAATATACATCCTTCAAAAGGTTCTCTATCCCAAGTTGGGAGGCTAGCTAGGTAGTAGTGGAAGTATCTGTAGAATCATATTACACATTAGGACAATGTAGATTGGAATACATTCCTCCAGATTGCGATTTGCATAACCCTGGTTCATCAATTCCATAGACGGGTTACACAAACGAAGTTCGCTCAGATGAAGAATCAATTTCCATAAATGCCCCAAAAAGCAATGACAACAAAAGAAAACCTAACGCCATGGAAATACGCAATAAATAAACCAACAACAACAGAAAGAAACTAAATCCCATGAAATCATTAAATCCTAACCCCAGAACCCATGCTAGCCACTCAAACTCGCTCGATTACTCCTCCCCCTCTCTCAATCCCCAACCAAGTACCCTCCTATCACCCTCCTCATGGACATGCTCCCAACCCCCTTTTCCAGCCCACCCTCTCTCCCCCTCGGTCTCGACTCCCGCTCCGGGAAAATCCGGTGGCACCCCCCCGGTCTCCATCTCCTCCCTCTGTCTCTTCAAAAACTCCCTATTCCTCAAACTGTCCGGCACCGCCGGAATATAGAAAACACTGCTATCTCCCTTCCCCGCATGGATACTCTCGACCGCATGAATAGCATCCCCATGCCAAGCAACATAGTCACCCGGTTTGACCGTAGGCATGGAAACCATTCCTCCATTGTCCAGGGCGAGGTGCGGGTGTGTAGTTGGGTTGAGTTCCTGAGTAAACGATGGAATGGACCCAGGAAGGGCAGAAGTAATTGGGTTTGTGAACGTCCATTTTCCAGTGGTTGCGTCGGGAGAGAAAAATGGTCGGAGGAGGATATACGCCGTGGACTGCTTAAGCAACGGGAAGACTCTTAATGTCCCTTCTCCAGGGGATGTATGTGAGAGTGACAACCACCCTTGCCATAGACGGAGCATAGAGCATGCCCCTGCGCCATTATACATATCTAGTACGCCGCGCTCTCGCATTTCCATTCCTTCGGCTGAGAAGGGGTCGTAGGATGGCCAGTTTCCGGCCCAGATGGGGGAGTATGCGGATGCGTAGGTAGGGTCTTCCCACCGCTCGACACTGCCGGCGTCGACATGGGGCCCGAGAGCGAATCTTGCATCGCCTGGGGGACGGATGCGGAGGCGGTCGGCATAGGAGAGAGGATTTGTTAAGTTAATTTGGGAGTCAGGGAGAGGGGAAGCGAAGAGGGAGGAGAGGAGGAAACGGTGGGTGGTGAGCAGGTTGGGGTGGGTACGGGCGCGGATCTGAGGTGGGGACCAGTAGATTTCGTAGACGGAGGGGCTGGTTGCGGGGAAGGCTGCGAAACGAAACGCTCAGCAAAATGTATTGAGCTGAGCTAGGGGAAATTAACCAAATACGAACCTTTGACCCTGCCCTGATTATCCTGAAGGTACTTCTTCACCTGGTCCTTCATCTGCAACACCTCTCCTTCCCCCATGACGCCCTTCACAATCACCGCCCCCCTCTTCCTTATCTCTTGCAGCATCTTCTTATCCCTCTCCGCATCTTTTAAATCCTTATAGTCCACCGCCGGGATCACATCACTCCCCAACTTCCTTATCTCCACCAACTCCTTCGCTAGCTCAGAGAGCAATTTATCCCAGCTAGCTTGGAGTGTTTCGGGGGAAGTGTTTTGGATGAGGTTGGCTTTAACATCGGCGAAGCGCTGGGGGAGGGGGGTCGGAGGGGTGGGGTTGCTGGAGAGCGACGGGAAGATGGAGGAGATGTCCCCGACGGCTTTGGCGGGGCGAGGGGGGGTATCTGGAGCTGAAAGCGGGGAGGTAGGAGGTAGAGGTGGGGGGATAGAGGTATGGGGGCTGTTTGGGATGGTACCGATTTTGCGCATGCGCTGCAGGGAGAGGGAGAGGGAGAGGTGCCTTGGGGAGGGTGCCACCGCGATGCGGAGCGGTATACGGAGCATCCTTGAGAACTTAGGTATATTATTTTATTCAACCAGACTATGATTATCTGCAGCTACAATGCAGTGGTATGCCGTAGGTGCTTCAGTTGAAGATTTCCGTGCGTCGACGGTGTCTGCGGGTTATATTGGCGATGTCGGCACTGTTGAAACAAGAAACAAATCGAGGCGACAACCGAGCTTTATATGCCATCCACCTTTATACGCATACTTCATTCTTACTTTATATTACCCTACCGCCACCACGCCGCCGAACACAAAGTACTGTACAGCATGCACATATATATAATATATAATATATACACCGTATTCGAACGCTGGACTAGCAGTCATCGTCCCGCAAGCGCTGACAACCCTCATCCCCGGGCCTGGTTCACACACCCCAATGCTCACCGGAGAGAATTTCCTTTTTTTTGCAAATGCTGTAAGTTACTCACCCTACGTCATCGCGGAATCTCGCATGAATCTGAAATATGCTGAACAGTTGACAGTGGGTGTTTGAGGACCTATTGGATCCGAACCCGAACTGGAGATCAGCACTGAGGTTGAAGATCATTGTGGAATCCAGCCCTGAATCTTGGAATATTCAATTGCAATATATTATGCATGTATATTTTCATAGTGATGTATGTTCCTAATATTTATACCCTATACCCACCCTCATCATCAGTCATGCCCGAGAGTCGCTACCATGACTCGGGAGCTTTCATCCCATCGCGCTTGGTACTTCAGTCTTACCCCGAACGATCTTCCATATCGATGAAGCTTATCCAGTTGTTTGCCATTTAACATTTAAACATTGATCCCACAAGTTAAGCCGCCACGGAATAGTTTCGTCGCGGAATGTCGGGCTGAATACACGAAGTGTCACACCAGGTACTGTTATCGGGAAACATGTTTCATATCAGATAGGTATCACGTGATACTTCAGGAAACTGGGATCGCAACCGACGAATTGATGTCCATATGTTCGAACACCAGAACTGAGTTCCTGAATCATAAAATCTCAGCAGGCACAAATCCTCGCAGCAGAGTTGATTTCCCCGAGTACGATATTCCGAGCCAACTGGTATCTTCTTGACTCAGGTCAGGTGTGAAGCTAGCACTACCAATGGCCTTCAATTGTGTTTGTTGAATATCAGCACTCCCCCAGTTGCCTCGGTTAAGTAACTATATGAATCCCGGTTCGAAGAACGGCTACGGCTATACGTAGTAAGAACGCAAGCTACTGCACTGGAGAGTCGCGGGAGTTTGTTATTGAACATACGTATAGTATTTACATCAGATCACATTGATGTCTTTCTCAGGTCTCCTCTGGTAATATCATACTAAGGCAAATCATGGTCTATCAACAAGGACTTAAGCCAGGATGGGTAGAGTACAATATGTGTTTATTCATCCAGTTGAGACACCTAGCGTAAACCTTGGCTGATATGGCTAGGAATGAGCACAAGAATCCTAATATGGGCTGATCTCAGGCTAAGCTCGTGCAGGAGGGAGTGATATCCCACTCTCTCAATTTAAGATTTTCTGTATGTTGTTTTTCACGATTTTATATTTTAATTGGATATACAAAGAAGTCAAGTACACTCTTCAGGTTAATACGAGGAGAGAGTTAGGTAGTGAAGTTCTGGCAGTTTCTTACCGTGGCTGCCTCTTGAGCACGGGAATAGCAAATGCATGATATTGCGCCCGTTATACATCCAGCTATAAATGTTACACCCTCCTGGACCGCCTACAAATATCTACATGGAAATATATTGATAGCACTGGACCGGAAGATGGTAACACCCTCCTTTGAACATAAATGTATTTAGTATAGATGGACCTCTTCTTCCAAGTGAGTTTGAGGGCTAGCTTTGTTGCATTATAAAGTATATCTACACTAAAATCCTATTAGAGTGCTTATGATATAGATAAAGTAGGACCATGCGGAGGGTAATACGGTAGTGTGGAGGGTAATGTTGGTTGAGTAAAAGAAGAACACCATAACCTAGGCCTATATGCCTGTTATATTATCACCTACTAGCTCAATATTTAGTCTTCAAATTTATAAACCCACTAGGCCCTACTTTTGTTAAAAACAGCTCTAAGTAGATCCTACGTCAGTTCTACCGCTGTCTACAACCATCTCTATCCACTTCTCTGTTCCACAAGTGGAATAATATTACCATGTATTCCTCATTTGGAAGTTTGGAGAGATTGTGATAGTGAAATAGTTAGCCAGAGGGCCTTTGTGGTACAGCTGTAGGTCTTAAGTTCTACATGAGAAACCTAAGGGGTTGATCTTAGGAAAATCGACTTGTAGGATGAGTACAGGTTTAATAAATCGTAAGAATAAAGTAGATTATTCCCTCAGAGGTTGGGATAAGCTGATTTATGAATCTTGCATTCCATGTATATAGGAGTAGATAAGTGAGAGGTGGCAGAATCCTCAGCTTGCTATATGTAGTTCAACCTTATCTTCCTCTTTTCCGAGCTTTCAGCAAGTCAGTGGATGGCAAGAGAAGCTATTTTCCATTGGGTGTTGGATAGGGGAAAAGCTTCAACTCAAAAAGACAGACAAATTTAAATCGACTGTGCTAGGAAAAAAAAAGAGACGCAAGCTTATAGGCATATATTTTACCCCATAAACCTAAACACCTCTACTCATTATAGTTAACTTATAAATTATCCACAAAGCTTTCTACGCGATGCGAAAGAATTTACAAAGATGGAAGGTCGGCCTCTGAGTCGGCCGATTGGATTGGGAAAACCTTTTTTGTTTATTTAGGAGCTGTTCTCTATAAGGTTAGAAGATTGTGGTTAGTCGAATACGAAGTGAGTGTCATGGCGGTTGTATAGGTAATAACAACCAGACTAAAGTAATAATTACCGCCTGCGCACCTTTAACTTACTTAGGTAGTACGCTGTAAATGAACAACAAACTTTAAGTCTTTAACCAGCTTGTTCAACTAGTCTTATAGCCATTTGCCGTAGCTGTATATAAAGTACACGGAACCCCTCTCCTTTCGATCTACAACATTATCCTGGACGCCACATACTCCGCACACCCACTGCCAGAAGCTCACATTCTTTGATCTTAAAACTCGAGCCTACTCCAAGTCACCACTACACAACACAAACACCTATATATTGAACAGTCTCATCTGAGAAACGTACACAGCAGGATGTATACACCTCATATACAGATGACCTCTGACTGCCGGGGTAATCCAAAAATGCCGACCCATACTCCGATCGATGCTGCAGCGGAAACCAAAACATTCCAAGACAGGCTCCTTGCTTACCTTGCAAAGGATCTTTTAGACGACGATGTGAGACAAGCCGGATTCTACAGCACCCTTGATCTCGAAAACGATGGATTCTACTACTGGAAGTCCAGCAAATGGGCCCGAGAGAGAACAGACGATCACCTTGTCAAGTATGGGCCATTGACGAAAGAATCCATCGCTGCTTTGATCACCAATCAAGGGGCGTGGCTGACCCCAGAACTTCTGACCTCTCTCGAAAATGGGGAGATAAGGATGTGGCTCCACCTATCTGGTATGCCAGAAGAACCAGGGAAACTTGGCCTCCACTGGGTCACACAAACCAAGGAAGATGTTCTCAACCACAGAGAGCCTACTATTGAAAAGGAAGACCAAGACCTCAGACTTACTCTCACAACCTATCTGAACAACAACAACATTCTCACTCCTTGCAACAAGGACTATCCCACTACTCAATTCGGCAATCTTGATGGCTACTACTTGAATACAGTTGTAGAAAGGGAAGGCTCACAGAAACGCAGAAGATTCTATCTCCGTGGGGTGCAAGACTTAATTTACCAATTTCCGTTTGGAACGAAGGACCTTATGAGGGCCCTGGAAGCTGGGGAGGCAAAGGTTGATATTGTGCTAGAAGACGAAGCTACCGAGGCAAAGACCGAGGAGCCGCGAATTTCTCCCTGTTACAAAGGGCCTATGACAGGAAAGCATGTGGCTTGGAAGATTCAGTGGCCTGTCACTGCTGCCGAGGGGCCCAAGCCTTCGGCTGACGCGAATGCCGGTGCTACTGGGTGGGCGGTGAAGGGTTCGAAGAATATGAAGCGGCAACGAAAGGACAAGCAGTTGCCACGATGCTAACTTGTATTTCCAGAAGATTATGCCTTCCTAACAAGATTAGCTTTTTTATTTATTTTTTACCAGAGGTATCGTTTTAGATTAGGGTTTCTTTATATGTATTCCAACTGTTTGAATGGGTTGGGTCTTTGTCATGAGTGACTGTTTCACTTATGATATGATTACAAAAAAAGGCCAACACGGCCAAGCTATGCTTTTGTGACCAGAAAGACATATATATGTTCTGTGCCGGTCGCGGACAATTAATATAATTCAATTTGTTAACTGTGAATTGAACAAAACATTCTGCTACACTCAAAAAACACTCTGTGAAGTCATTTTTGACTACCCCTTCCACGTCACAGGGAGACGGCAGACATTGAACAAGGGGAGAATTCCAGAAAAATTACCTCAAGCCCTTCAAATGATGAGGTACATGCTTGTGTAGTTAACAACTTTGAACTCATCACCTTCTTCTCTGATGATGAATGGAATGGAGAGGAGGTTACTGAGTTTATTGCTACTGTAGAAATCTACAACGTTTCCTATGCAATAGGTACTATTTGAAATTAGTTTCTTATCTATGGGTTCTTATCTATGGGGTTTTTAATATATGGGGCCTTATGGTTCAGGCTATATAGCCCATCTTGTACTGAATATCGATGTGCTATGTGGAATTCAGTGAAGTTCGGAACAATCATCAGTATAATATTTTTTGTCTACATCTTGTTGCACGATTTATCCTATAAGTAAGCTATTTATTACTTATAGGATCCAGGTAAGGTGCAAAACAGTACTTTCTTAATCGCAGGTACTTATTTATACGCAGATTGCTAAGTATAACTACTGGTGTTTTCGTTTCATGTGTTTGCAAAAACTTCTACTCTAATTATTATTGCTGATACTTTAAGAATAATCTGAAATTCTCAATTTATTGACATATGAAAGTGTTAACAGATCATGACTATCTTAATCTCTTAGCTCTAGCTGAACCAAATTGGAATGTTAGATGGAGGTCTAATCGACTGGGAAATACATGAATCTATTGCAGTCGCTTGGATAGCTCCTGCCAGGTATCCGTTATTAATTCTTTTTTTGGTGGGGTAAGTAAACAAGTAAACGTTTATCCATACCAGTGCATTATACACCAAATTGAGTAATTATTAAATTGCCCATGAGCAGCATAGTGAGTATGCTGCCCGCGGGTGGCCCAGAACATATATATATATATATATAAAAAAAGAAAGTCATGTGGGAGAGACTAGGAGAGACTAGAATCACATGATGATTGCACATCCGGTGTACGTGCATATCCGCTTAGATTACATTACGAGGAAATGGAACGTGGCAATAGCGGTACGGAAGGAGAGGTCATTCACACGGACAGAAGATGGGAAAATAGAAGGTGGGCGAAGCAATGGCAAGTATGGAGAAAGATTAGTGGCGGTCTGATATATCACTAAATCCATTATTATCCACGAATCAAACCAAACATTATTTTGACTCTGTATAAGAATTATATATGGTCATACGCCACAGACTAACTCTCGCACAAATGCAGTACAGAGCACATCACGGATGACGGACAATACTTACTTACTTCATTCGGTGGGTTGAACTGCATCTTTTGTGTTGATGCTGGATACCATTTGAATATTACTTGACACCTGTGGCGTTGGCTGGATCCAGGATGATTTGAGATTCTTAAATCCCCCTATGTAATCCGTTCCATTATGTACCTACTTAAGGTCCTGATGCCGCAAGAAAAAGTACGCTGGAGTTGTGGCAGCGCTGACATCTCAGATTTGGCACCGCTGTCCAAATGTGAACCGGACTGCCCGCAATATCTGGTCCTCCCTAAACCTGTGGAACCCTTCACCTATATCTAACCGAAGCGGGAGTAAGGGAAAAGAAATTCAATGGATTCCGGAGAGAGTCTACCGAAAGTTTGTAAGTAATAGGTTGTGGAATTTTGTTCGACCCTCAGTATGACATACTCTCATCTAATGGCTAACTGAACGATGAGCCCTAGGTAGTCTCAGAGAAACCCTAGGGTCAGGCAAGTTAGTCCCAGCCTGAGGTTAGATGCTATGATGCTCGTTTGTGACTTCTTTCTTGATTCAGACTGGGTCTCTTGAGGATGCTCTAATAAAGTTGTGTTATATCAAGGTTGTATATTTTTTTACATTTGTCGTACCATTTTTCTGCCAGAGAACCTTTTTTTTTTTTTTTTTTTTTTTTTTGGTAGTAGAAGTGGAACGTAAGCCTAAGTATAATAAGTGCGAGAGAATAAAAACCAAAGTAATAAACAGTAATCATCAGTAAGTAAAAATCAACGCGAGGATGAACTGTAGGAAAGCAAAGACCCAAAATCAATGTCATAGATGGGAAATATAAATCGACGTGTTCTGTCCTGCCCGGGAATTTACTGATTCGCGAATGGGGATGTCCTGCCCGGGAAGCCACACGATTCTTGGGAGGGATGTTCTACGGAAGAATACTGTCCTGCCCGGGAATGTAAAAATAAAATTCCTCGGTAATTTAGTGAGGGTACATGGAGGATAAAAATGTAATGAGTAAAAAAAAAAAAATATATATATATATATATATAAAATACATCAGTGCAAACGAACACGAATTGTACTCAATAATGATATCACTACGCTTTCTTATCAGTACCAACGAACATGAATGGTACTCAGTATTGAAATATCATCATGATCCTCTAAGTCTTCTTCCAAGTCTTCTTCAAAGTTCGCTTCCAAGTCCGCTTCCAAGGCTAATTGCGACTGTGCATCTTGGTCGATAGGAGTATTCAAGCAGCTATATGGTGGATGGCAGCGGCTGCTACAATGAAAATCAGATTTAATACAGTTGCATTGTCGGGTTTGGCATTTCCCCTTGCGCTTGCAGGAATTCTGACATAAACGTAAGTCTCGGTGGAAAATTAATAAAGAATGTGGAAGACATACATACTTCAGGATATATAAATTAAGTGCAGTACGGTGAGCAACTTCACGAAGCGTGATATATTGCTGCGCAATATTAGGCCATGCACAGTCAGAAGTTAAAATATTAAATTCCTTTAGAATTCGAATATTAGGTGCATCTAATGAGTCTGGAAGTCCTGAATTCACCCGGGTTTCCAGGTGGCTCCTCATAGTCCCCTTACTGGGATTGAACAGGAGTAATGAGTATTTTAAAAAAATTAAAAAAAAATGAGTCTAGAATGAGTTGTAACTCACGAGTTAGATAGTGTTGATCCAATAAGTCATATGTGGTTTAAAACACATAGCAGTTAGGATGAGGATTTCACACAAGACATAAAGTCGTCGGTCATCTGTACCATGTCTATCTTGTTGAGGGATATATACACTAACAATATCTCCAATAGAAAAAACCTCAATTTCATGTCGTTCATATCGCTTCACCATATTTTGGTGGTGAATATATAACTGTGGAATTAAGCATTATAAACCTACCATTTATATACTTTATCAGTTCAAGCCTACATATATTCGGTTGAGCGGGTGTAATCTGATTCGGGCAAGATACATATGTTCAGGCATACATTCATTCAATGGCGAGCCTGCTTCAACTGGCCAGCGTACGTATCTTGAGGCGAGCCTACTTTAACTGGCCGGCATACGTATCACGTGGCAAGCCTACCTTTTTTTTTCTTTTTTTTTCTATACTCAGTAAGGAGCCACCCGGAAACCCGTCCACTACCAAGGCCCATTTGGGATTAGTCTCAGTATGAACTTCACTGACTAAGCACGGGGAACCTCTTAGGACAAACCCGTGCTCTAGTCTCATACCCGTGCTCCTTAGCTGTTAGGAAATCTTTTTGAGGGAGGTAGGATTGAACCTACAAACGCAATTGCATTTCACCAGGATAGTTCCGCAAGCCTACCTTAACTGGCCAGAGACTCCAACCCTACCTTAACCGGCCTGTATCCGCATAAACACTGGTGAGTTTTTTTTTTTTTTTTTTTTTTTTGAGTCTGTACGTCTATGGAGCCTAAGGCTATGAGACGGTCCGGTTCCCTTATCCCGGAGGACTCGGTACACCCACGGGACAACGGGCTGCATAAACGCCCGGCCTTCCAAGCCAAAGAAAAGTAGATACCCCCCCCCTCCACCACGCCCGCTAGCCGGCCTCACCCCCATCTGTAAAAGACCTCCGCCTCCACGCCCCTCCCGGCCCTCCCCTTACAGTCGAACCTCTCTTACTGCATAATATCCGTCAGAGCACTTTTGATGCAGTAAGACAGGTTTATGCGGTACTAAATACATGATACCCCGACCCGAGGCTTCAACAAGCTCCTGCTGGTTCAAGAATTTGTTTGCTAAATGGTAGCGATAGAGCTGTGCACGCTCACCGTCTGTTGGATCGGAGGTTGGTATATATGGTACAGATGCCATTGTGTGCTGCCTATGTGAAGAGAAGAAAGTAAAAGACAAGATGTGGGACTTCTGCTCTTTAAGCTATAACACTGAATCCGAATACCCGGTCAGTTGCGGTTGACCAGGGCTGAATATCCAACTTTTTAGGCTGAACTCATACCCTGCTATGCTATCTCGGAGTGCCTGTACACACTAATCTGAATTTTGGGAAGGCGCCAACAAGTATGCATGCAATGTACAGTTATGCGGTTTTTAGCCCCTTAGCGTGTCATTTTTACTAACCAAAAAACTCGTCAGGAGCTTGCTATGTGTTATCAGAGGATATGCGCTTATATAGGATGCAAAGTCATAGGTTCGCCTGTATATGAACGACTCCCGCCTCCCGCCTCCACCCCCGGCCCAGCCCTAAGCCCCTCTCGACCTTGCCGCCCGCCTCGCTGCTCACCCTAGGTCCAAGTTGGCGAAGAAGGTCTCGGCCAGATCCACCTTCTCCCCATCCCTTACCTTCTTTGCCCATCTCTCTCTCATATCTACTTCTTCCCAGGTGCTCCATCTCCTGCGGCCTGCCTAACTCTTCCCCGTGAGAGCAGGCTAAGGCAACATGTTTGCCTGTTTCTTCACACCTTCCGCATCTCCGGCAGGTAGGGTCGACCGAATCGTCCAAACGCGCTCGCCAGGACTGGAGGTTGCCCTTCCCCGTCCTGCAGTGCACGTAATTAATTCTTGCCCTCCTGTTCCAACTCACTATTCCAGTGTTCTCAACCGGCCCGGCCTCAGCCTGGCCCAGGCTATTCAGGCCGTAATCAGGCCATCCAGACTATTCAGGCTATTCAGGCCGTGGTCCAGGCTATTTCGGCCATGCCTAGGCTATTCAGGCGGCCTGGACAGGCCCAGGCCTGCCTTACTGTGGCCCAGGCCGGCCTGGCCTGGCCTGTTGAGAACACTGAAATTTCTGAACTGAATCTCGCATTATGTTTCCGTCTAAGTACTCGAGGAGTTATACATAACTAATCTTTTTTGAAGGTTGGTCAAGTTGTTTAGGAACGGCTTTGAAAATTCCAGTTGCAGGTGGAGTAACAAGTGGATACATCTTAACAACTGAGCCATGGGCTATACGCTTGGGGATGGCCAGCTTTTTATGATTATTGCTGGTATCCCCCAGACTCCGGGCCGTTCCCTGCCCCATAATTTTCTACCTACAAGAGTCAAGACCAAATGCCCTGGGAAGAAAGAGGAAATAGTCAAGATAGAAATTACTGCAGAAAACAAACGCTATTTAATCAGCGGTCGTAAGTGTTAGCACGAAGCTATTTTTACACTGGAATTGACTGACTAATTTTTAAAATCTAGTAAAAATATGTCCTGCCCTACCCTACCCAAAGACCAAATAGAGTGGAAGATCATATCTTAGAGGTATATAAAATATTAAATATATATCCTGAGCTCATTTTATAACTCTTGTATGAAATATAAAGTGTTGAACTAGTGCCAAATTCAAAAAGTGCCAATGCCAGTACCTAGCTAATTTTCTGTCATTTGGGCAGTTTTGCCTAGTTCTACCACACTTATGACCTAGAAATATAAACCACGGCTGCAGCTTTAGGCACCTTAAAATGCCTTTGGTCTGGTTGAGAGATACAGCCCCTAGACATAAGTCTTGGTAAAATACCAAAACACACCAAATTGGCTATCGTGTGAAACCGAGCCCGGAAAATCATTACATAAAAAAAATTGTAGCTTTAAAAGAAAAGCACAAAGTCTCTCCTCTGATTTTTACAGCCTGGTTAAACGCCTTGGGCAAGCACAGCAGTGAAGTCACATGCATCAGATCCCTCTTCCTAGGGGATAAGGGCACATGGGAAGAGCTCGACAAGCCGGAATGTAGGAGAGGAGGAGGAGGGGGGTTTCTATGAGGCCACAGAGGCATTCTTAGGGCATATGTAAAATGAGCTTTGTTGATTTCACTTTTCACCTTTTTTCTTGTTATTCACGTTTACTAGTTCTGTCACAACCATCCTTTCTGGTTCTGTTTTGAGAGTCAGAATTCCGTTTGACTCTCGTTATCGTTGTTACTGTTATCGTGGTTATCTTAGCTCCCTAGATGGGGGTCTCAGGAAGCTTATTCCTCCGGTGGCCTTGGCCAGGAAGGAAGCCTGTATATATATCTTGCTCTCTCCGCATACCTCCTCGTCTTGTTCCTTGTCTCCTGCCCTCGTCCCTATCCTGCCCTCGCTTCCGCTCGCATCCCTTGGTCACTACGCCCCTCGCGCCACGTTACAAGTTCACCCTTATATGATACGTCAGTTAGTTTTACCATTCTAATATACTTTATTATTTGATGAGTAGTTTGATGAGTTCATTGCTAATTACCCCTGTATTATTTAGTTCATTTGATCTCTTACAAGAGTCCGCTCTTTCGTCTTGCGCAGCCTCCAGTCAGGCTCTAGCAGATGCCGGTTAATGACAGCACGGCAGAGGGCGGAATTAATGTTTGCCCACATTGGCCTGGCAGATTAACTTGCCTCGCCTTGAATCCACCCAAATTCGGGTCACTCCACGGTCCCTTGTTGGGATCACATATGCGTACTGAGTATATTTAAAAAAAAATATAAAAGGAGAACTGAAGCAATTCCAAAATCGCAGAAATTGCGCTAAACTGTATGGGGAATAGCGTTATTTCACAGGTTTTCAGTTTCCGAGAAGCTGAAGAACTTCTATAGGCCTATAAATTTGGATTTGGAAACTTCATATCAAGGCTCAAACCCTATCCAAAAAGGTGCTTGTAAATTCATAAAGTGAGTGTAATTATACACGAAGGGCACTTTTGGTGTGTTTTCGGGATTGAATAGGAGTAATAAGTATTTTTTTTTAAAAAAAAAATGGTGTGTTTCGGTGTTATACCAAGACTTTTGTCTAGGACTGTACTTAACCATGTACATCGTTCGTGACTGTAAGTGTTAACATGACGTGGTTTTACACAAAACACACCTGATTAAGTGAATTTTTTATTATTAAAAGATATATATATATATGATTGAGTACTTTTCGTGCTCATAAGAGTTATACGGCTTACCCTTGTATTCCCACCTTTTTTGGTTACGGAGAAATTTCACAATTTTCAATGTGGTTGCTAAGTACTTCGCCCAAATATATATGGTGATATCATGTAATGAATCTGCATGTAACAACATTAGTGGTGCAAGTTAGTCTAATATGTCAGACATAAAAGAGATGCACAACCTGTGGACAACTAACCCCTTAGGGTTATTGTAACCCTAAAGTTATTAATGGAGAATGTCGAGATGGTGAGGGAAATACCATATTAATTCGCAAGTAAGAATGCTGTCTTATTTTCAAACTGGTTTGAGGGGCCTTAAATATACTGTCTTATATATGATACTAGCTAATATATGAGATCTGTCTTAATTAAGAATTTCAGGAAAGATGCTGATAGTGGCATAATTTGTTACACGATCTTCTCCCCAAGCAAAATCCTAGCGTATTGAACAGTGTTACGAATCTCACGAGAGGGTGGTCTACGCAAAGAGCTGGGGCTAGGTCGTATCAAGCTTATGGGATAACTGCCTCTCATGGAGGATCGTGAGCGATGCCTGAAGGGCTGGAGCTAGGTCATATCAAGGCGTCATTGATTCGCAAGTATCTTGATTTGCAAGCATGTATTCGTTTGACTTGCAATCATTAATTTACAAGCATGTATCAGGAGGTTCGGAAGTCTATGCCTTGGGCTACGTCGTGAGGGGCTCATAGGGGGTTTAGGACGCCCCCGATATGTCTATATAGAGGGCTCCTGGTATCTAGATAGAAACGGCAGAACCCAAGCACTGTCTTGATTTTTCTTCGAAATCTACATCTCAATTTCGCTGCTCGTTCGCACCCAATTCTTGCTGTGCTCGCTAAGCTACGCCCTACCGTGACGCAACCCTCCGTCATCTCTTCGCCACTCGCTAGCTACGAGCTCGTTAGAGACACTTCGCCCACGAGCTCGCTAACGAGCCTAGCTAAGCTCTCTGTTTTCGAAGAAGGCCCGGACTAAGAAGCTAGCCCCTTAACAGTTATTAGCTCAGACCTGACAGCTTAACTTGCCTTGTTCTGACTCGATACATGACTATACGCTATCAAACCTATCCGCGGATATATAAAGAACTGATTCACAGAACTCAAACAACAGGGAGCGGCAGTACACAACATCTACAGAGCTTGCCACCATGTCTTCCGACATTATGGATTTTTGGTGGTATAACACTACCATGAATTCAATTAGTAAACAGTAAAATCCATACCACTCCTTCAGATGGACCATGCAGCTCCAGGTGGTGATCGATACCAACATCTAAGACTACGTACAGTCCTAAATCATATAGCTTGCAAAAGGGTATTTGTATGCTTTACTGTATAATTTAGACTTAGCCACACACAGATACGCAGTATCGGTTGCTATATATATGTTCTGGTCCGTTCCGGGATTCAGTCCATACCGGTATGGACTGGGCCGTTGCGAGATTGCCGGGCCGTTCCGGGATGGCATATATCTACACTCTGAGCGATGAACGAAGGCAAATTGAGTGGAAACCGGGTCTATTATATTTTATACATAACAAAAGCTCAAACTTAGTAATTTCATGATACCTCTCGTTCATAGTACTATAGGTCTTGTTCTTTTCTGCATGCAGCAAAGTATCACGAACATGTTACATCATGCTCCAAAGCCACTTGTTTCCCATCATTACTTTCCTTCCATCGCAGTTATTTGGGTCTCGCAGGTATGCTTTAATTCTGCGATACCTAGGTAGTTCTTGTTAGTCACCATGTACTTGCATTGGATATTAAGGAATTACTTCTCAAAGGTCACCTGGGATTTACTTCAATAATTGCTCTACGAGATCGAGTGAAACCTGGGGGTGAAACTGATCCAAATCAATAGCACCATTATCTTCTGACCAACTGACATTATGGTAAGGGCCGGAATGTCGTGGTATGTTGGTAATTCCGTGGGCACAATATGTTACGTCGAACAAGTGTGTTGCGCTGAAGAAAATTCTCACGAACTAAAGGTTTCAATTCCGTAACGGACCAGAACATTTCTCTACATAATAACTTTCATTTCGGGTATACCTCTACTGAGTATTTTTTTGGATAGGTCGCCTATGTTATCTCCGATGTTCTTTGACCAAATGTTGCTACAAAATAACCTTCATATCGGATATGTCCCTATTTAGTAATTATAACGTCGCTGTGGTAAATCCCTGTTGTCATCCGTGGCACTGGTCCGTTGCGATATCCATTCCATACCGGTATGGACTGAATCCCGGAACGGACCAGAACATATATTTGATATGGTATGCCATAACGCAAGGAATTTTACGGTTCTAGTTCATTGTAAACCAACCCTCTGCCTTAATGACAGCTGCTATGTGGCGAGGCGAGACTCTCCAATAATAACTCTGGAATACTCTTCCAAATCTCTTGCATTAGTACTTCCTTCACCACTGCGGGGCCTCCAGTCCTTCCTCAGCACTTCCACCTTTACTTCGCTCTACAGTACGCTCATTTAACCAAATGAATTTTCTCCATTGATCAATTTTCTTTCGAGTGCCCATGCTAATGACACTAGCATGTCGAGGTAAAAGCATTGGCCGTTTTCTTGCTATCCAGTTCCGAATGCCTTTTTCTCGAAGGTTGATCTAGGGTTTCTAGATGAATATTATTCAACTCTGGTATTTGCATGAGAGTCATCTTTGCTAGAGAATGATCTCCTTCAATCAAGTTGAGCATTGCCTTTTCAGTATCTTTCGAAATTTTCTTTGGGTGTCCTGTTGATTTTTCATTCTTATAGGTCCAGTACGCAGCCATCCTTATCCATTCACAAAAACAACTTTTCCTTTTTCAAAGTCAGGGAGGCTTGGTGCTTGTGGATTGGAGTGCCTAGAGGGATATTTTGGCATAAGAGGAAAGTGGAAGGAGATACAGCTGGCAATGGACAGTTAGAAGAATATTCTATTATTATCATAAGTACCACTAGGATGTTGTAATCATTGTAATATGACAATTTACCCAAGTTGGGATAGATGGGATTTGATGCATCTAATCAGAATCAAGTATTCTGCATGCTCGGGCCTTTTATATAGCGCATTAAATATTTTTTTTCTTTTTTTTTTTCCAAATATTTAGTGCATATATATGGGCTGTACGGAGTACAGAGTACTTGAATGACTCATTTTGTGCATATTGAAACTGCTTATTCAGTATCATATTTACTCTACTAATGGTTTGCTTGATGCTGCGGTGACTAACTAGTGCTGAACCACAATACTCAAAAACTTGATGTTGCCAGCGATATCTCCCTTTATGTCTCTACGATATAGAGGCTTCTTTTCCTCCTTCCGGTTTGGGAATATTGCATATGCAATTCCTATGCAGCTATGCAGGGTGGCATTATTCGGCTCCAAACAGGTTCTAATAACAATGCATTTTATACCAGCCATGTAGTGATTTGTTTTTACCTTTACTGTTGCTCGCCTCCTATCCTGAGTAGCTTCTTTGGGTGCAGAACGTCTTCATTGCTGTATGCAGCATCTCCTAAAGTACAGAACCCCGGCGAAAGTATCCGCGCACCCCCTGCATAATATGCAGCGCTTACAGCTCGAGGAAGACATGTTGTTTAAGACATGCAGTGAGCACAGCTTATAACTCTTGCGGGGTCAAGTGCGGTAGACAACACTCCTATATAGCAAAATGTCTTCAGTAGCAGTCTCGCTCCCACTTGTAAAGGAAGATATGGCAGCAGCTGGCATATCTACACCGGTATTCATGCAAGACAATTCCCCTATACATAACTCTTACTACAGTTTAGGTTGGTTACAAGATGAAGGATGGAAGGTTGCAGATCACCCAGCTTGCTCACAACCCTATTGAGCATGTTTGGCGATATCTTAAGCGAATTTGATTTCCGGATATTGCAACTTGTCGGGGAGGGCCAGCAACTGTCAAGAAAAGGTTGGCAGATTGCTTGTTAGACGCTTGGAAAGAGATTCTATCTACGTTACTTGATTCTTTAACAAGATCTATGCCTCGCCGAGTGGCAGCTGTGATTAAGGCAGAGGGATAGTATACGAAATATTGAGATCGAGGACCTTATAATGTATATATGTATATAGATTTAGCTGGACATGTCTTACCTGCATGACGTGGTTTCACATTGCTGCATATAAACTGCATAAAATAGGGGTGTGCGGATACTTCGCCGGGGTACTGTATGTCAAGGATGCGAAGTAACTTGGTGTATGCACCTCTAATGCAGCAGGAATAAGCCATTTAGGTTATATTTAAGGTAGTATGGCTATTCTCAGGACAGAGTACAGGCAACAGTAAAGGTAAAATTCATCCTACATGGCTGCATTGCCATTGCAACCCGTTTTGGAGCTGAATAATGCCAAGCTACAGATGGTGCATAGTTATTGCATATGCAAGATTACCAAACCGGAAGGAGGAAAAGACTTTTGGTGTGAGCTCTGTACTAGAAATTACCCTCAACCCTCTAGAACATTTGGGAGTGAAAACTTTGCGTTGAGCCAAAATAATCCCGCAAAGTCAGGGCAACGCCAAGTGTAACGTCTCATTTGAGACATGTTGCTTACCAGCTGTTATCCTCACTGGCCCACATTCTCATGCACGGTACCATCGCCTGCATCTTTCCCTAGCTCTACCAACCTTTTGTCGTTTTATGCATCCGTCAGGCCTCCCACTTATCAAAATATGGATCAGATCGGCCTAACCGTTTGTGGCTGCTTCACAACACCTGATCACGACGACCAAGATTCTCATTGTTTGATGTTCGCAGTTCTTCAAGCTTAATCGAAATTGATAAGATCATTTGATATAATCCATGCCTCGACGCCGCAATAAGAAAAAGGGCAAAGAGCCTGCCGGACCTGTAGCTGCGGCACATTCAAAAACAGCTGACATCAACAACCTCGTCGAAAATCTCAAGCGTGGCGTACACTCCTTTCTCAGCGGGCTCCACGCTGACTGCAAAGACTCCTATGTCGAGCATCTACACTCGCTCCAAAGATCGCTAGAAGCCCACCTCCGCAATCATTACACAGCAATCCAGTCGGACTCTACCTGGGAGCAGATTCTCGGATGGAGCCCCTGGCATACCACAGCGAGCGCGAGAGAAAGTGTGTACATGCATATGCCAGTGTCGGGAATGTCAGTTGACGTGCCAAAATATACCTTACCTCCCGCGGCATACTTCTACCTCTTGGGAGATGGGATTACTAGTGGCACTGAGGCGAATGTTAGGGTTCCCAAAACCTGGGGCGATTTGGGAATAGTGTCAGAGCATTGGGCATGGGTACCTGTTTCGGCCACGCGAGCTCGAGAAACATCACCACCTCCTCCTGTCATGCAGCCGCTGGCACCACCGGTTGAAACACCGCGAACCGCAATGCATGCAAGAGACCCGACGACAGCGGATACGCCTGCCGTGACGGATGGAGCTTTCCCGTTCAGGAGAGTTGGCCTGGGCGGCGGCCTGCCTCGAGGAGAATCTACTGGCAATTTCGCGAACTTGGGCCGGCCTCGGGCTTCTGATGTTTATTCACAAGTAGCACCGGCGGGTGAGCCTGAAGCGAGGCGAACGAGTTATTCGGCGCTAGGTTATGCATCGCTCGAGATCATGCGCGCGAGACTACGAGCTGCATATTTATACAGAGATAATCCTCTCTCGTCTTCTCGTAATGAACGCCCTCTTACATCAAGATCGAACGCGAATAGCACCCATGCCGATAACCATTTCTCGGTTACCGAATCAGTTTTCACTTCGCCAGGCACTACACGCTTGAGCTCGCATCGACAATCCGAATTCACCACCAGCGACGACGGCAACAACGACAATGGCTATGGTGACAACGGCGACGATGCTCATATAGGTCGTTTCCAGCACAGCTTTCCTCGTCCCCCAGCACTCGATGTTGACGACAAATATGAGTTCCCTGCCCTCCCTTCACGGGCCCCAAACCAGCCAGTGCGCTATGCCACAGCTACAACTCGACAACCAACGCAACCCGGACTGTATATCTCACCCGCTCAACGTCTTGTGACGCCGTCTATGCTACCGAGGGGGTCCAGAACCCCTCCCGTTCCGGACAGGCAACACAACCCCATGAGCGCTGCCACCGCTGATCTTCAATCAAATACTGTCAACGGTACACTCCATCGCAAACTCGCCGAAGAAGCGTCTGTTCTCCTGGAATTTTACAGCCAATCCACTTATGAGGACTCGGAGAGCGAATTACAAAACCGTGAGACAATCAAAACTGTCTTAGACAGCGTAAATAAAATTTGGGACAGCTTATCGGGGGTGGATAAAGGAAAACGCGCTAGTATGGCTGTAGTATCTGGGAGCTCGAGGTGTAAATGCTTCAAGAATGATGGGGGGAGAGTTGCAGAGCTGGAATCGGATCCAACCTTGAGTCCTTATTCAGGGTGTATTATTTGCTATAATGCGGTGGCGGATGCAGTGCTTATGCCCTGTCATCATTTAGTCCTCTGTGTGGTGAGTTGGTTACTTGATTTACTACGCCTTACCCCAATGCTAATTGAATATGCTTACCGTTAGGAATGCTGTGATGTTATGGGAATCAAAGAGAATGCGCCGGTCTGGCGTGCCTTGCAAGAAGGAGAAGGGGTCAGATGTCCGCTTTGCCGAGCAGAAGTTAGTCACAGGGTATGTACAAATGTGAATAATTATCCGTTAACGTCAACTAATTATAAAGTTCAGATCAAGATCTATCGTTGAAGAGTTTAGGTGAAGTCCTCTTATTGCCTTGATATAATTCCATACGTCACCGGGATGCGGATCACTACCGAGATGCGCATCTCACGGTTATTTATGCGGTTTTCGACGATTTCGAGACGAATACAACCAAGTAAGCACAAATTTGGGGATTGTATTGTAGATGCATAGTAGTTTGTTAAATAAAGCACGGAAGGGCCGAGCCGAATTTTTAATGCTTGCATTATCTAGAGAAAAATGCAGGGGGATCAAAGGATAGGTTTGGCCATAAGAATGTCAATAGATGGGGGCTATGAGGGCTTAAACGTAAACGGGGGTGCAAATGAGGTATTCCGAAAGTAACTCAACTAAACAAGGCCTGAATCAGCTCGTATGTATGAACATAAGCAGGGGAAACTTCTAGGTACCTATGCATTATATCTGAGTCAGGTTATGCCCCTACAGTAATGCAGGTTAAGAGTAAGTGCAAATGAAGTGTCCATTATTGTAACTCAACCAAAGCAGGCTCTAATAAAGTGCCGATAGTTAAATTAGGGTGCGGATAAGCATTAGTACATAGTTCAAAATGATTAAGGCGTGCAAGTTTTCAGCCTAAGGCTTTATTTAGGCTAAATTGAGGTCGCTTACTCTGTAGTCTAATTTGGCGTAAATAACAGAGCTTCGCAGATATCAATTATTATAGACTTAAATGCTACATCCAATTGCTGAAATACCTTCCATTAACAAACCACTATACATCTACAATATCATCCCAAAATCTGTGCCTATTTGGCTGTGTATTAGGATGGAAATTGTCGAAAACCAGATACATAACCGGGTGATCCGCGTTGCTGTATGGGTCAAAACAGTAGTTCTGCATTGATTTTGTTGAATTTGATGTCTCACGAGGGAGTCCTATGAGAGTGAAACAGTATCATGCATTTCTGGAGAATCAATTATTCAACATGCTGTACCATAGACATTCATCGCGCTCGAAGCCAAAGGACCCCGGGCGGGCAGCGAGGTAGATTTGCCGCGGACTGTATGTTCAAGTAAACCATTTTTAAATTTTTTTTTTCAACTCAATACTCGTATTTAATGTATCTAGCTATGACTTGAGGCCGGACCGGATAGATTATCTTCTCCGCGGGCTGGTTCTCTGCCCCGCTCCATTTTCAGATACATACAAATGGATAAGGGTGAATTCCGCAAGCGCTGTGCATCAGTCTGGCTCTCGATAAGCCTCTCACTTTTCCGCCTCCATGCACGGGCGCTCCCGATATGTGGATCATCGTGCACCTGTGGCATGCACGGGTCACATAAGCTAAGAATGAGGGGATCGTTTCGAATCCCCTATTCTTAGCTTATCTGCGCCCCAGGGGATTTCCCCACCGCAAATTTTCTACCTCAACTTGGCGTCAACCGTAGTCACTTTTGAAAAATATAGCAAAGAACAATGGGGTTTGTGTACGTTTTGTTTATAAGAGCACATATATATTCATATAGCAATAAGCCTTCGAAAAATGGAAGATAGAATCTGATAAGATTCTGCCTATGATAAAGTCACGTGTACTGTCTTATCCAGCCTTTGCGGCGTCTTAAACTGGCCGGTTTAAGACGCTGTCACGTCCTAGTCCAGCCTCTGCGGCGTCTTAAACTGGCTGATTTTAAGACGCTGTCACGTCCAGCCTCTATTGAAATTATTACCCTGAACCTGTGCGGGCTTGGCACTGCGTGGGCTTGGCAATGCGTGGGCTTGGCATTGTGCGTACCATACACTAATAAAATTACTAGATTAGGAAAACAGGACGATTGTAATACTGAAGTACATAATCGATGTAAGATATGAGATATGAACAAATTACAAACAGCTATCTATTTGATATATACATCGGGGTTCCAAGATCAAAAGTCCAATAGAATAATGGTAGTATATTTAACTAACCGGAATATCAACTCAATTTGTGATAATAGCTCCCTGTACTCTATGTAGACGAGATTATATTGCTACCATATGACTACAAGTATCTTTCACAAGAGACTTCTGAACAGGGTTAGAGTTTCACTTTGGTAGCAAGATACCCATATTTATGTATATACGTAAGTCTCAATTATATCAAACAAAACATTACAGATCATACGCAACAAGTAGCTGGTAGAGAAACATGCAAAGTCCTTGTTCCGCCCAGCTGGCATATCGCCTAAGTGTTCGAATCCACCCATTCCGAAAGTCCTAAATGTCATTACCCCTATGTAAAGCGAAGCGACAGAGGCTTGGCATGAGACTAACCGCCATAGTAGGATGTATATTGTCGCACGGGTTCTGCTCGTTGGAATGCCAATCTATCCGGAATCGGCCAAGCCTAAAGGACCTATCTTGCATATACTTTTTCCTCCTAGGTGCGAGCCTCGAGCTCTTAGTACCCACAGTTGGGAATATTGGTTTCTCGTCCTCGATATTATTATTCCGGAAATGTACCCTCGGAGGAGAAGTGTACGAGGCGAGCTGCCAACTGTTGTAGGAGGACTAAAACTCGTAATTGATACATTCTGAGGTGTAATAGAATTCGAAGCTAGTCTAGGGCGTGGAGCCATAGAGCGTGGTCACGTTTTGGATTTAGCTCCTGAATTATCTTATCTGTATGGACCGATGATTGTTATTATTGTGTCGAGGACATTGAGCCACCAGCAGGTTCCGTCGTCGGTGTGGGGAAGCCTATGGGTGAAATTTTACATCGGCATGCGCGGCGCTCGTTCTCTATTTTGACTTAGTTTAACATGCGATATAAATTTGAACTAAATAGGAGCATATGGAGGTGGGCACAACGCAGTCTTGCCTTGCGCAATTGCCCAATCCTCATAGGCTCATACCCCAATCATTCCGAGAAAACCTTTAAAATGTCCCCTGGGTAACACGGACTACAGCAAAATGCCTGGAACATGAAGATACAACGCTATACCTATCTCCTATGTAGTCGTGAGTCAGTTCTGAGCCTATGCAAGAAGCGTGTTATGCACAGTGCCCTGCTTCTCACTCTGTTACCCGCTCCTACATATGTAGTTCTACACGCTCCTTTCGCTACACGTCCATATTCCCTAGTCCATAGGATAGGCGCTGCAACGTAGCTCCGCTAAATAACATAAGTACCTATTACCTAGGCGCTGGTTGTGATCGTTTCTATAGGTCGGATTGCTGTACTCATTCCTATCCTTTGAATTACGCGCTCCAATAGCTATACCTGCACCTATGCTCTGATCGTGATTATAAATGTAGCTACGATTGCTGTACGCGTTTCTATGCTTTAAATTAGGGCATTGACATATTATTTCTTGTTACGATTCTCCTTTGTAGTCACAGCTTTACACACGTACCACACATGTTTTCTTTCAGTTTAGTTTTGTTTCTACTGGCGAGTGGTTTTGCAGGCCTCAGTCAGGCCTCTCGGGGTCATCTGGCACTTAGCCGGTCAATGACAGCATGGGGGTCTGCGCCTTACGAAATTTGTCTTGTATTGCTTTCCGCGCGTGGTGGACCTGGCAGATTAACTTGCCTTGTCCTGAATCCACCCGGGTTTCCGGGTGGCTCCTCATAGTCCCCTTAATGGGATTGCATAGGAGTACTGAGTATATAAAAAATAAATATGCTTTAAATTACGTATACTTGTACCTTCGCTCTGGTCGTGATCGTTCCTGCTACAATATATAGGTAGAAGCGCTGTACATATTTCTATGCTTTAAATTACGCATTCCAATAGCTATATACTGGTCCTACTTCATCTGCTTTATAGCTACAGTAGACCTATCAATAGGTTTTGGTCACGCTTCAGTTGCATTTGGGTTGCACTTCAGGGTAAGTTTCGCTCTCTGGTCCGTTCTCGGCTCATGATCAAGCTGGTGGTAGGCACATACGGCATGCCAGTCCCCTTCAGCCTATTCCCTGAATAGGCAATTTATATAAATAATTATTATGTGTCTGAGAGTATGGTCTTTGATTGTTAGTGGGCTTAGGCCACTTATACGTGGTGTTCACATATTGAACTTTATAGCAGGGGCATACATATTTACCTTGCATCATTTTCACATACTCTGTGTATGTACTGTACATCTCCAGAAGTATATATCAAAGATAGAGAACCCATCGATTTATTTGTTTAAAGGTATAGTACGTACAATGGCCATCTCCAAATATCCTATCTATTACATATTGGTTCTATGTATATTCTACAGTATTAGGTAATATGCCATTAGCTGTAGCGCATGCTTGGTCATGAGAGAAGCAACACTTTTCCTGAAGTGCTACCGAAATGCAGCTGAAGCTCGACCAGTACCTTATGAAGGTCTAGTGTAGCTATAAAAGCAGATGAAGAGTAGGTACCAGTATAATGTAGCTATTGGAATGCGTAATTTAAAGCATAGAAATATGTACAGCGCTTCTACCTATATATTGTAGCAGGAACGATCACGACCAGAGCGAAGGTACAAGTATACGTAATTTAAAGCATATTTATTTTTTATATACTCAGTACTCCTATGCAATCCCATTAAGGGGACTATGAGGAGCCACCCGGAAACCCGGGTGGATTCAGGACAAGGCAAGTTAATCTGCCAGGTCCACCACGCGCGGAAAGCAATACAAGACAAATTTCGTAAGGCGCAGACCCCCATGCTGTCATTGACCGGCTAAGTGCCAGATGACCCCGAGAGGCCTGACTGAGGCCTGCAAAACCACTCGCCAGTAGAAACAAAACTAAACTGAAAGAAAACATGTGTGGTACGTGTGTAAAGCTGTGACTACAAAGGAGAATCGTAACAAGAAATAATATGTCAATGCCCTAATTTAAAGCATAGAAACGCGTACAGCAATCGTAGCTACATTTATAATCACGACCAGAGCATAGGTGCAGGTATAGCTATTGGAGCGCGTAATTCAAAGGATAGGAATGAGTACAGCAATCCGACCTATAGAAACGATCACGACCAGCGCCTAGGTAATAGGTATATTTAGCGGAGCTACGTTGCAGCGCCTATCCTATGGACTAGGGAATATGGACGTGTACCGAAAGGAGCGTGTAGAACTACTACATGGAGATAGGTATAGCGTTGTATCTTAAACATTTCCACTAAGCGAAGGGCATTTTGCTGTAGTCCGTGTTACCCGGAGAGCATTTTAAAGGTTTTCTCCAATCATTCTACTGGTGTCTGGCATGGCGGAACCGTGCAATTGAAAGTCTGGCATATGTTATGACGAATCGAGGGCATGGATGCACACGATCGGTTGGAAAGAGAACCCCTTTTACGTCTATGGAAAGACCCAAAACGCGGCTCACTTGCTGGAATGTAGGTACTGTACGTGGATCGGACCGTGGACACTCGAATTTTTGGCTAGCGTAATTTCAATGTGAGCTGCATCCCTGGAGAAGCCACCAGGCTGCCATATAAATATATCTTTGCGCACTACCGGGTATGCAGCTCACATTGAAATTACGAAAGGTAGAAGGTGGAGGAGGGTGGGGGCAACTAGGTGGGGGTCATTTCTCTAATTGCTTTTGTGCTACCTTGTTGATATAACGGGGATCGGGGGCAGGGAACGGCCCCATGGATGCGCATCCTCGTCATACGTTGGAATAACTTAAATACAAGTACAGGATTACTTACAACAAAAAGAAAGTTACTGATACTAATATTAAAGAAAAAAAGAAAAAAAGCCGACACCGTTTCAGGTATTGCGCAGAGGTAGGTACCAAAATATTGCTACTAGTGATTCCCATTGCCCTGGAATATTCCTGATTTCACCATTCTACCTGCTCAAGCTCAATAGTGCACAGGTATACGCCCTCTGCTGCTCAAGCCAAATATTGCTGAATCCAGATCATTTGGATGGATTCTCTAGCATGTGATAAGCCTATTTTCACCTCATATAACTTCTTGCCGCTCAGCTCAAACATTGCTGTGCCCTACGTAGATGTCGCTGTTGATGCAGAGCCTGTTTTATGGAATCGGTGGAATCAGGTGAATCGGCTTGCACATGGCAAAACGTCCAGGTCAGGGAAATGGTTAGGGAATCCGCTTCCGCCGATTTTTCCCCCCATATTTTTAATTTTTAATAATTCATTACTCGTATGTAAGTTGATCTGACCTATGACGAGAGACCGCATCCCCGGAACGAGTTCAGTAGATTATTCTCCCCCAGGGCCAGTCTCTGCTATCTCCGAGTTCATTGCTGGAAGATATATGGCACTATAGCATTCAGACAAAATAAGCTCCAGCTAGCGGTTGTAATCCAGGCTCTACATATTACCGAGAGCATAGTATCTATACCAATAGAGAGTTTAACGTGCACTTGGGAACCAAATAGATCTGATTTAGTAGTAACCGGGATTTGGAAAGTACTTTTGTATTCAGTACACTGAAATTTAAGAGTGCAACGTAGGCCAACCCACACTGGACAATTAATCAAGACAGCAATTTGGCCGGCTATACTAAGTAGCATAAGATATCGGCACCGATGTCGCGTATAGCTAGGTGGCAAAAATAAAAAATTACCCACCCCTGCTTAAAGAGGCCCGGTGAATTTTATATGGTGGTAGGAGTATAACATTCTATACATCTTATGATTTTTTCGGCCACCAAACCGTAAAATCCAGTAGACGCAATCAGTGATATCTCTCAAGACTCAGTAATATGGTAGCGAATTTAGCAAGTATTACCTGTAGTAGATAAATGTCCATTGTAGGCAGCGATATGGCGAACCAGACTAAGGTGAATATCCAGAGCAATATCCAATACCGGCTTAGGCTCCTATTGGTGTGGTATGCTATAACACTTGGCTGCATTCTTATAGTTTATGTTAGAATGAGTTTAGCTTACCTTGCACGAACTTCGAGAATACAATCCGGAGTCGGCCTACGATAGGCGCCGGGAATCCCGTCGTCAGAGCGACACCAACCGCAAGGGCTACTGGAGTATCTCTCGCTGCTTACAAGCAGGAAAATCGAGAGTCTCCGTCTGGTAAAGTTTGCCCCCCAGGGTATACGAGAGCGTAATGTGAATCAACTACAACTACAATCCTTGTACTCGAGGGTATCCGCCTGGCCATTTTAGTGTGAAAGTAGCTCGTCTCCTATTAAATTACTCTAGCTCATTGATTGTTGCTTATACTATGAACAAATGGAGACAAATTGGGACCAGGAGAGGAAGAGATGATGCAATAAAGAGCCAAGAATTAACCGTGCATTCCCAAAAATCACAGAGGTGAGTCCCCAAATACACCCAACTCTAACCCCACAAACTAGAGACATAGTTATTACTAGTGAAGGTGCCTACGGTGATAGAAACGTTGTAGGTATTGACTACCGGAAAAGCAGCCGCGCCCAAGAGACTAGTGATGGCGGCAGAAACCTTGGCCCTACCCATAGGAATAGTTGCGGGGAGCGGGACCCATTTGGTGATGTTGTAGAGCACGTTGGATTGTTCTAATTAGTACGAGGTAGGTTAGCTACAGATGTAAGCGCAGAAAAAGAAGGATGGAATGTCATGGGATATAGCCAAATGCAGCAAGTATTTATGTGGCTTACCAGGTCCGAGGTAATAGGAACCCAAGACCTGACCCAATGAATCAGGGAATCCACTGCCTGGGGCGATTCCAACAGCCACGGAGACGTCATACACCGACTGGGGAAAGTTTGATGTCATAATTATGAGATTGAAGCCCTCGCCAGCCTTGATGGTTTCGGGGACCGCAATGCCAGTGATGATGCCGGAGACCACATGAGCGAAGACGGCTGCAGTGACAGCGAGTATCCGACCGAGACGCATGTCTGTGATGAAAGAAAGTGGTGATTATTTGTAGATTCTGCTGGACGGATAGAGGATTGTTGAACAGCAAACCAGACCAAACACCGCAGAATGGGGACGCAAGGGATGGACTATTTCTTCAACTATGGGATCCTCCCACCCATTTTATATCCTTTCTACCACGCTCTCTCTACTACGACTCTACACGGCATACCCGAGTCTACTGGTGAGTCTTAGCCCCAGCCTACAAACGACTATGAGGTGATATCATGCATTCACAGAGATATTGAGCTTAACGTTGAGTGCATGTGTGGTTTTTGTCATGCATATGAAGGGGCTAAGTCTCGGCAGAAGACCCGAGCGAACTAGGGCAAGATCAAAACCCACCCAGCATTATCAGCGTTGGGGCAGAAGCTATTGTTCGGATTGTTCGGCGCCGGCAACAATATGCACGTAAGAAATTAGTACAAGGCTGTGGTGACACAGGCAGCCATCAGGAGTATTTCACCATATATGGTGAAAGACTCCAGCTCCGCGTGATGTACATATGGTGAATTACTTCAGGTAGTGTATTGAATAGAAACACACCGAAGGAGTTGGGTGGGTTGAAAAGTCAAAGAGAAAACTTGGAAACATTGTATTGCTTGATATTTCAAAATAAGAAAAAAGGATTATAATGGTGCAGAAATACTTGAACAATATAGGTCAGCAATTCCAGCAATTACGAATATGGCCGGACTAATTTATTTGGCCTGCATCACACATACATACTTATGTAACTGTGCATAGGGCTCACGCTAGTCTGGTTGGCAAGGCTCACGCTACGATCGTCGATCGTTCGCTGATTCTGTTTTTAGTTTTTAAACTTGACGAATGGTAATAATAATAATAGCAGAAGTCATTACATAGCTTCAGTCATGCTAATATCGGTAAGCACATCAGGACTTCAGCGGCAGAACAAGCATCCATACATTAGTGGCAGTCAAAAATGAGCACCACGCCAAGGACTGAGTGATAGTACGAACTCAACAACCAGGACGACCCCGACGCAGGTGAAAAGTGCATGAGCCTTCCTATCTAATTTCCTGCCCCGATTTACAAACTACAGAACCCCCCCCCGAGGGTCAAGTTCCCAACCCCGTGCTCGGAAAAGGGGCGGTTACCCTGTGTCTCACCTGTGGCAACCGTTCCAATTTACATTGGTCTGGTTGACCCAAACGCACAAGGCTTTACTAGTTGTGCTAGTCGCTGTGCCAGACTGGTAGCAAGAGAGTCTAGGAGAAAATTTCTTAAAGCTCAATGGAACGGAGTTGTACCAGTGCGAGGTAATAATGATCTTGTGGCTTATGTGGGGAGTATGGTCATAATCGAAGAAGTTGTGGGAGAATAAACTAGGGGCATATTCTTTTTGTAACTCAGTACGCATATTCATAGTATCAATAAGAAGTATACATTTTTTATGGCTGCGTAAATAGCTAGCGGTAATGGTGGCTATATAGTTGTGGGTATGGCTGGATATATGGTAGTCGGTATTGCTGGCTATTATGGCTGCGTACTGCGTATATGGCTGGCTATATGGCTGTCGGAATGGATGAGTATATGGCTGTTGGTATAGCTGCCGGTATAACTGGTATATGGCTGGCAGCATTTCTGGCTACAGAGTACTCTCGATACAAGCATATCGTTCGGATCGGGAGAGGTATGCTTGTAACCTATCTATTCTTATATCAAGAGAAAATAGGAGAATATGGATTGAAGTTGGTCAGCTCTAGGAAAGGTTGCGGAATAAGATAATATATACAACCGGAGCATCAAAGCAACAAATGGAAACATGAGAGTAGATGCGGGGACTAAAATCTCAGAGCAGGTGGCTCCGGGAGGCCCCAGAAAGTCAGTCATCATGCGTTGAATATGCTGATGTATGCATTGTCTCAATGCGCTTTTTCTCACGCTTTAGGACCTCTTGTTCCTCATTGATCTTGGCTGTGGGTTCAGCTTGAATTGAGAAGCGGAGTAATCCCTCAATATGTGCGAGAGCTTCCTGTGGTGTACGGGTGGAGGTATTGCAAGTGGAATCTCGGCTTCTGGCTCAACGGCTTGAGGTCTTAATTAGGATTCTCCGATTCAAACCAACGTTTGATGTGTCACCGGGTTGCCTTTTGGTTTGTTCCACATATGTCTTTATCGCTTGACGTTCAAGCTCTGACCAGACCTGGCGCTGGTGAACAGAAGATGTGGAAGAAGATGCCATTCTTCGGGAGGTATTTGATTTTGTATGTTGTATCTAGATGAGATGTTGCGGGGTGATTTGTTATCGATAAGTACCTACCTACAGTATTTGTGGTTTAGCGCTTCACTAGTACATGCATATGTAACCAAGCACCTCTGCGAGGGGTAGTGCTAGCAAAAAAGATAAGTGTATCCAAATATGCTTTTTTACTATGTGGGACCGGTGGAGGTATGCTTGTACCGAGAGTACCCTCTATATGGCATTCGGTATAGCTGGCGGTATTGCTATGTATATGCCTGCCGGTATTGCTGCGTATATGGCTGGCGGTATGGCTCGAAATATTGCTGGGTATCCAGCTCGTGAACCTCAAATTAAACGTTAGCAATGGCACAGCAAGCGTTGTGAGAAACCTCATCATGCGTCGCGAAGCCGCTGGTGCATATGTAACCAAGACTCACAGCGATGTAGGGCCAAGCCACGACGATATAAGAGATAGGTATAGTGTTGTACGTTTCACTAAGCGAAGGGCATTTCAGAGTACTGTCACTTAAGTGAAGGGCATTTCAAAGGTTTTCTCATGACGAGAAACTCGTCGCGACATTATAAGCTCTCATGTCGACAGCTCCTGTCTTGAGTGCTGGATTTACCCTACCTTCCTCTCGGGATTGTCCTTTCGCTTTCCCTTGGCTTCCATGTCATTGGTCTTAATTGGCTGTGAAGGTATGTATTGTGGGGTAATGTGATACAAAAAATTCTCCAATATGCGAATTTTATACAAAACGGATATAAGTTAGCAATCCCCGGCGGAATGACAATTCAAGCTTCAACCATCTACCCTCAACGACAACAATTGTCAGGTTGGGAGTCTAAGGAATCTATTGATCATCATACTCATATTCATATATGCTGCAATTCCGAACAAAATTATTAGAGATGAAGAAAATCCTGGTTCACCATTATTTCATAGTTCCACCCAGCTGTTTCACAACTCTCCTCATACGGTGGTGTACTCATACTCAAGACCGAGAGTAAAATATCCCCCTTTACACCCCGTTGAAGTCTGCCGGGAATATTCCGTCTTTTTTACCCCCGGTGTAGGTAATGTTCTCTTCTGACAGCTCTTGCAATGTCCAAGTCCGGGAACCACCGCTCTCTACTCAGCTTCCGTCCAAGGCCATTATAGTACCGGAGAAATCTTGTCGCACGCCTATACACTAGCCCGACAGTCGGAATATAAAGTTCTCTCTAACTGTCGCAGAGAATGGAATGTTGTCGCTGCTCCCGGACTGACCGAGTATTATCCTGTCTCATACCGAGAACATCAAGCCAGCAATATTTTCATGTGGAGTAAGGAGATCTTTTTTACCTGCGAGACTCTTTATGTCCTCACCATTATAGGCTGGAACACCTTGACGCTCTAGTTGATCTCAATTGTGTGCGGGTAAGCCCAATTCGGTGAACATAGTCGGAATCATACTCGGGACATATCTCTTTACTGCGCCTGAAACGAGCCAGACTAATATCTGAGATCTCAGCTGGCTGCTCACACAGGTGAACGCACTCATCTAAAACCAGTCCACACCTAGATTTGGCGACCCTGCTTAGCCGTGCAACTAGACTAACTTAACATAAACACTCTCGCTTCTTGGTCATAGTAAAAGTTTTCTTCAATGAACCTACTCGATTGTCGCTGCCTCGCTATCTCATAATCCTTTGACAGGTTTTGAGCCCGGAACTTCGAATCAATCACTTTGACTAGGATTAAACTAAATCCCCCTCCCCCTTTACTCGACTTTTCGGTTATCCGCATATCGATTCTTTCAAGAAATACCTACACAACTCAAAAGATGTCAGGGATTAGACAAGCATTGAGAATCAGCAGCTGTTTTAATGCACAACACAATCACGGTCCAACGAACACCTTCAGTCGTACCTCCAATGGTACCTTTAACCTAAAACTACATGTCGAAAATCTATATTGACAAAGGTAGGTCGAAGGGTAGTCACACCAATTATTACTGGTGTGGCGGCCCTTCAGGTTTGTAGCGCCGTACAGACCAACAAAATTTTTGGTCGAGCTCATATCTCACGACTCAAAAGGCCCCGGGCACGAAAAGAACATTAATCGATAGAGCCGGACCACGGCTATCATATACCTCAGTATCATACTCAGAGAACACTTATCACCCCTTGCCAAAACCGCCAACGACATCACCTTCTAAGGACTGAGTGATTACAAGAACTCACGAACCAGAACGCCCCTGACGTCGGTTTCAACTTTATCTTATTCAGCGCGCTCTCACGAGCACGTTTATCTAATTTATTTGGGACCTACTCATCGACAATAACTTCCAACGACTGAGTTCTTACGAGAACTCATTAGTCTCGTACCCAAACCCTCCTTCGAACTCATCTACCAGGACGCCCCCGTTTTCGGCTTTAGCTTTATTTTTATTCAGCGATTGCACACGAGCAAGAATATCTGATTTATTTATCGAATTTCCGGAAACTACAAAATTCCCCACCGGTAAATCGTTTTACCAAAAAGTGGGCGATTTCGCCTCCGCAATCCTACGTGGCAACCACCCCAATTCACCAACATCAACTCACCGACATCAACTTCCAGGAACAACATCCAGAATGACCCCGACGTCGGTTTTAATCTTATTTTACTCAGCGCGCTCTCACGAACACGCTAATCTAAATTATTTGTTGTATTTATCGAAACTACAAAATCCCCCACGGGTAAATCGTTCTGCCAAAAAGTGGGCGATTTCGCCGCTGAAAATCCTACCTGGCAACCGCCTCAATTTCGTTTTTTATTTTTTATTTTTTAAGGAGTCTATACGCCTAAGGGTATGAGGCGGCCCCGATCCCCTCATCTTTAAATACTCGGTACACCTTCGGAACAACGGGCCAAAGAAATTATACAGTCTACGCAGGCTATAACATCGACAACAACTTCCAAGGACTGAGTGATTACGAGAACTCAACAGCCAGGACGCCTCCGTTTTCGATTCAAGTCTTAATTTATCCAGCTCGCGCTCGAGCAAAGCGATCTTTATTTGCGAAAATTACCGAAACTATGTTCGACTCTAACCTGATCTTGGCATTCGCTGCGATTTAAGCGGAAGAGTATGCAATGGAAATGGCCATTTGCAGTACAATAACGTCAGAGGTTCCAAGGACATATTGATGTTTTTTCTAGTATATTAATAACTGCAAGCTCAGTCAGCGTACATATACAGAAAACAAGTTGTATAATAATGCATGGACTATTCCGGGAATTCATAGAAAGCTATTGTTTTATATGTAACATGCTTTTTGTAAACAAAAAGGTTATGCAGTTGGAGTAGAAACATGTGGAACCAGAGAAAGCTGTTATAAGGAGTGATAAGGTTACAGTAAAGTTAATAGAAGAAAGCAGGAAAGGAAAAGCTTCTTGTAGATATTACCTTATACTAGAACTGTGCTGATTTGTCTTTTATTATTATTGTTTTTCCTAAGTTTTTTTGAAAAAGTCGAACAATCTTTTTATTTAACTTTATTATTATATTATTTTACAATTTCTATTAATTCAAGCTCATTAAAGGTGCCCTACCATAAGCGAGTTTCTTATATATTAAGCTCTCTAAGCCTGCTCTGCCATGAGAAAGTTTCTTATATATACTTATCGACCTCTCTAAACCTGCCCTACTATAAGTGAGGTTCTTATATATCGAGCCTTCTAAGCCTGCCCCGCCATGAGCGAGGTGTGCCGCCATGAGCAAGGTTCTTATAATTCAAGCTTTCTAAGCCTGACATTATGCAGACTGGGCCGTAATGCCGCTTCTTAGTGTAAGCTGAAGGAAGCACTAAAGTTAGCACCAGAGCTTATACATATATACTAGGCGGCTTGCAGGATGAGAGCCTAATGTGAGATTAGGGACCGTCATGTGAAAGTACCAATTGTGTGATCAGTGCTGTACAAGCTTGTACCAGATGATCTATAGCAATAGGGGGGCATAGAATGTATTATTGTGAAGCTTCTCATTTCAGAGTTTCGACTTGATACTCAGAATTCCCAAACTCTCTGGAATTCTATTATCTAGCTCCACCAAACTATTATCTAGCTTCAGTGGAATATTACCTAGCTTCAATAGTTTATTATCTAGCTTCACTGAACTATTATCTAGCTTCAGCAAAGTATTATCTAGCCTGTATATTTCATTATCTAGCTCCTGGTTTCTATTCTCTAGAACTGGAATCTCATTATCTAGCTTACTATAAACCTGTTTTATAACCCTGTATATTTCCTTAGTTATTATGGTCTGAAATAGTATAAATAGGGCGCCGAATCCCCTATGGATTCAGCAGACAAGAACAAGAGTTCAGAAGACCCTACTTCTATACTATGATCAGAGTATGGCCTATATAGTTTAGATAGCCTAAATTAAACAAGACAGATTACACCAGTTAATCTAACTCCTATACGGAGCATTCCCATATCATAGTGAATCTACCCTTCTGAGGTCTACCCTCAGCAGAACCAGTATACATACACGTCCGTTCTAGCGGATATAGATTGTATAAACGGTACCAGATAACTACTGTCTACTACTATCCATTACAAATAGAGCCTTCCAAGTCTTCTCAGTAATTGCTTTCAGTTTATTCTCAATAGTCCTCCTTTTCACTTCCAATTCTATTTAATAGGCTGAGGCTTGAGAATCTAAGACTTAGTTCTTATCAGTAGTGAGTACTTTTACTTGTCTTCTTAGACCTTTATTGCTCTATTGCAATGGTGCTATTGCTTCAGCTATTGCTTCAGCTATCAAGGTTTTCAATTTGTCTAGAGTCATTTCTTCCCACATCTAGATGACAGTCAAGGAGGAGATAGGGTGGTAGGGGAGGGGTTGGTGAACGAGGTACACTGGAGATATTTTAGGTTCTCTAGATGTTAGAATAAAGGGATTGATTTATTGTCTGAAAGTGTTTCTGTCGATGGGAATCTCGGTTCAGTGGGAGTGAGGTCAGATACAGGGGGAGGATGTATAGCAGTGCCTTCTACTGCTGTGTAAAGGTATGTCTCATTCAGGAAAGTAGGTAGGCTGCATATTGCCTGCTGGGGAAGGCAGAGGTTGTAAGCTTCCAGTTTCCTATGTGGTAGGTATATGGGTCTGCCATTGTGGTACTGAGGGGGAAGCTGGAGTATCCAGAGTGGCTGGGCTTTGTAGTGTTGCTTCGACCTATAGCGGTATGTTTTGGATTGCCAGTGCTATGACTTGTTCGAACTCTGTGAACGGGTATTGCAGAGTAGATGCAAATGTAGTGAAGTTCATGATGGCATTAGATACAGGTCTGATAGCGGCGGATGCTGTACATACGGGTAATGTAAGTATGTGTAGATTGATTGAGTCGGCCCCTTGTGTCCTCTTGCTGGTGTCGCAAAACATATGCTGTGTGGGCAGTAAGGAGCTCGTCAGGGACCTCAGGCTCCACTGCTTTCAATGTCAACAGTACTTCAGGGACTGGGGTCTCGCTTCTTGCCGATTGTTCAAGGATTATGGGGCAGGTGGAGTCATCATTGGTACAGGTTATCTAGTTGTCTGGCATATCCGAGAAGGGAGAACCTGTATGGGAGCAGCTCTTCTGAGGCTGGAGAATCTTACGGATTGAGGAGGCCTTCCGTTTCACACCATTCAGGAATACCGATCTCATGGTGTTAAAGTCCTGGATTTCCTTTGAAGTTGGGGTTATAGGCCTCGTTCTGTTCCTGGTCGTTCTGGGAACGAGGAGCGAGGCCTTCTCGCTATCCGGTATGAGGTCGAGGATAGATATGACTTCCATGAATAGGACATACTCAGATGGGGATCGGAATGCCCTCAGTTTCAGGTATAAGTAGCTCGCGAGCCTCTTGAGAGGTAGGCCAAGTTTTGTGGATGGTTTTGCTGCTTTGGATACCCCCTTGGGTGCTGAAAGACTGTTCGAATCTGTCCTTGATGCCATGTGTAAGGCCATGATCAAAGCCTCCGCGAAAGCTCATGAACGAAGCCGGGTGGACGAAGCCTATAGCATATGCTGCAAGAAAAGTATATATCGATGATGTCCTCATCTCCTCCCCTTCGGGAGCTTAAGGCTCCCCAGGGTGCGCTAAAGTCTAATCTAATCTAGGCTACGACGCCACGTGGCACTAGTTCTATCTATGCAACATCTATATATGTAACGACAGCGCTTATGTATGCAATCCAACCATGAGGTACTAGTAGCCCTGACAATTAGCTAAGGTGATGGTGATTTCCCGAGTAGCTGGAGTATCTATAATTTCATTATCCAAGCCCATAAGATCTGTTGCTGGCTGAAGGTCTTTGGTTGGATAAAGATTGACAAGTACGCCATACTTGGTTAATAATTGGTGGCGTTCAGGCTGTGGTTTAGCAATAACTTTTGCATATAACCTTTTATTGTCGGTTTTAGCCCGGAATTCCTACACTGACCATATCACCTGCTGTAAAAATATGAACTGCATAGCGTTTATTATAGCATTCTGCCATTCGACTTCGAACCACTTGACCATGCTGCTGTAGAGCAGTATTTACCTGTTCTCGAAGTCTAGAACCAGCTGCAATTTGGTCTAAGACTGTAGGATTAAAAGTAGCAATAAACTCAGCATCCTCTTCCTCATTCCAGCTATCATCATCTAGATCTTCTTCACTAGAATTATCTTTCTCTTGCTCTAGTTCTGCGGTTTCCCATTCATCTATTGGAAGATGTGCTTGATATGGATAGGGTCGGCCAAAGACAATGTCGTAAGGTGTCTTAAGTGTTGCAGAATGCTTGGTTCGATTAATACCTAATGCAAACTGTGTAATGCTGTATCCCATGCTGTATTGGCCCACTCTAGCTAGTCGAGATTTTACAACTCCATTTGCCTGCTCAACAAGTCCTTGAACTTGAGGTGTCTGAGATTTTCCATGCTTACTTTTGATACCCAAGGCTCTTAATAAACGCTCAACTGCTCCTTTAAATTCTCCACCCATTATCAGACTGTAGAATTTCTGGTGGAACATAAAGTTGAATCCATAACGTCATAGCACATGCAACAGACTCCGCCTAATAATATTAGTAAATATTATACTTGTATTAATAGATTATTAACTTACTGTTTTATCTTCTAACAGTGCAAGATAACACCACTTGCTATAGTGGTCTTTCATATGACATATCCATTTATATTGTCCATCTGGTTCATGTCGCATATCAATAAGATCAACTTGAACTCGTTCAAATAATCTATTAACAATAATTGGCTGAAGTGGTGGTCTTGTTCGATTTGGACGATTAAGCCCACACACCTATATAATTTAGTATTTTTATCTAAACTGAATAGAATTTAATTTCCATACCTTACAGTGCTTAAGTAGCCAACGTACTTTAGGCATCACCAAACTGCGCACCGATTAATATCTTATGTCGGACCTATTATCTCACATAAGATCTATTAGGAATTTCACATAAGCACTATCGGGAATTTCCCATAAGCACTATCGGACATCTCACATAAGATCTATCGGGCATCTCACATCAGATTATTTACCGAATTCAGTAATTAAATGAATTGCCCGCGAGCAAGCAGACTACCCGCGAGCGGCCCAGAACATATATATAAGCCGCGAATGCCTGAGTTCCTACAATATATATGAGCCTCGATCTCGCCCAGGTTGAAGTCCACACATATCGTGAAAAGCACAAGCTACGATTTCTTAGCCTGGCTAACACGGCACAGGTCACTGTGCCTCAGTTATTCTCTAGTGTGCTTAGGAGATGGGCCCACTGAGACTAGGCCCACTTCTGGCGCGACTCTTATCATACTTGGTATCTCAGTTATCCTCTAGCGTGCTTTGGAGAGCAGCACCACTTCTATTGAGTTTCTCGTTATTCTCGTTTTCGTTATCACACTGTCTAGCTCATTGATGGCCTTAAGCGGCCTCAGCCACTAAGGGATTGTCGTATATATACTTCGCTTTCCCCTCTTTTAACAGGATTCCCAGCACAAATAAAACTTTGATCGGTATAGGTAGTAGTATTAGCAGACCACCACGCAACGCTAACATTTATTATAGAATTCCCTGGGTGACCCAGCAACTTCGTATGGCATAGGTGAACTCGCATAGCTGACCCCTGTTATTAGAATTTCCAAGGCATATTACAGCAAGTGCAAGAGCGAGTATTGGAGCAAGCATTAGCGCGAGTATTGGAGCGAGTGTTAGAGTATTGGAGCGAGCATTAAAGCGAGTATTGGAGCGAGCATTAGAGCGAGTATTGGAGCGAGTGTTAGAGTATTAGAGCGAGTGTCCCAGCAAGTGTATGAGGGAGCGTGTTCCATGTATATATCTATTTCTCAATACTTTTGTATTTAATAATTAGCGAATACAATGGATATTTCTGCTACATACATATTCAAAGGTTGCAATCAGGCAAGCTATGAGCGAGCGGCTATAAATTGTAGAAGAGAGCAATTAGAGGCCATGGATCAGCAACACCAGACGTGGAACCTATTAGTCTCGATCCATAGAGTTGATGATGCGCAGAGAAGAAACTCTTATATCCAGATGTACAGCAATTGAACGGTCGATGGGACAGTCTAGCCCATAAAAGTTGGTTCGGCCAATGCAGCAGCCAGGCAATGTTTGCGAAGGGTCAATGCGAATAGTCAATGCGCGCCTTCTATAGTTAAACTTGTAGACAATAATGAAGTTCAAAAGTCCTATAGACGCGTAGGTTCAAAATGTCGGATCGAAGAGAAGAAGCAGGGTTGCGAATACAGCAGGCAATAGAAGCCTATCAATCGGATTTGAAGGATGATTATGGGAGTGTAAGGAAGGCTGCAGAGGCACACGATGTGAAGAGGTCAACTCTAGGGAATAGAATATGTGGCAAAACCCAGCGTTCCTGGAGTGAAGAAGCTCAAAGAAGACAGAAGCTCTCGGGGGGGTTTTTTTTACACAAATCTGAGAGACCTGTATTAGTCTGGTTGCACAACCAGACTAGACCTGTATTTAGCACGCTTAATCCTAATATACTCTAGTCGCTCGCGTCCCATCTGTCCCATCGACCGCTGTAGAGGTTATACCAAATTAGCCTCATACCAAATAGAGTCTGGACGGATTTGTAGCCCAAATAGCGTCCGGATTTTATTGCCAACCAGACTATATTTTATTATGAATATTAGTCTGGTTACGCACTAATGAATATAGCTGCCGTCCGGACGCAGATACCGACGTGCGCTGCGTCCTGACGCACAAGATGCACAGGACGCACCCGTGCCTACGGAGGGGTCATGCAACCAGACTACACTCGCGCGTGCTCTCGCGTCCGGACGCCAATTTTTTCTTGCTGATGAGTGATCGCCTGGCAAGACCGAATAAGCCACCATATGAAGGCGTATGGTCCCGTACAAGCGCGTATATATATAAGACCTGCACTTGGGATTGCCTGGGCAGAGTGAACGTATACCTAGATATACAGATATACATTCATATGATGGTAACATGTGTTGTAATAGAATATTGCCATGGGCCGATGAAAACCTAAAAACTGTGAAGAGAATCAGATAAAATATTAGGTGAAGACTAAAATTGGCGGCGCACGACAGTAATGAGGGCCAAGAAGTCATTTTAGTGCAGAATGGGATTGCCCTGCCGTGTACATTACTTAAAATTGCCCCATTCTTAAGTAATGTTCGAGCTGCATGCTAGTGGTGATTTTTACACCTGGCTCCGTCCAGACAAGGGCGAGTAAAAAAAATAAATAAAAATAAAAATTAATTACTCCCATTCGGTCCCAATAAGGGGACCATGAGGAACCCCGAGTGGATTCAAGGACAAGGCAAGTTAATCTGCCAGGTCCGACGCTAAGTACACATAACTGGTAAGACTAGGAAACTCGCGAGTGGGGACCTCCCATGCTGTCATTAACCGACAATGTCGGAAGAGCGCGAGAGCCCTGACTAGAGACCCCAGAGGAAATCCAACTAAATCAAAACAAATCGAAGTGAACACAGGAAACTCGGCATTTTTCAGGCAAAGCAAAGACAAATAAAATGGGTCGATCGCAGTAAACAAAATTCAAACATCAAGGGCCCCCCCCCCACCCCTCCGCCATGCGTCTGTAGATTTTTTTTTTTTTTTTAAATACTCAATCATGCGTCTGTACAGGAAACCGAAGAAAGTTTCCACGGCGTCCCAGTCCTCCACGTCCTCCTCTTTGATCCATATTGGGCGGTCGAGATCCTCCCAATCCTTGAAGAAGGGCCTACACAACTCCTGGCTCTACCAAATAAAGTAATCTGCGAGTAAAGACAGCTTTCACATTGTATATACGCCCCGAATACAAGACGCAGAGGTCCTAGTTAGGATAGATCCAAGACTGGGGAGATTTAGGCCGACCCGTTTGGATTGAGGGGGAAGGGGAGGAAAACGAAAGCTGGGATGCCGTGCAAGCGTTCTTTTCCTTTTACACAGACGAATAGCCAACAGGCCCTCACAGAACCGTTAGTCCGCGGCCATACACGAGTACATGTGGAGGAAGGAAGGGGAGGAGGTTTTTGAGACGACAGAGGCGTTCTTCGAATATCTTTACAACGAGCTCGTATAACGTCCTCACGGTCTATCTAACAAATTGTCACGAGCTCCCCTTACTGAGTTCCATTAGTTCCTTCTAGCACGTGTTCCTTTAGTTTCCTGTTTATTCTCTATTATTTTAACGAGCTCCCTTAGTTCCCGGATTATTCGCTACGATTTTTACGAGTTTCTTTTTTAGTTCCCTTTCGTCTTTCCACGAGTCCCATTATTAATTTTCTCTCAATGGTCGGGCTCTAGTCAGGCCCCATCGGGGTCATCTGGCAGGCCGGTTAATTACAGCATGGTAGGTCCCCGACCGCATTGGGATTTATTTCCCTTTTTGGTTTTTCTTCTTGGGTCGAGGTTCAGTCAGGCCTTTTTGGGTCATCGGCGCAAGCCTGGTAATTAGTCTGGTTGCACTGATAGCATGGGATCCCGATTCACTTGATCTCTTTGGTAGCTAGCCCCGGACCTGGCAGATTAACTTGCCTTGTTCTGAATCCAACCCAGTTTCCGGGTGGCTCGTCCTGGTCCCCGTAACGGGACAGCATATGAGTTGTAATGAATATATTTTTTTTAAAAAAAAAAAAATACACGATTACTTCTTTTCTGGTTCTACTTTTTTAACTCATCATTGTCCGTGCGAGTGTTTTCATCTTTATGCTGGAGTCAATTCCATTTTTCTTTCTCTTCATGTGAGCTTCAGTTACATCATGTACATAGGCGTGGACCGGAAGATTAACTTGCCTCAGCCCTGAACCCACCCGGATTTCCCGGTGGCTCAGCATGAGACTAGGTGGCTCATCATGGTCCCAATAGGGGATCGCAGATGAGTAATAAGTATTATGCCGCATAAGTATTGCACATTCACCATACCCGAGTTCCACCCTACCGAGTTGCTGTGTCATTAATTTACTGCATTTGTTGCCGTGACGATTGCCACGATTGTCGCCACAGCTGCCGCCACGATTGCCGCTAGACATAGATATAATAATTACCGCGCAGGCGTTGCAACCATTTCTCTTGCATATTATTGGCCCAATATTCAGATCCGTGTATATCACTTCTAGCGTTCCGGCATTCTATTTTTGCTCCTGTTAATCAAGCAAGTCTGCAACCGCATTGCTCACTACCCTACCTATTGCACTCTGCAACTTCATCGCTCATCTACAAGCGATGCTCAGTTTAGACGCATGATCTGAATGTAAGAAGTCTAAAAGCTGGCTTGCCAACTGAAATGGACACCAACATTTTTTTTTTTTTCCCCTTTAAATACTCATTACTCATATTCGCACCAACAAATTGCGCACCCATCAGCTCGAGATCAAATGAGCCTTAAATGTTAAAAGCCATGAGGTAGTTGACTCTGAAGTTGGGGAAGGAATTAGTTTCATTATACAGTATATTCCACGGAAAGATCTTCATGGCACTAAGCCCTTCGTTCTATTTGCAGAATTGTTGAAAAGCCTCATTCTGATCGACATCAACCTCTCACTCTCCACAGGATCAACAACCGATGCTACCCAGTCAGAGGTTCTTATTGCAGGTTTTACATGCTGAGATTAGGCCACCTAGCACAACTCTTACCATATGATATGAAGCGCTCGGAAAGCGGCCCGGGCCGGCCGGCTCAAGTCCGGAAACGGGTTGCAAATGTAAAGGTCAATGTCAAACTCGGTGCTGTTCTTGTTTTCATTTGGACGTACAAGTACTACTGCTGTCATCCTACTAATCTTACATATACCAACAGATCTTCCAGCCCAGCCTCAGGGCTCAATCTTAATGTATTCAGACTCTGAGGAGCACGTTCATGGTACTATTTATATTGCCGCTGCATCTTGATTTCTTTTCTTACATTTTTGTCTATCTGCATGCGTTATATTACTTTTTTTTGCAGCTATGTATTCATATTTCATTTTTTTTTTCCTCGTTAGAAAATTATTACTAGCAGAGCTCGAGGATGTTGCCTCGTAGCTAGACCGTTTCACTAGCGCTGCTCCTGGCTTGGAGATCACAACATAGACCAGTTAGACCCTACGTTTTATTCCCCTGGACGTTTCGGCGTTTCCGACAGCAGAACACGGTCACAGTTACAGTGATGTTTTAGAGCAGCTACTAGCGCTGGACATTGTGCATTCAATGGATCAGGTCCACAGCAACGGGATGTAGTTAATGCTAGCACCTGGACCCTCCTTTGTTCGGATCCCCTAGATTGTGTACCTACGTCTTATCAAACAAAGATATGGGATACTTGTTAGGCACCGGAATTGTACAAATGCACTAGGCAACGCAGGTAGTGAAGCAGGTCTGAGCGCAGACTGCGTAGATAGTAAAATGCGGAGGATGCGATAAAGGCAAAGTTCACTAAGTAGTATTGGCGAAAGCTTGCTAAATTGAAAATGAAAAATAGAGCCAGAGTGAGTTCTATGTGTACATTATAAATCAGGGTAACAGTGAGTAGAGATCTCAGACGAGATAAAAGCGAGGACGCAAGTAAGCTGACTACATAAACCAAGAAGTAGTGATGGAATCTACTGAAAATATGACAACATTTGAAAGCCTAGAACAGAAAGGCAATTATACCAATGAAATATCCCCAAATACCGTTAAGCCCCAAAACCCCATTAGTTGTAATCTATAAACCCATATACCAGAGGCTGAAAAAACTACTTTTGGATTTAGGAGTAGCTAGAGGCGAGCCCTGTAGAAGGGGAGGGATCCTTGGGTTGGTGGAGCCATTGACATATGCATCATCGCCATATTTGCATCCCCCCACCTTAAACTGTTCATGACTGAGACAGCTGCGGGCTGCCAGGGATTCGTGTCCTGTCCGTAAGGCATTTGATACTCAAGACCATTCGTGAGCGGATAAGAGATGTTAGGGTGGCCACAATTGATTATATGAAATGTAGGGAGAGGCTCAGTAACGTTAGTGTTAAAATTCAAGACGCGGGTAGCACCTTGTTTTCTCCTACTAGACTTCCGAGTCCATTGCTGATAATTCCGTCGCCCTCCGGAGATGGCGAATGTAGATGTTGCATCTGGCAACTTGAAGTCTACCAAGCAGGAAAACATGTCAGTATTGGACTCCAATATATCATGATTAGCAAGGCAAAGCTAATTCATTTAACACTATTTCGATAATCAATTATAGTCTTCAAGTAGTGCACGTACCTGACACCCACCCTTTGACGGCATCCCTAATGGCATTATAGCCACTGGCATTCTGTAGGGTTTTCACTCGCTGTTTAACACTAGGACTAAGTATTGGCTCTCGTTTTAAACGCCCTTCCGCACATTTGGCTGTGGATTTTGTATGCCGCTTCAGACCGTCTGACTTGCCGAAACACCTTCCGCAAGTTTCACATTGGAATGCATTGAAATGCCAGAAAATGTGGGCTCTGTTTTAGAAACGGTCAGTGAATAAAGGGGCATAGGATTGTATTTATTAATCTAAAAAACTCGACATAGGATTGCAGATGTAGTGGTATATATAACAATTGTGAAAGTACAGGAAATATTGTTAACGTTGACTTGGATGTTCGTACATACTTGACTTCAGCACAATTTTTGAAGAAGCGAGAGCATTTGTCCCCCAGGTCGAGTGGGCATGCATAACAATATAAGCCTTCATGTGGGCTCAGCAGTCTTCTAAACCCCGTCGGCTGGACCCGTCGGGCCTCTATGATGAGTGTAGGCATATATTCCGTCTCTTCTGCGTGCAAAAATTGGGAGGGTTGAGAGTAGAATTGTGCAGTATTGATTGTATTCTCAAAAATCAAAGGAAAGGAGTGAGAGTTCATTGTGTTCGTATAAGTTGGTGGGCAACGAGAGTTTGAGGTTACCGCAGTACTTAGTACCTTTGAGCTCTAAATAAAAGACTTCTCTTGTACGAGCTTTGAGACCGAATTAAAGAAGTAGAAAGTACAATAAGTGATTCTTCAAAGGTTTTATATTTTTTGTACTCATGCCAGTCAACAAACTACTAGTCCCTCCATGGTCATGGTGGATTCCGTACGGGTAACAGTGATCATCATATTCGTAGGTGAAAGAAAAAAAAAAGAACCACTCCAAGTCGTGATATCTCAAACCTATTCACTTTTTTTCAAAGTTTTGCTGAGCCCTAGGTAAGCCCCATTCTTCTACCCCTGTTTTCCTTCACATTTGACCAATTGATATTGTCGTAGGAGAGGGGAAACCGTGGATTCAAGGTGTACTCGTGATGGCCGTAACTCTCCAAATTGCGAGTTTTTCATTTAGAGCGCACCCAAGACTATTGGAGTGAAAGTGTGTCATCTGCGATCTGCGCGCAGAGCCAGACCGCGGCCGCGGCCAACACCTAAGAAACTCTAACTGCGCGGGCCTGTGGGCAGCAACACACCGCGGGTACTTGGGAGGTCGGTGCTTGATGACATTGATATCGGAACTAACCTAGCCCCGCGGGTGTTAGCGGTATAATCCTACTGCGCTCCAATTCAAATAGGGCTTATGCAGTTAGTGATTCATAGCGCGTGCCTGGCCTTTCGCAATCCAACCTGCCATTTTATGGTAAGCACATCTATGCGTATATGGGCACTCGACACCATCTCTGTCGAATCCAATCCAAAGAGGGCACCTCCTATTCGTCCTTTCAGAGCAAAATAGCATAATCGGACACTGCCCCCAACGCGGAGGTGTAGCTAGCGCCCGCTTGACCCAATGAGGAGGTACAAGTGACGTAGGTTTGTGGGTTTGTGGTTTTGTGGTTTTGTGGGTTTGTGGCTTTGGGTTTTTGGGTTTGTGGCTTTAGGTAAGCTTAGCAACCTTGAAAAAAAGTTATCTCCAGATAATATTAAACTGGGATTGACACAAAGGGAGGAAGGGTCATGGAACTTTAAAATAACAGCCCTCTGCTACCTTTATATGCTTCTAATATATGTAGAGCTAGGCGCTAAGTAAGGCCTGTGCAAGTATTGAGCTGAAATCTGTTCATGAACAAGATTCACATACCCACTATGCGGCTGGAGATGCCCCACAGCTATCATGCAAGGCATGAGCTGCAGGTTTATTTTTAAGCATATTTATCCCGCTTGCTAGCCTTCGCGAGTCTAGGCCTGTTGAGTGAAGTTGGTAGCCTTCGCCACGAGTCAAGGCCTCTGGCCAAAGTGTTGAGGTGAAGTTGTTAGCCCTCGCCGCGGGTCTTGGAGACTAGGTCTCTGGCCAAAGTTTGGAGGAAAGCCTGGTGCTAACAAGGTGCAAGGCTGAGAGAAGTATCCTAGGCAACCGTGGGGAGTATTATTGTATGTTAGTATTAAGCGCAAGCTTTCTGAGCATCCTCAACCAAAAGTCAATAGGTAGATTAGGCGCAATCGAAAATTTTCAGCCTCACAAATGCAGCTGATACTAAATATATATGTAAGACATATCATTGACCCTAAGGAATAAATTGAGCTCATTGCCAGCAACCGTGTGAGTTCAGCGGCAAAACATACAAGAAGGCTGAGCAGGAAGAAACAAAAGAAAAAGGGGGTCCTTATCCTTACCCTTACCCTGCCCAACTTCACCTAACCATATGTAACTGCTCCCGTTTACTATGGCTTTAATTATATAGACCCAACAATAGAATTCATATCATGTAATTTGATATTCAACTATGAGCATTCAAGATTACCCTGAAGCACAAATGTGGAAGGGCATCATTAAGAAAACACAACCTAAACTCTAGCTATAATGTAATTCCATCTAATTAAAACCCGAGAAAAAGAAAAAGAAAAAGAGTGTAGTATGCAGGTAGACTTGATCGAGTTGCTTTGCAGAAAAAAGAAAACTGTAGTAAAAGAGGGAAAATGACAACACAATGACTTCAGTCTGATGTATAAGCTGTAGCTACATCCTCTGTATTGAAGAAGGGTATGAAGAATATAGTCACAAAAAAAAAGAAAAAACCTCAATAGGTAATACATCTAAAACCTCATCAACCTGCTTGCATCTCTCGGACAACCCACACCCATGCTCGAACGCCCATATTCTTCCCGCCGCAAAGTGTACCATATGCATGCAACTCAATCCGTCAAAATATGCAGAAAATGCCCCTTTTCCAATTCAATACAATTGGGTTCTTCTCATGGTATACTTTTATACCCCCATACTGACGTTAAACAAAGCGCACGAAACCCTTGCCTTACCGAGCTGGCGCTAGTCATCAAAGCTAAAATAGTCCAGACCTCGTTAATAGTCATCATTCAACAGCGTAATTCCCATAGTTGAGCCATAGATAGCCATATGGATGAATGAGGTTCACTGGATAAGGTCTGGAGTTCCTGGTTGTCCACGTCTTCAACGCTAGGATCGTGCTCCGACGCGCCCTGATGTTGAGCACTTGCATACCGCCCCGTGAGATCCTGGGTTGGTGAATGTTGAGAATAGTAAGGATTACTACCCTTGGGCATAGCGTTGACAGTTACTGTATCTGGAGTAGTCGGCCTGCCTTCCCCGCTAAAGTCCCAGTACTCGAAGGGATGCTGTGCGAGGCGTGGGGGCTCTTCCTCCGTGATGCTCAGGAATTCCACATGTTCGAAATTAATATTTGTATCCACATGTGGTCCTTGAGGAATTTGATTCAGCTCCATCTCGCCAGGCACATAATTCATATATATATTGTCCATCGTACTGCTGGCGGCTAGTGAGGTGTTGTTAATTGCCTTGCCGGGCTCTTGGCATTCCGATGACTGCTCGATAGTCTCATTCACTAAGATGTCCTGACGAAAACCTGAAGCAGGTCCCGGAAGATGGCTTGAGTTCTGGATAACAGTTGCTTGTGGGCTCCATGCCTTATGGTCGGGAGATGTGGTAGCCCTTCTTTGATCGGTAGCTACAGCTACCAGGCTGTCATGAAGTGACAATCTCCTCTGAGCTTCTTCCAGGGTCCGAAGTCTTGGTTTCCAATCTAGGCATTGATACAATGGGCACCATCGGTTAGGCCTAGAGTGTCAAATAAATTGAGTAACAAAAGAGCACACTCACCACAGAGCTTTATGCATTTATGTATAGCTGCCATCACATTGGCGGCTTTCTTGGCCTTTTCCAGTTCCACGATGGCCGCCTCAAACTCTGGACTTAACCAGCCCTGGTTGTTTCCACCCTCCAATGGTGTGCATGGGGATATTCTACCTTCGCTATGACGTTTCTTGCCATAACGTTTGCCAAACCGCTTACCGCATATCTTACACTGAAATCCATTGAGATGCCTCAATGCATCTTCCCTATATTTATTGGTTAGAGGCTTTGAAAATTGTTGATGGTGGATTCAATGATACGTACTTTAACTCAGCATAGTTCTTGAAGATACCATGATCTTTGGCCATCATGAACTCGCATTTATAGTCCAGGAATTGGCAGATAATCAGCTTTTTCTCCTGACGTCGGTTTGACTTTCTTTGCCTCGCCACCACAAAGCCATTGTCTTTAGAAGCCGCTGGAAGAGGGATGACTGTCTCCGAGGTCCTGCGATCGAACCTATGGTGATCTTGTGGACCTGCGTAGAAGTACTCATGACCATCAGCTTGGGCCAGAAGATAACCACCACCGTTAACAAGGTATTCAGAATTTCCCATCGGAAAAACGTGGTCAAGATTGTCCATAGAGTTATGAAATCTCTCGCCATGTGCAGGAATGAATCCTGAGTGATTGACATCTGCAGCTGCGGGTTGTGTTTGGGCATGAGCACAAATTGGCTCGCTGAGTACGTGCCCAGGTCTCTGGTTTCGGGGCATGTCGTTAGGGTGATTATGGATAGGATATAGCGAAGAAAAAAAATCAGTCTCTGGATTAACTCGAGCTCGAGTGGTCAAATTCAAGTGGATTTCTCGTGCAGTATTATTTAGTGAACTGATTCGGAGGCTAGGTACATACCTATTTATTATAAATTATTAAAACCAAAAGCTGGCCCTTCAATCCTCCAGACATAGGACAGCCGCGTGTCCACGCGACGTTCGGTTCGAGTACCGTTCAAGTTCTTGAGCTCTATCCTCCCCAAACATGGGCTTCCTGCTTAAAGCTTCCTGTCAGGTGGGTCGATTCTTCCTCGCGGTGTAATTTGGCAATTTCTTGTTTCACAAAAACCAGAGGCTGCGCCTGGCTCTGAGCCTGTGCCCACCAGCGCCAAGCACATTTTTCGGCGTCTCGAATAGGAAATATATATTCCTAGAAATATCATAGGTATATATATTCATAAGGCTAAAGCTGTCTCTGAAGGCAGTATGTCCACTATATGGCAACTCCAGTCCGGTGATGGTCGATGAATGGTAAGTCACATTAGGTAGGGTCTCGGAATTTATTGCGTATATGCTCTGAAGAAATGGCTTCCCAACGATGCACCTGCGCCCTAAGAGCGGTGTGTGTTGTTAGCGAGTGACTTGCTAGATTCAATCAGGCCAGTAGATCCAATATAAGTAAAACTCACCAGATCTTGGGTGCAGGCCAACTATGCCAGGAAGGGACCTTTTTTTTCTTCAACAGGAAAGGGCTTGAGCCCTACCAAGCATACAGAAATAAAACCGTATCCGTTGCCTTTTCCGCCTCGTCAGGGTTTCTGGTCTTTCGAGGTCCACAAATACGGTTGACTTTCAGAGTCATAAAGACTAGCGTTAACTAAGGTATCTGTCAAGGACTTGCATCATACAGACCAAAGACCAACAACCCCAATTGCTAACCCGAAATTAAGCCCTAATATCCTAGCTCTCTCCTGATTGAATATAAGGTCTTATTCAGCGCATATGACCCCAATTTCCAGGGGAGGTGATGAATAATAACAACCGAGCGCATTGTATATCGGTAGCAAATATATAGCTGAATAAAGTGATAGGTTTCTGCCATGGCTAGTGAATTCGTATTGTAGCATTTCGTCTTATGGAAGTGACCTCAAGCCTTCTGTCACATTGAACCGGGGGATGGTCGGCGCTTTATAATTCCAATGTAGTATATTTTAAAGCTGGAAAGTATGTTTTGGAAGGAGTTAGCAGACATCTAATAATAGTGGGTGGATCTCAAAGATAATCATAATAGGCTATCTAAGGGAGGAATAGAAATCCTCAGAGAGGAATGCTTCATGTACGACCAACCTATCACCAAAATTTAGACTTGAAGGTTCAGCCTTCTACCGCCTACTCAACTTCTTGCAAACCTTGAAACCCTGATCGATACCTTGAAATTCCCAGTTCGTTTGCAAAAACACTAAAAGGCCTCATTGTAGGCAACGAGCTAGTGCGTCGTTGGGGTCGCCCGTGGAGGCCGACTAGGAGCCTGTTTGTGAAAATGGCAATCTAACTGCGGCCGCGTGGTCTCGATATGTATTTAGGTAGCAGGAGATGGGCGCACGGCGATGGCTAGGGGCGCAGCAGATAGCTCATATACATATATACGTAGTAGTTGACTTGTCTCATGCGAAAGAATTTTCTGCTGTGAAGGCTTTTAGGTTCCTAACCCAATTAGTGCCACCGCCTTCTCGACATAGCTTACCTCCAAAGCGGGGTCCTCAGCATAGGGGTTGCGCTTATCTGAAGCCTGAGACAGATCAGCTGCATCATGCTACAGTAGGAAAGAGCTGCAGTTAAGCAAACCTCTGACCCTCGGCTGTTAACTGTCTTTGATATGTATCACAACAAAGCTAGTAACTCGGTTGATACCAATACTCCCTATAGCTATATAGATCCAGCCTGCCATTCAGTTCCAGCACCTAGTTTAAGTATGTAGAGTCTCCCTAGAAACCCGAGAGTTCATATATCAATTTCAAGAAGGCGTATTGGTGCAATTATATCCCGAAGAGTCTAGTTGCTCGTTATTGGTGTGGGTGTATATGTCCTTTTCAGTTAAGATCCGTGTTTAAGTAGCCGCCGCTAGTGACGACTCCAAAACAGTACTCCATACATATATGTATGTAAGATGTAGGTAGTATGCTACCCAGCTAGTGCTATGCACCTAGCGAGATCTGCTGTTGCACCAAGAGTGAGTACTACACAAAATTTAGTCTGCAATAGAGGGATTTTACCACCCTGTCAATTACCTTGTAACCACAGCAACGCGACTAAATCTCATCACATACAGGGCTCGTGCATTATGTCAACAGGGATCTGGAGATATGTTGAACGTATTGCTATGTAGCAGGATAGACCAACATACTATCGTTTTGTTTACTACTAGCAGCAATAACAAATGTCTTAAAATGGTAAAGTGCATTATCCCAATATCAAAAATTTCTTCATCCACTACATACTGCTATCACGATCAGATATATACCTGAGATTCATAATGTCGGCATCTCAATCCTCCCCGTTTGAATGGTCACAACCACCTGAGAGGGTGTTTGCACAATAGAAGAGATATAGCTTCGTGACACTCCGAATACTTGCATCATATCAATCAGGCGAGATGGGCAGGCCAATCGATATAGTAACATGCACAGGGCTTGTTGTGGGACCCGTGCATACTTGTGATCTCGCTCTGAATCAACCCATAGTTCTACCAACTTGAATTCTTCAATAAGTCTCTGAATTTCTGCCCTGGAGAATCGCAAGTATGCTAGACATTCACTGTCCCCCCAACCAGCTTCACCAGTGACCAATTCTGCCGTTCGTAGGCAACTGGGGCTCGATATCGTAGTGGCTCTCTGCCTGCGGCATCCTCGGGTCCCTCTTCAGTCGTTACAGCAGCTATAGAATGCAGCAACAGCACCCCCCCCAGCCCAAGCAGAACTACCAGCTCATCTTCGAATTCCATGACGTTGAGTTGTCGTGATGACTAAAATGTTATTCTGTATACCGGGGTGTAAAATCCACTTTTCTTATGCTGTGTCGCTTACTAGGGTCTGGGTCAGATTCATGGGTAATTCGGTACTACTAATGCTAGCGCGTACAAGGTGGTAAAATCCCTCTAATGAATTGTGCAACCATAGCTACTTCAACGTTCCGTAGTGTTAACAAATGTCTAGGAAAGCGATGTGAGGTCAAGGCGCCCAGACAAGCAGAGCTAATGCATGCATATAAGCATAGGAGCTTAAATAAATTACAGCTGCACCAGATCAGCATTCGGTAATCTGGTCTGACTTACGTAGGTAGCCACTTATATTAACTCGTTATGGAATGATTATTTTTTCTCAAGTCAATTTAGCGCCAGTCGCTAAAGAAACTTCAACTTGCTAACCTCAATCACTCAATCATAGTCTGGTTAACATACATTCTGGTTGGCACCATAGGAGATTCATAAAAAGAGGCTTGGCTGGCTTAGCCATAGTCTTCCAGCGGAATGACCTTAAGGGTCATGAGAATACAAAGCTTTATATACACATCGAAGTGCCAACCAGACTACTCAATTGCTAGCAAGCGCCCAGCTTGCCATCCTGTGCACAAAGAAAGACTTTCTGATAGAGGGAGACTACCGAGCTGGCGACCGCCCTCCACTTTCCGCCCCGTGATCTTCTCAAACCTGTCCGTTCCACATGTGATGGAATGAACATATATGATCTGGGCCGTTCCGGGATTCCGGTCCATACCGGTATGGACTGGGCCGTTGCGAGATTGCCGGGCCGTTGCGGAATGAATATATGCGCACTCCAACAACGGTTCTACAATACTACAGCGACACTCTCATACCGCATGTAGTAAATACCAAATTCCAATATTAGGGTTATTTTATAGCAGCCTATTTAATTAAACCAAGAACAAAGGGATAGAGCAAAAGTAATTAAACATCATGGAGGTGATAAAGCGCAAGTGGTATAGAGCACGGCGATACAGATACCTCTAGAGGTAGCTTAAAAGACTCGAGTAATAACCGAACTCTACCAAACAGTATGGTATGAGATCACAATTCGGCCAGCTTACAGAACCTCTTACCTATACCAGAACTATAGCAGTTATATATGTCGTTCGATGCTTCAAAAGCCAACATTGAGGATTGGTTAGTACATTAAATCCTCAACATATTTGTATTGCACCTTCAAACTCACATTCAAACTACCAGCATTGACTTCAGCGACATATTCCACAAACCTACTCACGCACATGTCAGACTCCTCATATTATCTGATATTTAATCACTTGCGCTTATCCCCTTCATGTGGTTAAGTTACTTGCCGTTTGTTTATTTTATTAGGTAACTAGCTATAACGTGTGGTATTGTCGCTGTGGTATTGTAGAACCATTGTTGGTATTGCAAAAATTATTCCCAGTTGCTGTGGCATTGAAAACCTTTGACCAAATTTTTAATTCCGCAATGGCCTGGCTGGGCCGTTCCGGAATGGCATACATATACTGTATATTCACACATTATAAGCATATTAATGCAAGCAGATAGCGCAAGTGATTAAACACCAAATAAAGAGACAAATAGAACTTAGTTATGAGGAGTCCGACATGTGCGTAAGTAGCTAGACTATGTGTAATTCCTCCTTCAACAGGAAGGTTCAGCAATTAATGGATTGATTGAGTAGAGGGTAGAGCAAGCGAAGCTCTTTTTTATACCCCTAGGTAACTTGTTATAAAGTAACTGTAATATTGGACACACTACTATTTTGTATTTACTATATGTGATATTGGAGTGTCGCTTATTGTAGAACTGTTGTGGTATTGTAGAAGTCACCGTGGCATTGAAAACCTTTGACCAAAATATTAATTCCGCAATGGCCTGGGCCGTTGCAGAATCCAGGCCATACCGGAACGGCCCAGAACATATATACTGTAAGTATTCTATGCTTGCCCATATACCATGGTAATTCCTGTTGAGTTGCCAGGTCCAGTAAAGATTCCCACTCCCTCTGAGGCTAGAATTCAACAAGAGATCAGCTGGCAGAGCGGCTGCCAAGCTCAAGTTTCGAATGTAGGTAGTCTCCTCCTGACTGCAGATCTGATTGCAGTTACGGGCTACTAGTATTCATTTATATTCATCTGTTCTCGCGATACTCGCAAAATAGCCAGCCAACTCTGTGCAACAGATCGTCATGTCCAACCATCATGCACCATTCCAGAGCTATGTACGAAGCTCGTTCAATTATAATGTCTCGATATGTGGACTAGACGATTGCTCGGGTTACCTGCGCTAGGTTAATCCCGTTTAACATGTAGTCGACAACCAGCACATATGTGCTAAAAATAGCCGATAGTACTAGTACCCGTATAATTGCAATTTACCAAGATATCGAGGATCTACATTGTTGTTAACGTTCTCCAAGGTGGCTGGCTATATTGACTTATTTGCCAAGTTACAAGGTCTCGGGCAACCTCCCAGTTCTTTACATACAATTAGGCATGTCTTCAAAATCACCCGTTAACATTGCGAACAACAATTGCTCTGGCTTATCGTGGGTAATTTCACATGTCGAACAATCAGTATTAAGTGAATTCCAGCCTTGGCTGCCAACCCAACATCAAGACACAAAACAACTGTAAAAAAGATCCGTATATCCACTCGTGCGATTGATTGTGCTCCAATTCAAGTTATACAATTTCTTGACCTTACCTTGATTTAAATTCCTGAGTGGTCATATTACTAGCTATAGCTCCCACCTAAGGTTAGATCCAGCTCAGCTTGCTCGCATTATCCTCTATGTAGATCTTACGCTCAAGTGACCGATGCTGCGAGTCTCAGAAGAAATAAGGCTGGAACTCAATATTAAGTACCAGATCTATAGAAAAATAATCATCAGCTTGGAGGATGAAAATCCAAATTCGTCAACTGCCCCAAATCCTATCTAAACAATTTCGCACTTCCCATAATTAGTCTCATGTATTAGTATTCATCACTAGCTTAATAATGGCTTTAGTACGGAGCTCAAACGTGTATCCATTGACGGTGCCTGAATAGTGAGAATACTTGATGTTAGGACAATGGGTCGTCATAATATGAAAGTGCACACTACAAATCAGGAAATGCTCGTGATCACCTTGAAGATACAATAACCATTGTTGGGCGCTTCTATTATATTTACGCATGTTGAAGCGCCGTGAAGTCTAAATCTTAATTCGGTAACATCTGCCGCGAGCGGATAAAGACATCCATCAATCCAGCAAACAATTATTTACCAGATCGATGCCAAATCTAGATCTGCTAAGGGCGGTTAATGTTAGATTCTAATCCTGTTCTTAGACGAACGTTTAACCGGGTCATCTATAAAGAAGCAACTGCGATAAGTATGGATGCTTCTCTAGAGTCTGTTCCTGCGACGGACCTGTCAGTTTCAGAAACGTCGATCATAGATTCGTTCGGCCGTTTCAACTCCATGGAATTTATCGACCAAGTGTTGGCAATGCCAGAAGCCCTCGTGCTAAGTGCATTCGCATGCGAGCGGTTCCCCCCAAAAGGCCGCTGTGCCACACTGTTGAAGAAACCCCAGCTATTTTCGTGGCGCTAGATCAATACTCGGGAAAGCTCTTTGGCGTTTCAGCAACTGCATGTTGTCGATCATATCAGGGAAAGATCTGTTGCTATGCTATTTTCAACCCAGCCTGATGTGCGAACAATTTGTGCTCTACTTTTATAAAGACCTGTGTTCGTAAACTCAAACTTGCATCATCAGGCTTTCTTTCTTCAGCTGTGCTTTGGACCGTACATCACGAGCCATCTCGAAAGGCGTTTTTTTTTGTTTATTTTTCATTCGTCACATATTATCCCAACTGTAGAGCATAGACCTTTGTGTAACAGCTTACATTGACTTTCTTTTTCTAAGCATAAGCGTAATAGGTCTCGCAGGTAAGCTCACTCTGCAAAGTCACGTTACTTTTCCCCTACACCGCCACCTTCTACTTCATATCAGAAGCGCGCATAGCCTAGCCGACGCTATCGCCAAAACCTCTCCATTCTCTCCACTTGATATTGTGAACACGCAAGAAATCGCAGAATCAACTCCTCGCTCTCAACAATTGCAATGCTAACAATGATACCCTTTACAGAGCATAGGCTTTTGCAGCTATACAGCCTAGCGAATATAATTCCCTTTACACGCGATCGCAGTACAGCCACGGGTTGGCTCTCAGCGGGCTTTATTAAGTAGCTTCACTGCTGCCTGTAGAACCTAGCGGCAATTCCTGAAATCGAAGCTCTAATTGAATTAATCACATCGCTTGATATAAACGCGCGCAGTTCGGAGACCTCGTAGGAGGAGGCACGGAAAACGACCATACCTTGCGCAACCCACTCCAAGCGCAACCCACTCCAACCACCAATACGGTTACACCAAATCCTTTGGGATTTATTCTTACGAACCTTTGCCACGGAATGTCCGGTATAAATTCCTCAAATTTTCATCCAATGGCCGACCTTCCTCCGAGCTCACCTTTTTCCACCGCTTTTCCACCCTCATATCCCCGGCCTCAATGGTTATTTTCTCGTGAGGAACTAGAAGGATTACTATTATCCTTCAACATTCAAATAGCAGACCTTCGAACGAATAAAAACAATTCCGTCTTAGTGGAAAGAGTGCTGGAAAGGATCGTGGCATTTAGGACGAGTGATAACGCTTTCTCGGGATATAAAGTTGAAGACGAATCCGTTTGTTTGTACGAACCGGATAATTACGAGTTGCTGCTTGCACGGTTACATTTGGCAATTGAAATTCAGTGCATCTTGGTGGATTGGGCTAGCAGAGGCATGATTGAAACACGGAAGACGAGTCTTCTGGGACGGTCCAGTGTTAGCGGAGTTGACCCAATGGTTCGACAGGGTGTTGAAGGTGGGGAGTCAGATATTGCGGCCGCCGGTCGGTCAAGGTCTGCCAGCCAAAGTTCCACAAGCAAATCGTCAATCAAGAGCACAAACATCGACATGACAACTCCCCCCTCAACCTCCGGAGGTGAGAGGGCTTCCAAACGACTAAATTTGGGAAATGGAGAGCACGGTGCCTCACAGAGACCCCCAAGGCTTTCCTTGGTCACCAGTGAGCCGATAATGCCGACCCTCCCAACATACCCGTATCAATATGTGGATAGTGCAAACACTGCAAGTTGTACGTCTGCAAAGCGAAAATGGGTAGATAGCGCTTTTTCCGGCTACGCAATCACCCCATCATCAGCAGTGTACTCTGCACACATCACCAGCCCCCACTCCTTTGCTCCTGGACAGTCTGTGCTCGCCAGTCCTGTGACCGCAACCTCGGAGAAGACCCCGTTTCTATGCCCATTTTACATTATGAACCCTAACAACGAACATCACAAGGAATGTGCGAAGAAGACTTACCCTAATCCCCGAAAATTGAAGGAGCATATCTGGCGGTACACAAGGCCCTTCAGATGTGACAAATGTGGGGAGGGCTTTGGTCGCGATAAAACCAGGCAGATACATGGCGAGAAAAAAGTCCCCTGTAAACCTCGCCCCGCTACGGAGTATGACGAAGGGAGTGGAACCTATGAAGGAAGTCGGGAGCAACTCAGGGATCAAAAAATCGAGATAGCCAAATCCACATTCGAAATTATAAATATCCTGAGAGAGTATGAGCAAGGGTCTGGTATTCCTAGCAACACTCGCATCATTCCCGGGAACCAAATGCAAGGGATCAACTTTCAAGACCCGTTCTCCACTCAGAGGCAGGACACACAGGCGGCATGTCACTCCGCTTACCTTCAAGGCCTCGGTCTAGATCTCGGATACGACGCAAATGTACCGAAAATTGTCGTCCAGTCTTATGACATGCAGGCGTTGGCTGCAGCACAATGCGGGAACTTCCTGCCAAAAGCATTGGAGGGAGAAGGTTGGAAGCCAATGACCATTCCCACTGCCCAGCAGCCTACAACCCCCCCTATGGATCAGGGGAGCCAGCCAGGTCAATGCAATTTGTCCCCACCGACCCGAATGCAAAGAGATTCCCAGTCCCATTCCGCTAATGGCAGCACGGCAATTAATGGTTCATCACCGAAGTCACCTACACCAGAGCTCACTCACCATGGTCTATCACCCATACTCTCCCCCATGTCAATGCAAGATGTCGATGAGCAGGAGTACGTCATCTATGAGAGTCCAGCTACCACTCCATCTATCAATATAAGCTACTGGAGGCAGAATGGGCAAAACCAAGTTATGGGGCAAATGGCAGCAGAAAGTGGGAATCAAATAGCACAGGGTAGTGGGGTGTCCTCCAGTGGACCAGCTCTTGGTCTTGAAACACAACGGAAGTCGACATCTGGCTCTCTTGGTCTTGGAACCCAACGGAAGTCGACATCTGGCTCTCTTGGTCCTGGAACCCAACGGAAGTCGACATCTGGCTCTCTTGATCAGCTGGCATTCAATCTTCTGGAAGATATTGAGAGCTCTTTGTGGGATAACAATTATCAATTTCGCTATACCTAGTCAGCGTTAGAATTAAGGCAAGGATATCAGGATGGAGGAGTGCTGGAAGCATGTGGGATATACAATCACCTATAAGGGGGATATTGGGAATGGCGATTGTGGGGTGGTAAAGGTACTGGTAGGCAAGAGGGTTAAGACTCAGAATGTGGAAAAGTATGAATTTTGTTCACGAAAAGTTACGACATCTCTCATTTTATGACAATTTCTTTTGTGATATTCAATCCTTTGACACCAAATTTCCTATGTTCGGAGTTTTTTGGAGTTTTATGTTGTATGTGGTTATGGCATATATATCTCATTATTATCTTTCCATTGTTTAATGTTTACGGATAATTTGTGGGACGGCAATTTGATTGGCTTTTACAAGTTTCAATTAGTTTTTTTTCTTTTTCTCTCTATTCTCGTTAACTTGACATATATCTTTGCATTTTTCTCGCACGTATAGATCTTTCCCACAAGCCTAATGCTTGTTCTCGTTTTTCCTTGATGTGATAGTAAGCTACGAAATAGTTCTTGAAAGGCTGCATCGGCCCTGGAGTCTCATTGATTTCATAGACTACTAGAAATATACCATAATAAAATGATAGAAGTTCTTGACGAGCATCTACATCTGACGAATTTGATATAGATTTATTTATTCCAGAGGTGGCTCGAAGATGACAAAATTTTATGATGTAACTTCTTTAACTTTGAATACTGATATGAGGTGAAATGGCTAACCACATATTTTAGGAAGGTAACTGTATACCATACATATAATGTACTTACAGGTCTAGGGGAGGTATCCCCACCAGATCATCAGGACTGGTGCTTTTGCAAGAAATATCAAAACTGAACACCTAGAAGAACACATAATATTAGATAGGGAAAAGATCGATCATATCAAAAAGCAATAGTCGATGATTTTCCATTGCTGATTACATGTATATTCCAAGCTCCAGAAACTCACAGTTGTAAGGAGGGTTGGTACTTGACTATATAATTTTGAATGGTAATACTACTTTATAACCACGAGCGGGGCTTTGAAATTTGCTACATCTCACCAGATGTTTATGATGACTATAATATTAGAGCCAAAAAATTCATTATAACTTCATCATGAAACCTCAGAACATAAGAAGTTGCCAATTTCTAGCATTTGTGCATGTAAAACAGGCGTTATCAGAAGCCTTTCTGAATGGCCAGGGACAGACGTGACTAGAGGGGGTCAATCCACTCAGTAGCTGAAGATTATCTGGCAGCATGCATGAAGGTTACCTGATGACAGGATTTTATCTTCACAAGTTTCATACATTTTCCCAACAGCTTCCTATGCATGTTATGTACTGGTGTTACCAGGAGATTACAATATGTTCAGGAGTGGATAGAATTTGGATTCCAGATTTAAATACTGCCAAATGTAAAAACAGACCTAGAAACTCAATAGACTGCTCAAGTTACATGCGAATCATGAATTATATTAATAAACTACATAACTGCTTAAGAAATATATAGAATGATGTTCAACCAGATCTAGAATACACACGGCGTTGATAAAACTACCCAAATAGGTAGGGAAATCTGCTTTACAGCTATCACAACCAAGCTGTAAATGTACTTAACCGGCGTAGCCTATAAACTACTGGTAGATGGGTGTTTTATAGTTTAGGCTAATGTGTTTTTTTTTTTTTTTGAGTCTATTCGCTTATGGAGCCTAAGGCTATGAAGCGGTTTAGGCCAATGTGCAGGTTGGTGGCTTGCAAAACATCCCCGTGGAGGATGAACATGTTGAGTTAGGATTACTCTAATTGAATGTTACCAAGTGACTCTGAATGGGTTAGAACTTGCCTGGTTCAGTATGTTAAAATGTCATCTAAGCCCTGGAACTTGGTCCAAGCAGCGTTCCCGCACCCATTACGCTTGATATTATACATAACGATGGTACATGGAGGTACATACCCTTAATTTATCACTACTGTACCTCAATTGGCCTGCTATATACAAGCTCCTATTGGCGCCTCTTTTGTTTCTTCTATTTTTTGAGCGGGGCCCGATAGTAAGGTTCCCTTGTCATACATACCACATTCCCGTCCTCCAGAACCTAGGAGGTAACATAAAGGGATCAGGAGTTGTGCCGCCGCACGAGGCCGGATTCCCCGCCTACAGCGCTCTCACAAATCTAACCTGGAGAAAGATTTGTTCTGGCCCGTTGCAGAATCCAGTCCATTCTGGAATGGACGAGAACATATATTTGATCCAGGGACGTGTATCAAGTGCCAGCCCTACTTCCTCAGATATCATAGAAATACTGCGAAGACCTTCTACTAGTCGTGGCTTCTGATACTATGCATTAGCATATTCTAGGGACTTCTCAAAAACATTCACCATAAAATAAATTGCCTACTTGGTCCGAACGCTTGTGTGGCAGTAACCGGAGGTAGAGTAATAATATCTACTTCAGTAGACTTAATACACTCTTCCTGCAGCACTGTTCTTGCGGCCGCTTCGGACCAGGAGGGTAGGGGAGGCGATAATTAACGAAGATGGAGTAATTGGGTGCAATAGATGACCAAGAGAGAGGTGAAGCACGGTGATAAACGGCTATCGACGATCTGGCGGAAGCGTTCTATACCGGAATGGACTGAATTCCGCAACGGACCAGAACATATATGTATATTAATTTCATGCCATTAGTGTCCAGCCGTCAGTTTCCCAGCAAAACCACTCCTTTTGGAATATTCATTAAAATTCGCCCACACCCACGATTGTTTAATGCTTCTAGAATCAGGTTTGCAATATCTAGAATACTTATCATACCTAATATTTCCCTTCTCCGCTTAGGGAATGTTCAGAGCTGTTGCAAGTTGGAGTACCTACATACAAGTATGAATTTGTATGAGAAGCTACATAACAACCACTTCACCCACATTCTTAACTATCTTGTACACTGCAAATCTAGTTCTGTCTGTTAAATTTCTTCGGATATCAGGGGAATATGTATTCTTGGAAGAATTCCAGATGTAGAGCTTCCTGCTTGTTTTCTTTGATCTTTCATGATTTTTTCAAAACTGAGACCGGACATAATTGCCTAGAACTATAATGTAAATCAAGTAAGATTAGATTTTGGAATACTGTGGGAACATAGGACTCCTCTGAGTATTTGCAGTATCCTAATTTACGGGTTCCCAGAAGGAGCGAGGATGATTCATTGTTCGCATCTCCCGAAAACAATTTCTGTGCTCAGCTTCTGGTGGATTGTCGTACCGAGCTAAGTGCTATAAGCTGGATATATTGTATATCTGCGTGGCCACATTGTACCCTCAGTTACCGCTAAGCTTCCTTTAATGAATATAATTATATTTCCAAGGTTCAGAAATCAAGGTTTCACTAATTTCGAATTCTGTAGCTTTAATGCTACCTATCAAGGATCTCCCTCGTACTGCTGCAGGAGATTACTACTTAGGACGAGAATGAAAATAGTGTTACTTAAATTCCCCTTGTTTTGTGCTCCTGCTTCGAACACCTGAGGCATCGGGAAATATCCTGCCGGGAAAATATAAAATCAAGTAATTTACACCATGCACCAATTCAATACCTAACTGTTTATCATCACTAGAAGTGTCAAGTGGGAAGGGATCTCAACGCTTCAATTTAATTCCTAGGCAGGTGGATTAGGTCCCAACACTCACCACTCACCGGTTATTCAGAATTTGTGATAAACCTAGGCAATAGTTGACTGTTCAATTCAAAGTTGTGTATAGACTGTAAGATATTATTCAAGGGGTACATATACAAGAATAACTTAGTAGAAGCCGAAAAATATTCCGGGCCAGCGAGCCAATTGCCTAGAAGCATCTCGTGCTAGACAGTGGTGCCTTGTCATCTTACTGCAGCGGCACGCCTAACACATATGGTCCCACAAGGTTCAGAATCCCGGCTAGGTTGAGATTTGATGTATAGTACAGGGGAAACCAAAAGGATTGAATTCGCCTGTATCGGCCTGTAAATTTGGCGTATCTCTATTATTTGTACTCTCTTTATTCTTATTATGTTAGCGTTCATATTCGTTTAGGTCTTGCTACCGCTCTTGCCCTGGCTTCGAGTGGGCGTACATCCCACTTCATGGGGACACCGTAAGCAAGGCTCCATGGCCAAAATTGGAGTAGCGTTCCCAACAATATGGTCTCTGGAATTGCGATCAGAGGTTATACCCATGACCCCTTCCTGAAGAAGTGAAGCGTATTGGGCCTTCGGTCTCCCTCCCCCTCCTCCTCCCCTTCCCCAACACTGAGCTTTGCCTCAGGCACGGAGCTGACAGCCCAAAAAATTGAACCCGGGTGCCTGGCTCCTGGGCAGACCCGTCCGCAGCACCCGCTTTACCCATAGTGCTTCGCGATCGTTGGGTAACCGAGCGGGGGGTATGACCCTTGTTAGTTGTGACCAAAGATGCATGTACAGGACTTTATTTCATGCAAATATAGAAGAGGGGATATTTATCATATCTCATTAGGCAGGATTTAGTATGTATCAGCGCCCAAGGGGGCTGGTCGGGAATAAGCACCAGGGGGGAAATGAAGATGTCCCAGAATTGTGGGAATAGTAATATTTGGAGGTTAGACATGTGTGGGGTCCCAGCTTCCGACGATGCCCTGGAGGTTTTAATCTTCAAAATCCTTAATTTTAATAGTAGATATTTTGTAAGACCTACAGTTCCTATCACAGGACAGAGCAAGGGAGCTTATAGTATTCTCGAAGCTGATGTGCAACTCGAAAATAGAATATTTTAAATATAGATATATGTATATACCGGTACCTACACCATCTCGGTGAATTTTCACAGCAAAAACCATCTCGTCACTTGTAAAATTATTTCTTATAGGATGTTTTATATACCCTTGTCGTTCGTCCACACGGATGAGGTTCACAGGGGTTGGCCTTCTGGGAACACTTCAGAAACTAACGCCTCTACAAGGGTGTAAGAGGTATATATACCATTTCAAATACATATGTTCATCCGAAATGAATGTGCAATATATTTCGGACTGACAGAAGAGGAAACAGTCATTTCTAGGATGTGCTATGATCTTGATTGATCCCAACACCCAGTAGATGATGTACCCAGACGTGAAAAGAAAAGCTCATATCTTTGGTTGTATATACTAATATATGGAGTATAGCCTTCAGATGCCTAGAGATGTAACATGAGGGTGTGTTCGCGCACGCGGGCAATAAGGGTCTCACGCGTAGGGGTCCTCCATTGAGCATCGTGCAGACTAATCTTCCGTTCGTTTTCAAATTCACATATCCCCGCATAAAGCGTGTGTCATAGCTGGGCCCCAGGATCTCCAGCAGTCCCACCATTAAACTCGGTGGAGGCTTCTGTAAGTAAATACATGTGGAGGGCCTACTGCCCGGTACCGATATCCATGCCGTCAACCCCCCTGCTAACATCACGCCAATATCTCTATAGCGCTACCGCCGTATTGAGATGAAGAATTAGCGAACTGGTTTTCTCCTTTGTCTCCTGTCTTGCAGTGGTAGCCATCGTGTCGACTGGAGCATCTTGCTTGCCCAGTCCCAGTACTTACCAGCCTTATAGACTACAACTGCCGGTCATATTCCACTGGCTTGTGTTGCTAGTGCTGCTGGTGCTTGTTCCGTGCTGCTTGTGCTAGTTGGTATACCTATTTGTGTCGACCAGACGCCCTTATGTCGGTACTAACTATCCTGATAATTTCTATCTGGGTAAACGTAAACGTATACTTTCGAAGCATGTACATAGATTATAGGACCATATAATAATATATATATGCAAACGGCATAGTTAGGTCCGGGCCCAGCGATTGGGACTGGGAGACACCTTGAGCTGCATGCATAGGAATACGGAATGGCTTTGGCACGGGAAATTAGAAGTTATAGACCCCATCCTGGTTTCCGTACTCTCGCAAGTGGTACCTCAGCCGTGGGGAGGATGCATGAGGCTATGGGCTAAACTACAGAACGCAATGATGGGCATGAGTTGGCTTTCTGCGGGGAGCAGCACCTCACATTCCTGAGGGCTGATCAATATCGAGGCACGGAACTTGTAGAGGCACTAGGGATCTGACACACCCAAGTTTTATTCTTTCGTTGCATGGGACGGGGTAATGCAAGATAAAGGTCAGTGCATGTAGGGTATCACTGTATCAGGTGGGGAAGAATGACCAGCCTTGACACTAGTATAATGTGTACATTTTGATTTGATCCGACCATCCAAGGTAGAAGGATTCTGGGGCAGATAATTGATAATAGCATAAATTAAGCTCACTTCCCAGAATCTTCAATATCAAACAGTTATCTTCCATTCATTTACACCCTGATATTCTATTTACACCAAGTTCTTACTCTTCTGGCCCTCCCATCTTCGTATACCGAGATAGATCCGTACACATACACGACATCCATTCCGCTTCGATCCCCTGAGACTTGATCATCTCTCCTAAATCAATCCAACACATGGCAACATTCTCAGGTACGCTGAATCTCCAGTTGCCATTGGCCCTGATAAAGTCAACATGCCCTATCTGTACCCCTGAAAGGGTGTCATTCTTGCACGAGTCATCTTCTGCTAACTCAAACGTTTCCCTTAAGTACAAACAAGGATACGGGTCCTTCCACACCCACGAATGAGGCTGAGGCAAATGCGACGGCGTTGGAACTGTAGATATGTTAGACGAATTGAAAAGGTGCGTAGCAAAGTAACAATTGGCATCCTGTTACTACTTCCCGTCGCCTATCCGTCGTTGCCTTCAATTGCAATATGATGTAGCTGGTCACGAGCTCGAGGAATTTCGGAAAGAGCTGGCTGTTTTATGTTGCTAAGGGAGATGTATAGTATTGACAAGAGGGTGACACGCGCTTGTGGACACTGTTTGGAGATACTCAAAACCTCTTTGGGCATGTTGCTTCCTGACTCAATTTTATATTATTTCCTATAAGTTTCTGAAAAGTGCCTCAATGTACAACAATATCAATCAAGAGGCAAGAAGGATGCGAGTACTGACAATTTTAATGCTTTTAGGAACGCTCAAGCTACCCAGCAATTTCTATCGGTCGTTACTTAGACGAGCGTGATCTCGAATCACCATGGTCGCCACTCCCCCTCAACGACCAGACGGAAGATGATCGATCCTTCTCCAGGAACAGAGAACTCCGAGTTGTAATTGACAGTTGCATTATCGGGAACAGCTCGTCAGATCCATTGTCCGACATAGTGGAAGGACTGGGAGAGGTAAGCATTGGAGGTTCTAGTCGATCTACCGAATGGATAAGGGTCGGCAAAATCGAACATGGTCCGCCGCGATTTGCATCCAGCAACGTCGGGAAAGAGGGATTGGTGGGCAATAATCCCCTCGTAGCCGAAGCGCCAACTCCTGTTGTTCGCGGAGGCAAGATGCTGCAACCGGTACCCAATTTCGTGGAGTGTGAACTTGAATACACCGCCGAAGGAGGCTGGATAAAAGTTGCAGTATGGTGATTGCTAGGCGGCGAACCTTGGGGGATGGGTGAGGGATATATTAGTCGGCTGGATGGATACATGTATATTTATTTTTTGAAGTGAAAAATAGGGTGCACAAATTCGGGGCATAGTTAAAATTAGGAGAAACCGAAGCCGGGGGTCTGATGTTTGAATTTACTGTAACCTGGTTATTATTTAGAAATCTCCATGCGAAGTTAGCAATTTTGGTTGGGCAGGATTTCGGATATGTAGCCCGCTGACTTTCACCTCACAAAAGTGGGGACGCGAACCAGGAATCTTCACGAGTTACTACTCTACTGGATTATACAAGTTATGATTACCATTTTCACCTTCCAATTGGAGATGGCCAGGTTCTGCTCTTCGTTTCCTTGCACAAGGAAACGTAGACGCAGAGTGCAAGTATCTAAACCTTAGCGCCGGCCTGCCCTCCAAAACAATCAACTGATCGTGACATCCTTGCTTGCCTGCAAGTCCATGTGCTGTACATTGATATCTTCGCACCCCCATTTGTTTAACGCACTTGACAAGCAATGTTCTGACTCAACGGAAAAAGGGGCTATTCATTATCCATGGCCACTGCACCCATAACCAATCATGATGGACAATGGTGCTTTTGGTGTGGTATCACAACATTCAGCTAGTGGGAGTACCCGGCCGAGCTAGTACTAGCTAGGCAGTTTTTGCAAGTCAACACCACACTAAAATTATCGCGAATATCAACAGCTTCTGCTATCACATTTCAATAGGATGGGTGGCAAATTTTCATAGGATAATCCATGGATGGTGTTTTTTTCTTTTCTAGATTCCTCCAGTTACAGCACATGTACTAGCGCAGTACCCTTACATAGTCTGGCAAGGCAAAAGTAGTATTATGGGTTATAGTAGCTAACTTCGGACCAACCGCAGTTGTATGGACTTTTGATTGGAGCGTGAGGAGGTAAACCATTAATACGTATACACTTTCCCGAGAGATAAAGAGCTCTGGTTCCTGAATCTGGTTCGCAATCACTTGCTCTGCCACACGCCTAGCAATAGCCATCAAGCGGCGCCTACAACTACCCATGCAAAGTAACTCACCCTGGTAACCACCGCTGTTTATCCTTGATTTCTATGCACCAATGGTTACGCAAAGAGTGATAGTCTACGCAGCAATTAAATCCTGTTTCCCCCATACGTCTTCATGAGGGAAGTGACACCTAAATCCCCAAAGGTTGTCCCCACGATTTCGCAAGCTTGTTTCTACCAGTGTGTAGAGGTAGGTAAGTTCGGATGCTTTGGAATTTACACAGACTTTGAGCTCCATTGTAATAATTCTCGCAGTTTGAAGAAGGGCTAGATGTGACATCCAACGGAAGAACAGTTGTCGGGTTCACTCACATAGCCGGAACTTTCAAAATTCGAGGGAAGAAATCACTTGCACGGTTATTCGTTTAAGAGCGTTATATACTAATGTATTGTAAGTGACCCTATCCAACAACTTTGTGAAGAGGGTTAGACAGGTTCTCGAAGCGCAGTAGGTAGCTCTTGTAGGGAGTGTTTACATATTCGATAGCCTACCGGCCTACACTCCTATTCACTGATTCGGCTCCGATGGACAAATCCTTTCCATTCTCGATCATCCTGCAGTTGTTTCCTCCCATCGTGTGTTAATAGGTGAGTTTTTCTAGTACTAGCTCTGTTAATGACCAATTACAGGGTAAGGAGCAGAAAATACAAATGACAGCTTACTCAGTCTGATTGACGAGATGAATGCACAATTCTGCACGGATGAGAATCCAATTATGCCGTTGACAGCCGTTGAATTGACAGTCGTTCAGCATACTAGTAAACTACCTCAGGTCTATAAGTGACAACTAGTCAAATTAGTCCATTCATCGTCCATGCCGCCAGATCGAGGCCACCGAGCCATGCTCCAGCGTTCTCTGACTGGGGCCTGCACGAAGCCCTGCGGAATTCAACCGACCGGCGACGGGATGGCAAACACCTAGCCACATTTTGACACCGTACAGGACCCTCCGGCGTGTTTCTTTCCGGTCACACCATTAAGGAACGCTTTCCACTTGATTTCAAATTGTCAAAAAGAGCAATCCGACCCTTGGATCGGCCGTCTTTCCCACCAACGCACAACTGCATGCAAAACAAACACGTGAAACTCTTGCGGCGAGGGTGTGGAGGAGGGCAAGAAGGAAAAATCAATCAACCTTTGAAATATTGCGTACTTACAAGTCCCTCGCCCTCCTGTCCCAGGAATTCCAAGATCTCTAGATCCACCTACCGAACCTCGCTCTTTCATAGAACATGAGTAGAGACCACAGCCACTTTCAAGCTCAATTTGCGAAAACAAGATCGAATACAGCTGCAAGGGATATAAGCCAGAGACCTCGAGCTCACCCTTTCACGGGTGACTTGGCTTGGAACCTCAATCTTTCACCTTCTGTCAACACCATATTTTCCGCCTTTTCCACCTGTATTCTCAAACCAGAGCAGTCCAAGTACACGGAAGTGACTTGTTCTATGCTCTTCGGCAAACCCGATAATTGGACATGCATTTAACCTCATTATTGAGTCGGCACTACAACTAGAACGAGCAAATCTGTCAATATGCACACAAATTGTTTCCTGCCTTCGTTTCCTGTCTTCGTTTCCTGTCTTCGTTTCCTGCCTTCCACATGGATGAGCAGTAACCTTCCTCACGATCGAGCTCCATGACTTCTCCACTTGGGGTGAAGATATGAGATTGCAATCACGGAGTATAGAGTGAAATGTCTGTCGGGGTTTTCACCTCAATCATCAACAGCCCAGATTATTCATAACCATCAACGACTAAAACGGTCTGGCCATGGTAAGCATATCGCTTCCCTTTTCTGGCCTCACAAAACCTCTCGTGCCACGTAGCTCTAAGCTGACTGGATTTATCTTGCAAAGTCGCAACTGATGACTCGAGCAGTGGAACTAGCAACGCGCCCAAGGTCGCACTTCACAGTGCTTCTCGAAGACGGTTCTGGAGCCTCGAGCTTCAAGCATTCAGTGTTCAAGGTTCGAACGGGATTCAACTCCAGGATCCCGCACTACCTCCACAACATCCAAAATCCCTCTAAAATCCCCCAAAAAATAGTTTCCAGGTCTACCTACCTACCTTTGGTTCGCGTATACACAGCATACCACTTCCATCGTCAACTTGTAGCCAGGCACGGCACTCAGAGCGGTTTCCCTTGGGAGGAAGATAGTACGAACTACAGTATACGCCATGAAAGCTTCTAGCAGAAGAAAGTGTATTCTGGGAGACTGATGAATTATTACTGTACTTGTTAGCAAAGCGCCAATAGGTATATTCAACCAGATACATTTATCCGAGACCCCACAATTTGAGGACAGTCCCCCTCGGTGGCAATATGGAAGCCTATTGATGTGGAGATAAAATCCAGAATCTCCGGATCAGGTGAGCCTTTCCAGTCCCCAGGGTTAGATACCAACCATACCATTCCACGGCGTCTACACCTAAATGGAAATATTCAGATGTGATGAACTGGGCCTGGGATTTATAAAACCTCCATACAATCTCCAGGACAATGCTACCTACATACCTAATCCGAGATTGGCATCCAACACATACTAGGCAACCATGTCGAACTTTCACCTACCAGAATGGAGCTAAATGCGGTTGTCCGATGTTAAGGGGATGATCCAAAGTTCAGCAAGGCTTGAAGCACACCGGGTGACTTGCAAGAAACTATGATCTCCTAAGTCCGGAACATGAAGTCTCGAGATTGGTCAAATTTCCCCACACTATCCTCCTCCTCAAATGGAGGGTCCTGCTTTGAACACATGGCCAAATACTACGCCGGCTCCAAATTCAAGTTGCCGGAGCTAGGTATATATACCGTGCGAGTGGGTACGAACGGCAGGAATTGCAAATATTTTGATCATGAGGGAATAATGCCTTCCCGCACACGAATATATACGTATGCTTCAGTTCAACCTTAGGCCTACCGATGCAAGCAATTGTCTTTCGGAGGACATCGTTTCATGACAGGAGGACAAGAAAACACCACATACCTAATCGTCAGGTCGATTTATGCTTTAGGTACTTACCTTTCTCGGGAGTCATTTCAATTGTATGACTAACAATGAAATAGCATCTTTCAGGTGATTTTACATCAATGCTACATGCTTTATGCATGAGAACGAGCCCTCGGGGGGTACCTTCACGAGCACTGACATTGCCACCTTCTCAACTGGCACAGTGCCCAATCAAGTCTATATTGACCTTTATGACTGCCCCCAGCCGTATAGTCTGGTTCCGTTCAGATTTCTTTGGACTGCACACATGTTGCATCTTTGGTGTCTCAAGTACTGTCAGTCATTACCTTGATTGCGGAGCAGAGACCCTACTGGAGGTGCAAATTCAGCTAGTTCTTGGAAACAATCTCTTCGCGCAGGTGAGGTAGACATCGATGCTGCTCAATACGTCGTACAAGATGCTTCGAAACAGCTTCACATGAACATCTGTACCCAGTGGTTACAATGACATCAGAAAATCAGGACAAAATCGGATGACATTCTAAACTTACTTCTTTGGATGAATGAGTTAAATTTAATGGCAAAAAGACATACCGATCACAGACATTGCAAAATATGGGCAGCTTTCGGAAAAAGCACGCCATAGTTTTGCTTCCCCATCTCCTTCGGCACAGAACTCGATAACTTCATAAGAGCTATGTTTGCTTATGCCCTCTACTTGTCTTCCCTCGTTGGAACGAGTTCTCAACACAACAGGCGGTCCCGAGACTACACCAAGGGGGATGCGTCAGAAAAGTTTCTCCTGAGAGTGAGTCTTAGGCGATCTTGAGAGGGTTAGGACTCGTCGTAGGTTCCCTAAGAAAAACACGCAGTCACTCCTACTGGCAAGCATTTCTTATCTTTAGGTGGTCGGTTTTGAATCTCACGAGACGTCCGATAGATTTAAATAGCTCGAATAGCAGGAAATTTGGACAACAGAGGCGAAATTTGAGATGTGCAGGTGTGAAGGCACACCATTAAGTGCGCGTTTTACCGATGGATATTGCTGTTTAAGTTAGTATTGGGTTGTTGACTCGGCGGAGTGTGCAGAGGTACTGGGGGATCCGGAGAAGGAAAGAGATGGAATCCAGTTCAAAAGTAGGAATGACTCGATGAATTGAGCTAATTGCTGCTTCCCATCTACAGAAAAATCCAGAAAGGTTTCTCGGCCGATTAGAGGGTCCGGAATTATTGGCCGGAGGTCTCATCATATCTACCGCACAGACATAATTATTCCCGGATGCCTGGGAGGTATGTGAATTGGGGTGCATGCATCCCATTCCCTAGTCGGAAATCAAACACCTTCCAGAGGATAGGTATTCTGATACCAAGGCCCCTGAAGATCCTTGAAACCAATTGCGGGGCAGCGAATAAACGATAGGGGAATACGCAGCAGGAAGTCGTGATCAATTCTTATAAGTATGGTCCAGACATCAACTTTGTGGGACTAATTATTAGGTCACTAGGGCTTCGCCCGCTTCACGGTCGCGGTGGCAGGCTCACCATCGATTGAGGGAACACAGGAAAACACGCTTGTCCCAACATACTGGGTTTCAAAGGACAGAGACTTAGGTGCAAAAGACGCTTGGCTACAGTACGGTTTGTTGGCAAATCGAAAGTTGTGCCAAATGATCGTTGTGCGCCTGCTGAAATTCTTTTCCAGATCCGATCTAACGCAGACGTTATAGGTGGATTCTAGTTTTTACGTTATGCGTTGTCGTAATCAAACAGGAAAGCGGTTCCAAGAGTAATCGTACAATACATTGAAGCAAACTTTGTGCGAAATATATACTATTTAGTTGCATGGATTTTTTGTTTTTCTTCTTGACCAATGAACAAAGATTCCGTTTTCCAACACTGAACTCCGGCTACAATATATAAGGGTTTCGCGCCATTAGTTCTTCGCGGCTTTACACCAAAATCCGACAAAAGTCTCTTCAACAAATCCACCCTGAATTAAGGATACCTAGGAACACTTTGCACATCTAGAATTATTGATTTGAAGTGGATTTCTATAAAATATCAAGTTATCAGGCTGTGAAATCGCCTCTGTGGTGGCCATACTTGTTGACTTGTCATGAGATGGTTGCTGTGCACCGATCTGCTATAAATTTAGGTATCAGTCAGTTTCTTAACTTACTACATACTGCCTTGCTTGTATATAAGCTATGATATCATAAAGATAGTGAGTTCTTGATAGCTGTTATATAACTTCTAAAGGGCTTTAAGATTTTGATTGTGGTGATTTCTAAGAATTCTTAGAAAAGCCTTGGGCAAGACTAGTGTGCGAGAACCACACATACTTGTGTATGATATCGGGCATTAGCAAACTTTAATGGAATAGACCTCTAGATATATGTGTCTGAATTATTAGAACTCTGATGTGATATAGGTGTACATGGAGTAGATCGTCTTGCACCGGCAGAGGTCTCTGTGGCTCCCCAAATCAACTAATCTAAGATTTCAATAACCTTCCGTACATGTATGGAGTATCAATACATTACTTTTTTAGTTCAGGTGTATTACTTTGGCTGCAGACGGTGTATATGGGCTCTTCCTAAGCCGACAAGGCATAAGTCGACTGATCCACAAAAGCGCCTATCCGCCATCCGCAGAATAAAGACATCAGTAATGCATAAATTCAACACCAATACCGTCAATGCAAAGACCATATTATTGACACGAATACGGATACCATGTTAAGATATCTGAAGTCATGATGCCAATGTCTGCTATGCTCCACACCACTACATTATGCAGTTTCGAAGATTAATCGGATAACTACGGCCCCCACTGAAGGTCATTATGGTACAGTTACACGTTATTAAGCTGCTTCACTTGTATTATCGTAACCAGAAAAACACTTTCAACTGCCATGACGGCTGAGTGGGTTGTAGAATCGAGTGATATTCAGCACTGCCCGCCCAATCGCAGTACTGTATATCGCTGGATCACTTAATGTCTGCGTATGAACGAACATGCATATAACGTCGAAAAATAGAAAAAAATTAAGGAACAAGTAACTATTATGGGATTGGATGTGGCAGATAACTCGTCATGGTACCATTTACACATCCAAAATTCAAGCTGGGATGGTGAGACCTCTATTCCGAAGAGAGTTCTGCATCCGAACCGTGCGCTTGTTAGTTGTATCCACTAATACTAATTCCGTAATACTGTAGTAGATCCTATTTGGCGCACGGCCTCATTCTGGTCCTTGTTAAAACAGACCTTGCTATAGCGGATCCCTTGATATACCGGCTCAGGATTTCATATCGACTGCGATAGTGGCATTCATTATTATTTACACCCGCTGGAGCCGTATTTAAAGGCCTATGTGATTACCCTCATGGTGATCGAGAAAATGCTTGCCTAAGTGACTATTAGGTACTGGTACCAGTACCTACTCGTATGCCAAGTTCAACCCCTGTCATTTTCTGTACCAGAACCGGGGGGGGGGTTAACTACCTAGGCATGTATGTAAAGTAAAGTACATATAGTAGGTACAGAGATCTCGGCGCTATCACTACCGTTGATCGAAGGTCTGTGCGTAGCCCAGTCCGGAAGCTCAGGGTAATGATGCTTCTCAACGGAGCCACGAAGTAATGAGTAATATAGTCATATGTATAGAAAGCTCCTCGGTAGTACAGAACACCCTGTTCCTTTTTTTTTTTTGAGAATTGAGTGTGTGAATCTTTGTACATATGTAGCTACCTTTAATATTCTGCCTAAGTATCACAAGCGTGTTGCATTCCGAGTCAAGAGGATCCAAATACATTGTAGGTACTACATACTTGTTGGTGGCATGAGCAATATCCAGTGTGACAGAGTGGCTGATTGGTCCATAGTTACCCCTGCAGGCCTCATTACTTGTTTCCAACCCAGATAAATCTACAGTGACAGGGGATTCTAATCCGATACAAGTGATTGAGTTCAACAGGATGAGAGCGACTACAGTATATTAGGATCAAGCGTGATAAATAAATACAGGGTAGGAGAAATTCATCACTGCTTGTGCGTTCTAGGTACTACCTACCGATTCGTGAGAACAGACGCACTGACCTATGACACACTCCACCTGCAGTGGAACCAACCCTCACAGGCTAGGCTATCCCGTTGACCAGTCAATCGCTATAACCGAGTCCACTTCAAAAGAAAATAAAAGATCGGTTGAACCTGCCGGTATTTCAACCAATTATGCGCAGCTCTTCGTTGACTACTCTCGAGGAATAATGCATACATGTTACAGTCAAACCTTGCTATACCGGACGACCAAAATCTGGCCTTTTCTGTCCGGTATAGCAAGATTCCGTTATAAAATAATACATGGGTATAATACAGGGGTACGTGGCACAAGACAAAAGTTACTAAAGAAGGAGATTTGTTCAACTATCGTGAGTTTGAATTTCAAGGTTCATCAGCCAACATGTTACGTGCAGGAAGACAAAAGCGTCGAGCTCTCACCATATTAGAGAAGCACCAGATCTGTAAAAAGCGACAAGATCCCAAGCATGCGAAGGAGAAATTGAGTGAATTTTGAAAAACAGTTCTTAGACTTCGAGGTATGAAGACTGGTAGATCCATGTTGGTAAAGATACTAATATAAAGCAGGGTCGAGCTGTAGCAACATCAAACGTTGTCACATATCTTATGTGATAGTAAGAAATGGCCTGAAGTTGATCTTACAGCAGGTGATTTATGGAAGAAAAAGCAGTGAATATCTCAATACCCTGGTTTTAGAGTAGTATCTACTTAAGGATTCCGTTATAGCAAGGGCAAAATATATGTAGATAGTAGTAACTTCTCTGTATTCCGCTGTCCGGTCCGGTATAAGCAAAAATCCGTTATAGCAAGGGTGATTTAGGTGAAAAGTCACTAGTTTGATGGCGGGGCTGAAAAGTATTCCGGTATAGCAAGGTTTCCGGTATAACGAGGTCCGGTATAGCAAGGTTTGACTGTATATGATGGCCCCCCCGTGCCGTGCATCTGGACCCAAGATTATCACACGGTCGCTATTTACTTTATGATAACTAATCTATTTTCGTTCTCATTGCCGTTTCAGATATGTACAGTAGCTTCCACCAGCTCCTACTCGTTGTTAACAATGGGTTAAAGATCCAAATTAGACGAACGACCGGCGGAGGGTCGTCAGTAGCCGAAGAACCGGATGAACTGTACTTTACAAAAATTCCATACAGCATTCAGTGCTTCTCGAAGGCCTCTTCTGTTATTCTACCTGTATATAGCTTTAAATTCCACAATATTCTGACCGATTCCCCTAGTCTGGCTTGCCGATTCCCTAGTCTCGCAAATTGGCCAATCTGCCGCCCGATTGACCAAATGGGGCGCTAGGTGGTGGTCGTTCGACTTTAGTCTGGTTACTTATTGCACAAATTAATTTGAGACCAACCGTTTCACCAATAATTAGTCACATATTCCGCGGTTACAAACAGTAACACATCATATGTCGTTTGGGCAGAACGATTCGGCAATCAGTCCAAATATGCCAATACCCTTCGGGGCATTCCGGATTTCGTTTATATCAATCCCAACTTGCACAATTATGGTGCAAAATATATAAACTATCTCAAGAATCGATTTGATTTCTGCATTGTTCACCGTACCGCACAATATCCTACCGCACATATCCCACTGCACACTATCCCACCATACACTATCCCACCGCACACTATCCCCACCGCACACTATCCCATCGCACACTACCCCACTGTACACTAGCCCCTGGTATTAAGATGTCGCAAAGTCCCCAATTCCACACACAGATCGAGCGGCTTTTCTTGTTTGGATAGAATCACCAGAAAATCGAAATTGGGCACGGTTCAATGAAGATTTTTCAAATCATGAGGAAGCTCCCCCCCATCTCTATGTGGATGTATTATATGTCAAGAAGGATTTATAGAAAAATGCTTTATTGTAGATACCCTGAGATCTCCCTCAATCAGCCATTGCATGAGTTGCAGAAATGAAGTAGTGTTTCAGATGGCAGAAGCACTTTTGAAGCTGGCAATTGCAACAGCATCTTGGTGGAGAAGAGGCATGACTATGAACAAATTCCCTTATCCATCATTAGTGGATCTAATACATATCATGCAACAGATCCATATCCCTTGCAAGGTGCTACAAATCTTCGCTCAAGGTGCTACAAATCTTCATGCTGTGTCTGCAATTGTCCACTGATAGCCGAACTGCAAGGAGTATCTAAGCAATATGCGAACTAACCTACTCAATGCAGTTGATTTGAATAGATACCCTTAATATATGAAGAGCTTTTTGGTAGCCTTCAATGAAGGGAGCAGAACCGGTGGGTTGAAAACCTTCTTCCATATCAGTTTTGGGGTTTCGTGGAGACATATATAGTTATGTCGAATGAGCTTCATACATTGTAGCCATAGGAGGATCCTGCATGCAATTCACATTGTCTACCCTGTAGCTTTGCTCAGGACAATCAAGCCCTGAAGCTGATCCTTATCCTATTCAGCCTCCTCGATAACTATAACAACCAGCTAATTAGTACATACAGTTCAGACTACATACGGCCATGCTCATGGTATCTCCCTACAGCCTCCTATCCACAATTTTGATTACCTTCCTCGCCAATTTCCCCTTCTCCAACCCATCATAACCTACGACTTTGACCTGCAGCCTAATCCCCTCCGAAATCACTCTATCCACGATTGCTCGCTCCAATCTCTCCTCATACCCCACTGGTGGAATTTGATCTGATTTCCTCACCACCCGGAACTCTACCCCCTCTGTTGAAACTTTCCCATCAGCCCTAGCAGCATTCAGTTCCTCGTCAGTGAGATGATACAGAATGACTTGCCATTGGACGATATTCCATTCTGGTTTTGCGAAAACCCGGCGGTCAAGTTCAATGGTATTGATATATTCAGATTGGAGGAAGAAGGAGGTGTTTGCATCCCGACCATGCATCGTTATACCGCAGAGGTACTCCGTGGCTTCTGGTTTGTCTTTCAATATCTCTTCTGTTCCAGCAAGTGACGAGAAGCTATGGAGACTACCGAAATCCCCTGTGCGGTACCGGACAAGGGGGTTTTTCAAGCGCGTGAGTGAGGTAAGCACAAGCTCACCCACACTCGACTTCCCCCTTTTGGGGGGCGGATTCGTGCTAGAATCGAGAACATTCCCTTCTGGATCGATAACCTCCACTACCATCTGCCTCCTATCAAACACAAATGGCCTCGGCGCCATAGGCCCCGGAGCCTCCTCCGTATTTTCATCCACCGCAATCCTCTTTGGGACACTTCCAACCCAAGGCCCCCCCTCCGCACTTGCGTAAATACTTGACACCGTCTCCACATCCAAAGCCTCATTCAAAAACTTCTCTTGGGCTTTCGACAATGGTTCGCTCGTAAATATCACCTTCTTCAGCTTAAACCCCACTTTCTCCTGCCCACCTTCCCTTCTCAGCCCATACACATATCTTGCAAACTGCAATAACCGACTACTCGATGCAGTAATCGCATTCGCCCCAAAAGTCCTCCCAATATGTGCTATTTCACTGTCCTGTGCATCGGATCCTATGGATAGCTCCGTTGCACCGCACTGGTCCAATAGCACCCCAATTAGCTCCTGGCAGCGGTACATGGGGATTCCGCCGTGGAGGTTAATCACAATGTCGCTAGTCTCTATGGTTTTGAGGGTATAGAGGAGGGTAGCTGCTAGTGCACGCTGAACGCGGTTTTCAGCAGAGGAGGTGAAGAAGTAGAGGTGATTTGTGCTGGAGGAACGTGTCCCGCCAGTTGGGGAAATGTAGGTTGAGTGGAGGAAGGTGGGGTCTCTGTCGCGGAGCTCTTGGAAGCATTTGATGAGATGGTCTTTGTGGAGGTAGGAAAAGGACTGAAGGGTTGATTGGAAAGTGGAATCGAAGGGATGGTTGATGAGGAGAGGCTTGTAAATGTGATGGGTTGCTGCGTGTGAGAGGATGGTGGAGAGAGAGTAGGTGGATAATGGGGGTTGTGGAATCTTTTGGGGTTTGGGTTGGGTCATTTTGAGTGAGTGGGTATGTGATATAGGGTATTGGTATGCTCAAATTACAGAGATCATATTGAGAGTAGAGACAGGGGGTGGGGTGTAAGGGAACTGAAGGCAGTGGGTACAGCCTTAGAAGTATACAGGTGCTGGTTGCTGGTATGGGTGGCAGGAGGGAGCAGCAAGCTGTAACTTAAGGGTGTGGTGTGATATCTGTTATTAGAATTGAGAAGCAACGAAGCACTTGCCTTTTTGCAGTCCCATTATCCCATAGCAGGACCCCTGATGGGCACAGCGCAATAACCACCAACTACAGTACCTATCTGGGTCTAGATGTAGACATGAATTCCCATTGATGTAACACGCATGTAGGTAAAGTAGGTAACCGGGATCGGCATTAGCCTGAGTTTGCAGATCAGCCAGCTTACATTATGTAGGAGACACCCGATTGTTCGCATTGTGTAGTAAAAAACAAGATCGTTCGAGTGAGTGCTTGTCTCGGGATCTGAAACGAGATGTTGCTGCTCGCTACGCTCGCGTAAGAGGACGAATATAGAAGTAGTTACACTGAATCTCATGGTCTTGCGGGTGGATTACATTTTAACTCTGGTGCCGCTTGTAAAACCACTGCCACTCATATGCAAAATCATTTGTTTGTACTCAATACCTGCGCTGCGCGCCTGGCTCCACTGGAAGGCTGTGCGGGCTCCATCTTAATGACCTCAGCATGTGCAAACCCGGTAAGCATATATTCAAACTCGCTGTGCCACAATCCCGCCTGCCTATATTCATGTTCACAATGTTCAATCTCATGAGCTCCTGAATCATTATTGATCAGAGGTAGTCCTGGTCATGTTTGTCACCCAATCTCAATCTTGGTATGTTATAAATTCCTGCCATGATGTTACTATCCCTCCGACCATCCATGCCCGCTTATTCTAGCTAGGGATTGCTGCAGGTTGGGAAGGGGAATCTCCATTCTAGTGGGAAAAGCTGGAGAGAGTATACTGTGGACCTTGTCGAGACGTTGTTCGCTGTTGGAATTGTAATCAAGCAGCCTAAGGGTTAGGTAAAATGTCCACGGCTTACATGGGTTGGATCCCCAGGGATTAGGGGCTAGGTATTTCATGCGATCGCACCATAAGTTCGGAAGGCTGGAGGTTCACATAGTCCATTGTTCCATAGGTGTATTGAGTTTTCTGAGATGCCTTGGACGCATACACTTCCAAAAAAATAAAAATAACTTTTCAAACTACTATTCTTGAAGTCTATGCGGAGCCTAAGGCTAAGAGGCGGCCAAATAGTCTGGTTGCGAAACCACTTTAGATGTTAGTATCCAAATCACTCTAGATACAAACAATGCCTAAATCACTCACTACCCCAATCGCTCTGTCCACACTGTCCAAATCACCAGAGATATCAACTGTCCAAATCACCGAGAACTCGCAAACCAAATCAGCGTACAGATCAGCGTACAAATCAGCCTAAATCTAACTGCCCAAAACACCGGAAATGAGCGTGGAAATCAGCCTAGAAATCACATCCCAATCACTCTAGAAATCACTAACCAAATTGCTATGGATATCAGCATGGAAAACAGCCTAGATATCTGTATCCAAATTGCGCTAGAAATCAATTCAATATTGGGAATTCTCATACTTTTTTCATTTTTAAGAGAACATCTCAATGCTGCAATGGAAGTAGGAGCTTCCCAATGGATTCGATTCCTTCTTTCCAACTCCCAAGACTCTAAACACCTCTTAACATATTGCCGCAGTCCCTTTGCCCTGCGAGGATTATCTTTTTTAAAGGCACCACTTAAACCAGATAATTTAATATTACTTCAAAAAAATTACTGGAAGTAGTCGTAGGTTGACTATATTGAGGGGAAGCGGCAGCGGAGCAGTGGCAGGTTGAGATTGAGGGAGAGCGGGTTGAGGTTGAGGGAGAGCGGCAGGTTTAGGGTGAGTAGGTTTAGGGTAAGCAGGTTCAGCTGGAGAAAGTTCAGGGGGAGAGGGTATGGATTCAGTAGAAGCAAGTTCAGCAGCATGAGAAGATATCGGTTCACCCATTAAGAACCTCCTATAATACTGTTAGAATAGGTATATATCAAGAGAAAAAAACTTACGGAAATGGTAGAGATGGTAGAAGAGCTTGCTGAGCAGTTGGTAGAAGACCTGGCGCGAGAGAGAGCTGGTATGGGAGAGAGAGCTGGCGAGGGAGGGAGGTTCTTCTGAGTCGATCGTACGCTCGAGTCTGCGCCCGACCACAGAAGATGTCAGGATTGTAGTTTTCTTTTTTTTTTTTGCCAAAGACCTGTTCTTTTGAAATATAAGAGAGATCAGTTTGACAGATCCTTTGAGTGGGAGACACTCAACGCTTTCAGTGCTGATCGTTTCCAACAACAGTATACGATAACCGAGAAAGAAAATAACAACGATAATCGAGAAGACGAGATAATACGAGTAAACACACACCAATACAACGTTTCCACATCTCAGCAGCTCTTTTGAGTCTTTCGGGTACCGCCAGTTGAATGAGTACGAATGCCCGTAGAGAGAGAGGTGGTCTCTTCAAGTCTAAGTACACAATCCCTGGCTATATAGCCTTCCTCCATTTGGAACTTATCTTCCATCTTCACCCTTTTTGACTATTCTCCTCCTTACAGTCTCGTATGCCCTTGTCCCGCAACCAGTAGTCCTCCAATCTATACATCCCCATCCACGCACTCATTCCCCTCCCATTCTCTCCCCCACAGTGCTTGATCTACGTAAATGCAAGGATTTTTCCTGGTTTGTCTAGTTGCGCACGAGGTGCACGACCTGTAACATCTTGTCTCAGTAGCTTCAGTATATATGTTCTGGTCCGTTCCGGGATTCCAGGCCATACCGGTATGGACTGGGCCGTTGCGAGATTGCCGGGCCGTTCCGGGATGGCATATATCTACACTCTGAGCGATGAACGAAGGCAAATTGAGTGGAAACCGGGTCTATTATATTTTATACATAACAAAAGCTCAAACTTCACTACGAGTAATTTCATGATACCTCTCGTTCATAGTACTATAGGTCTTGTTCTTTTCTGCATGCAGCAAAGTATCACGAACATGTTACATCATGCTCCAAAGCCACTTGTTTCCCATCATTACTTTCCTTCCATCGCAGTTATTTGGGTCTCCCAGGTATGCTTTAATTCTGCGATACCTAGGTAGTTCTTGTTAGTCACCATGTACTTGAATTGGATATTAAGGAATTACTTCTCAAAGGTCACCTGGGATTTACTTCAATGATTGCGCTACGAGATCGAGTGAAACCTAGGGGGTGAAACTGATCCAACCATTATCCTCTGACCAACTGACATTATGGTAAGGGCCGGAATGTCGTGGTATGTTGGTAATTCCGTGGTGTGCTCTGGTAATGTCAGTGTGCACAATATGTTACGTTGAACAAGTGTGTTGCGCTGAAGAAAATTCTCACGAACTAAAGGTTTCAATTCCGCAACGGACCAGAACATTTCTCTACATAATAACTTTCATTTCTGGTATACCTCTACTGAGTATTTTTTTGGATAGGTCGCCTATGTTATCTCCGATGTTCTTTGACCAAATGTTGCTACAAAATAACCTTCATATCGGATATGTCCCTATTTAGTAATTATAACGTCGCTGTGGCCGCTGTGGTGTTGTGGTAAATCCCTGTTGCCATCCGTGGCATTGAACAATTTAATCCCGTAACGGACCAGAACATATATATGATATATGATCCCTCCGCGAATGTGTAGGGGAAAAGGGCGTACGAGGGTCTGCTGATGCCACGAGGCCCTGCTTTTTCCAGATGAATGGAAGACTCCAACATCAACAAAGCTACATTAACTCCACTTCTGGCTTTCGGCTACGGCTGGGTCATCAGCGTGGAATGGTATTATAACTTTGACGACATAGCAAAAAAGCGGTTTCATCATTGTCCAGGCTGATATCCGTCAGATGGATAGTATCATACTGACTCAAGTCACTCGCTAGTATCTTGGGGCAGAAATACCAGAACAAAAGTGGGAAGGTAGTGGTAGGACAGTGCATATGTCATTGATATATCCAATGACCGTACCTGTCCTCCGGACTTAAAGCTCCAACTATACATCGCTAGTAATTACATTCGGAAGTAGGTGTAAGGATCCCTTACCGAATGTAGCAATAGCCGGCGATGGTAATGACCAGAGACTAGCTCCGAAGTTGAGACTCATGTATAGATATAAAAGGGGATTCCCCGGAAAGGGTGAATCCTCTGGCAAGCACAGACAGAATCAACAACGTTCATGTCTTACAATAGGATATACAAACTTTCTGCATGATGGAGTTACGACACAGTATTTGTGCTCAAGCTCAAACTCAAAGGCTGGATTGGACAGTACATGATATTGCCAGACAAATTTATATGGAGATAGTACTAAGTACCTATAAGGCAACCACTTCATGATATTCAACTGAATATGACCACTGAGCAAGGGCATATAACAGCCCAGTTGGTTTAGATAGAATAAAGAACTCCCCATGTATAAGGTAATGGCTTGCTTGCGCTTATGGTTATTTTTAGCATAAAACGGCTAGTCGGGTGTTTGTCTGAAGAATAGTGGCATGGACTATACTGCCAACTTACTGGTATTTCGATATACTAACTGTATAATCAATTTTCGTGTGTCCCCCGCACACTTTAAATTTTAAATTATTGACCTTTCCAGTCCCTATGATTCGAAAGACCCACTAGCAGGCTTTGTGGCCAGTGAGACCTCATGCGCAAAAATGATACATACTATGTACGTATTGTATGTACATCTAGGGGCAAACAATATCATACAGCAGGTAGGTCTGTCTCAAAAATGCAACTCTAATTAGCTTCATTTTTCATGTTCATGTGATAGGTTACTATGACTTATTTTAAAATCACCAATGGTCGCGTGGCTCAATCGGCAGAGCATCGTGCTAATAACGCGAGGGTTGTGAGTTCGAGTCTCACCGTGACCAATCTATTTTGTATTTATCTTGCCCAAACCATTTTCTTTTGTACCAGAGATCGTTGATTATGTACTGGTAGTTTATGCATATACGACTCCATCAATTTCACCCAACTGCTTCAATGTGTATGCTCATCTCTCCAGGATAGTCTCGATCAGACCCTCGTGCAGGGTCTTCAAGGCTGAAGTTAACAATGTTCCTGTCAAGCAGCTAGTCCCGTGTAAACAAGCTACGATAGAGAAGATCTATTCAACGAATAAGTTGAGCTAGTCTCTGGTTGGCCACCCTCCATAGGACAATTGAGCTTTGCTGCCAGCGTACTAACGAGCACTACCATAAATGGGCAGCTCAGTAATACAATCATGGGAATGGAAATCTCAACTGTATATGTTTTTTTTCTATTTACTCATGCGGTCCCATTAGCAGGGCCCACTAAAGTTGCAGCAGACTATGAATGAGGAGGCAAGAGACGGGCTATGACTCAGTGTAAAACAGAGAGCACTCCTCATGGTCCCCTCACTGGGATCGAATAGGAGTAATGAGTATTTTTTTAAAAAAAAAGAATAAAGAGAGCACTAGTACAACATGTTATGTTTCTAAGATTGCCGTGCTAATACCAATGGAATTTTCACAGTGTTGTAATCGACTGCAAAAAGTAAATTTGGAGATGGATCACGCTGTTCTGAGAGACCTAGATTAGATTTAGAATATGCTGGATTGGATTTTGTGACTTGAATCAGCAAGAATTCAGCAGGAGGGCCTGGTCTGTCCTGCCCGGGAAGCCACACGATTCTTGGGAGGGATGTTCTACCCACGAATACTGTCCTACCCGGGAATGCAAAAATGAAATTCCTCCGGAAGGCAGATCATGGGTCGTCCTCCCGGGAATGCGATAACCAAATGTAGTAATTTAGAGAGAGTACCGAAATAGTAATAAGTATCTATAAAAAAAAAAAAATGTAAGATGAAATACACCAGTGCTAATGAACATGAAGTGTACTAAATAATAAAATATCACCATGCTGACTTATCTGTACCGACAAACATGAATGGTATTTAGTAATGAAATGTCACTATGATCCTCAACTTTTTCTTCCAAGTCCGCTTCCAAGTCTTCTTCCAAGTCCGCTTCCTAGTCCAATTGCGACTGTGCATCTAATTGTTCAAGCAGCTATGAGATGGATGATAGCGGTTGCTACAATGCAAATCGGATTTAACACAGCTGCATTGTCGGGTTTGACATTTCCCCTTGCACTTGCAGGAATTCTGTTAATAAATGTAAGTCTTGGTAGAAAATGCGGAAGACATACTTCAGGATATAAACTAATTGCAGTACGGCGAGCAGCTTCACGAAGTGTGATATATTGCTGCGAAATATCAGGCCATGCACACTCAGAACTGGAAATATTAAATCCCTTTAGAATTCGAATACTAGGTGCATCTAATGAATCTGGAGAGCGTAGTAGCTCACAAGTGTCGATCCAATAAGCCATATGTGGTTAATAAAGCATGGCGGTTAGGATGAGGTTTTCGCACAAGACAATAGAGGCGTCGGTCACCTGTACCATGTCTATCTTGTCGATGGATATGTATACTAACGATATCTCCGATAGCAAAAACCTCAATTCGATGTTGTTGTTCATATCGCTTCACCATATTTTGGCGAACTTTAGTAGTACTTTTTTTTTACACGTTGGAGTAGGTCTTTGTAGCTTGACCAAAGCCTACCTTAACTGGCCAGGGACCGCAACCCGGCCTGTATACGCATATCCACCGGTGAGTCTACCTTAACTGACCACCATACTTGTATTTTCGCAGTACCTCCCATTCGCGAATCTGCCGATTCCTGGGCAGGACAGAACATTCTTACCACTACCTACGAAGATTTCGATTTCTCATACTCTACGCATCTACAAAATCGAGTGTTCCATCAAAATGACAGATCATAAAGTGATTTTCCATTGGTATCAGTGTGTCCCAATGTAAAGCAAAATAAGCTATCCAGTATGAGGTGAGTTTTGAAAGAGCTAGAAACATGAATAATGTAGGATACTACGGTGCCACAATATCCAGATATCTTTGTATGTCACTAGCTATAGTCTCAGTCACCTAAAGCAACTTTGAGGCCCTCTGGTGTTTAGGGAACTGAACAAAGAGTTCAGCTACAATAACTCAGTAATTGAAATAACTAGCCAGTTGGTCAGAAGTCAGCCACAACCCGCTCCTCACTCCACATGCCAGATAAGTTACAGTTGTGTAACGGAGGCAGTTGTTATCTTCTGTGCGGTTCCTGCCCATATTTACGTACACGACCCCATACGCTCCAGCCAAGACAATTTGGTGTTCAGTAGGTGTGTTGCGGTCTGTGCTATCTGATGGGCGCAATGAGTCACCGGCTTGTGCTCCACTAGTCGTGTGGTTCCCGGTCTGTTTTACTATGTAAGGCCCTTCACCGCATGGCAGGCCCAGCGGAGGTGCTGTAGTTCTCCATCACACATTGGAATAACTTGATTCCATAGCTATAGTGCCCCTCTATATGAAAGGAGCTTGTACTATGTTATGGTAACGATATTGAGCGGGCGATCTAATTCACGAATATGAACATTAACGCTTCCGGGGTCCTGTCTCATTCTTGAGAAGCTTAGTAGTATAGCGGAAAATGGGGAACCATGATAAACATAAATTGCCTCACTGAAGACATCTGCATCTTGCACTAGGGGTGATAAAAATCTCACCCGGTAGCAGGTCTAATATCTCAAACTGAAACAATTTCCAATATAGGCTTGACCAAAACTAATATATGTAGAGTTCTATACCTTAAGTCATTGTCTGAGGCGGTTTTTACACCATGACGCAGTAAAATAAGCCAGCAAGGCAGAAGTTCTACCTCATAGAATTCTTTTCAAATACTTATTCCCCTCACATACTGAGACATCGAGCAAAAGAACTAATATTTGGTGTATATAGGTGATTGATATTTTTATTTTTTAATACTTGTTACTCATATGCGGCCCCAACAAGGGGCCATGATGAGCCACCCGGAAGCCCGGGTGGGTTCAAGGCAAGGCAAGTTAATCTGCCAGGCCAACGCGAGAATAAATATAAAGGCTCCTTCCAGAGAAGCACTCCTCCCATGCTGTCATTAACCGGCAACTGCGCCTCAGGCTAGATCCAAGCTCGAGAAGGAAGTCTCGACAAGGCCTACCATGTATTCTTCCCCGCCGACTTTCACCTTCTTGAGCCACCTCTTCCTCCCATCCATCTCCTCCCAGGTGCTCCATCTTCTACCAATCTACACCATATACCTTAAATATCATGCTCTCTTGTCAATGTACAGTAGATTTCCATGCCATTCATACTGGTGGTACTTGGATTTTGGCAGTTACTCTTAAGTTTCTGAAAGATAGGATCTATGGATCTATTGCCCATTTCTTCGAAAACTGGCAATTTAGGTGCTCGTAGTACGGACTACAGATATTTCTCGATTACAAGCATACTTATGTACCTGATATAAGTATATATTGGCTACAAGCATACCTCTGTCCCATATACTTATGTAGTTAAAAGTAAGCATATTCCGAGGGTCTTGGCATGAGGCTACCATATTCTGATCAAGAATCCTCTTACGTTTTCTGCTTAGTCACCACACATATGCTTGTAAAAAGAGAAGCGCTAAACCACAAATAGAGGCTTATCGATAAGAAATAACCCCGAGTGACGCTGAATCTAACACCATACACAACACAACACGCTGCATTTTCTATGGCTTCTATAAAGAGTTCTTCCAATGCTTCCCGGAGCCTTCTCTCCATCTTCTTTGAACATGTCTAGTATTCTCTGCAGGCCTTACTACCCCCCGCCAAGCTTTATTCCATAATTACTAATTTTCTCTAGATATTGGGTTATAAGCATAATTCTCCAGGTATGCTTGTAACGATATTCTTCACCTTTGGATTTCGTGCACACTCACAATTCGGAAAATTGAACACTGCCTCTTGCGCAATATATGTACTATATTAAAATCATAGATTCTTCCTAGAATTTACCCAGATAGATATCTAAAGATCACTCAAGACCCTATGTATCTATGCGCATATGCAAAAAGAAACAAGTTTCTTAACCTCCATTCAATGTGGGTGTTCGTTTACATCAAAAAATCCTGAATTTGTAGAATCCGCTACTGCTCCTCAATTTCCGCCTCATTTAGCTCTTCAGAGTCATTGCAGATCTTTAGATTTAGATCGATGTCAATTACTACTTGTCCCCTCTCCCTATCAATCCCACTACCAACCGCCCTACTATTACCCCATTACCAGCACAATCCCTACTAACATAACAATCCGGCTACCTCCCCTTCCTACTAGCAACGTTTTTTCCCCTACAACCCTCGGCTTAGATGGGATCGAGGCCTTTTGGGCTTGAGAAGTCCGCCAGCCAATGCCACATCACATGCCACCTTATATTCAGCATCTTTGCTTCATCCGCCATTTTCTTTGCAGCTGCTCTCAGTCCTTTTCATAGCAGCTGCTTGCTCATTCTCTTTTCTTTATCACCTTGGCAATGCCCTTATCAGCCTCCTTCTGACTTAAGACTCTAACCTACCCACATATGCCCTACTAGCAGCTGGTTTGATTGTTTTACCATTTCGAAGCTGCAGGATCTCTTTTGAATAGAAAGGTTCTCCTTCAGTACTACCCTACCTACACCAGCCGGAATTTTGGCTTCGACTTCTGCAGCAATCTGCTTCATTTCAGTAGGAGTATCAGTACTCTAGTAGGCTGAAGTGGGGGTGGTGCTGGTGCCGCTCGCATTGGCATAACCATGAGCATAATCGAAATCGATTGGCCGGTAGCGGGACTTCTTATCTTATTAAAGTAAATAGGCCATGGAATATTGTTTTTCTCATTAATACATAAGCCCTCTGCAAAAGGCTTAAACAGCCTATATCAAGAGGCTGTAGAAGATGTGTGCTATGTGGTGGTAGACATATCATGTGGATATTGTGGTTAAGGGCAAATTGTACCACTCAGTAGTGATATGTGAAGAATGGTCATTGTATTGATGCCACAGCTTGAGAATTGCCTTTTGCCCTTACATTTACTGGTACCTTTTCACGCACGTAGCCCTAGTGTGTCCACGTGGGGAGGAGATCGGCAGGAGGTGGGCAATTGGGAGGAGATGGACGTGCGGGGGAGGTGGTTAAGGAGGTGAAAATATGGAGGGGAGGAGTACACCGTAGATCTGGTCGAGACGTTCTTCTCGAACCTAGAACTGGTGTGAGCGGAGGGGGTGGGGTAGAGGTTTCCTTTCTTTTGTTTGTTTTTCAGGGGAGAGCCAGAGGAGCGTGGTGACGGAAGACATTTTACAACGGGGTAGGGGCCGGATAGTGGGTGTGGTGGAAGAGGGGGGGTATTTCTGCTTTTCTTTGGCTCGGGAGGTAGGGCGTTCATGCAGCTCGTTGTTCCGTGGGTATACCGAGTCTTTTAAGATGAGGGAACGGGACCGTCTCATAGCCTTAGGCTCCACAGACGTATAGATTCCAAAATATATATACGTTCCGGCCCGTTGTCACGGCGACAGGGATATACCACAACATCACAATACCACGGCGGCCACAGCGACGTTATAATTACTAAATAGGGACATACCCGAAATAAAGGTAGAGAAACATTAGGTCAAAATCGCAAAATTAAAGCATACCTCCGAGATCCAAATCTGAAGGCTCCTAAAGGCGATACAACAGCAATTAAGCTGCGATCAAAGGCACTAAAAGAATATGAGCTACGAAATGATGATTTATAATTTATTGCTAGAACAAATAATCATGGGAGACGAGTGGTTTTAGAGCATGATGTATTTGATGTTATTGCATATATCCATGATATATTAATTACATACAGGCAAGAACAAAACCTATGCAACTATTAGTGAAAAGTATCATGGAATTAATCGTAATGAGGTACAAGTCTTAATCTACTTAGTATATATTAATATTAGAATTTGGCATAGGTTACGGAACTTGCATGAAATAAACCGAGTCAAAGTTGTAGAGTCCACTACTACCAATTATTGTTATTATTCTTTGGGAACGAGTGCAAGTTAATCTAACAACTTTACTGTGAATTTGGTCTATTGGATCGATACTACCCCTCTAGAGAATTGGAGCGGCTTCCTTCTAGTATTAGACTAGTAGCCTATCTTGAGTCTATTCCATTGGCATGGCAAAGCTAAAATCTGAAGTCGCTACATGAGGTTGCACGTCTTGCCTCTGCTGGATCTGTGGTTCGCTGCAAATGCAAAGGCTCATGTGCTGACCGTCAACCAATGCAAAATGAAGGACCTTTATGTACTGCCTGCTGCCATACTGGGTCAGGGCAGCACCCATGTACAAATTCAGTGTAAGCGCTGGCAGGGCATTAAGCAAGTGGGGGATTGAGCAAGTGTGGGATTGGCAAGCAGAGCTTTTCTTATGTATATGTTCCGGCCCAGTCATCAATGTGGACTTTTGATCAGTAGCCCGGTCCAGTCGGTTGACTCACACTAATTGGACTAACCGGGCGGGTGAAGCTAGACAAGGTTAATGAAGGTTTAGTGGGCCTGAGAAATGAGAAGTGCCGAGGTAGTCGGACAAACAATTAGGAGAAAAAAGGACAAGATGGAAGGAAGCAAAAATATAAAGCCTGACAAGTTTCCCAGTAGTGAGGAAGTTCAATCCTGTTCTCGATCCCAAACTCCCTTTACCTGACGGACATTACTTTGCGTGCTGCAGCTAAAGCTACATCTCGCAACCCAACCGAGCACATTGCAACTGCAAAACTGCCTGTACTACTAAGCGCTGTGGTTGTGTTAAGGCAAGTCGTACTTGTACCATTCACTGCCGTCCTCGAGGCACTGGTAGTGGAATCTGCTGCAATAAATCAAGCGGAGTGGATGGTGGAGATGAGGCAGCGACAACAGCAGAACAAGTTCATCATTTATTTATGTCTTTTTTTCATGTATTTTAGTTTTTTTTTTTTCATAGTGATAGAATTGAATAGACCGGACCCGCTCGACTGGGCGGGCTAGTCAATTGGTAGGGCCACTCATCAAGGGACCAGTCCAATCGCGAATAGACCGGGCTACTGACGAAAAACACATCATTGATGACTGGGCCGGAACATATATATGTTATGTATAAACTACATATGTGATATTTATACCATCCCGGAACTGCCCAGGCAATCTTACATCTCACAACTGCCCGGCCCATACCGGTAAAATCCCGGAAATACCGGTATGGACTGAATCCCCGAACGGACCAGAACATTACAGTGCCTACATTTCCATGTCCGACGTTCACATAACAATGAGCAACGGCATGTCTCGTGAGATCCTGAAACCGCATAAGTACTTATGTATGTGATAGCTCCACTGAATATAACTCGGGTCTCTACGGTGGATAATTCAAATGATACGAACAGGGATAACCATGCATGTCACTTCCCCTTATATGTCGCTTCCCCGCCAATAAGGGTCTATGAAATTCGAGTTTATGAAATTGGGGTTTATGAAATTTGGATTTACGTATGAGTATCGGTGGTGCGACATGCGTGATGATCTCAAAATCCGATTTATAGAGGGATGAAAGGAAAGAATTCCGGGCGGCTCACCATGGCCCCTCGTGAGGGCCACATGTGAGTAATGAGTATTTAAAAATAAAAAATAAAAAAAAGGGAAAGAACTCGCCTTCGGAATAGCCAGGTTTCGCTATAGCAAGATGTCACGTCCCCGAGAGGGATAAAGGGAGAAGTACGAAGAAATATAGGATGCAGTCTGCGTTCCTTCTGCTTCAGCTCGATAATATTGCAATATGCCTCCTCACCGCCGATTATGGGCGTACTTGCTATAGAAAGATGGCAGATATGTCAAGCTCGACAGGTTCAAGGACAGCGGCCTGGAGAGATGGCATTGGAGGAATTCTGCAAGTACAATTCATTCATTGTTGGCAAAAGACAGGTATCTATCCTCAGATGGATCGGATATTATGATCAGTTCTTAGATCTTCGGAAAGCGACTCAAATATTAATAATATCAGTTGCTAGTTTTCTCAATTATGATGCAACTGCGATATTGAGTAGGTCACCAATGACTACCTTTACATGATGATGCTTGACAACAATTTTAGTTTGAACCTCATACAATTGAGATGTCAGTGAAGGAACGTATGTATGCCGGACTTACTTCTCAAGCTGGTTTAAATAACGACCTTTGAATTTCTATCTTACCAGACCACTCACCACCTCCTCCAATTACATCAGGTACTACTGCAATCAACTTCCTTGAAGAACTCGGACATTATTTTCGGTTCACTTCGCTACTCTCCCTCATCAGCAGAAATCATCATCTCCAATCTTGCAAAATCTCTTACCTATGAAGAGCGGTCCCTACGTCAATATGTAGAAGCACAAAATACGCTCGACAATCGGCTGCAACCATGCTCTACCTCGTCACTTTCTTAGTTTTTACTATTGGATGTAGCGCACCACTAGTTTCGTTTTAATTTATTAGGCGCGGCATTTCGTTATACCGATTAATTTCACTATAGCCAGGTACTTTACCTGCGCGCAGGAACAGCCTGAATAACCCCTTCTGTACAGCCGGGTTTTCACTATGCCAAGGTTCACTTAGCCAGGCTTGCCCTAAATATCGGCATCTCTGTACCGACTGCCGACCCATGAGGCCACTCTGTATTGGCGTGTTTTATCAAATACATAGTGGAGTGTGGTCTTGTTGGCGGCTTTTCTATATACAACGAAAATAGCTTCCTATGCTTCTTATGTACTGGTGGTTTCACCTCAGATTCAGGTACATGTATGTGTTCCTGAAGTCCGACCAGGCTATAAAGATGCAGGCTGAGACCATATAACCGTTCTCAGTCTTTGTTAGCATCTTTGCTACTCAGCAGCGAGCGTATTCATCATGAAGCTACTTTCCACATTCGCATGTCTTCTCTCAATCGCCTCGACGGCATACGCGGCATTCGGTGTTACCAACACTGGAAGCAATTACGTGGTTAATACAAATGGTGGTCTTGTTTTCTCTGTGTCTAAGTCTACGGGAGATATCGTGTCGCTCTTGTATAATGGAACCCAATGTCAAGATTCTTCCAAAATGTCGCACATTGGTTCTGGATTGCGAAGCAGAAATGTTGCCGCTAGCACCATCAACAGCCAGTATATCAAAATCACGGTTACGACTCCAACTCTAACACAATATTATATCGCTAAGGCATGTCATGCATTCGAAATATAACAAGCGATTCATTGATATTTAATGTGCAGCCTGAGCTAATTGAGATTGAGCGCAGTCGGGTGATCCCATCATTTACATGGCGACCTATATCACAGCTGAACCAACCATCGGCGAATTGCGCTTCATTGGTATGCATCTGACAGAAATCAAATGCATCCGAATATTTTGAACTGACGATCTCATAGCTCGGTTAAAAAAATCAGCAGTTCCAAATGGTGTGGCGGCCTCAGAGGTTCATGGTGGATCTGTGGTCGAAGGGTCTGATGTGTTCCTCGTCAACGGCCAAGCCCGGAGCAAATTTTATTCCAGCAAAGCTTTCATTGATGACCAGGTGCATTGCGTCAATGGAAGCGGCATCGGAGTTTGCATGGTCATCCCGGATACCAGTTACGAGAGCTCTTCTGGAGGACCGTAAGTTTCGAACTGCTTGATATTCCGCACTGTGCTGATAGGTGCCCCCCAGATTCTTTCGTGACATCGACAATCAAGGGACTACACAACAGGAGCTTTACTTCTACATGAACTCGAATCACGTTAAGACTGAGGCTTACCGCATGGGACTTCATGGACCCTACGCCATGGTTTTCACTAGCGGAGGAACGGCTTCCTCCAGCCTTAATTTCTCCTTTTTCTCTCAACTAGGTATAACTGGGTTTGTTCCAAAGTCTAGTAGAGGATATGTCTCCGGCACTGTCTCTGGTGTTTCATCTGATGGTGTTGTCCACTGGTATAACGATGCTGCGCAATACTGGATCAAATCCACTGGACCGTTCACTTCACCAGCAATGAAACCTGGAACATACACTATGGTACTTTATAAGGGAGAGCTCAAGGTTCAAACTGTCACTGGAGTTACTGTCTCCGCAGGCGCAACTACTTACTGCAGCATCGCTTCTGCCGAAAGCGTGCCATCGTCCTTGGTTTTCCGAATCGGTATTACTGATGGACGACCAACAGGCTTCAAGAACGCAGCCAACCAGCTTTTTATGCACCCAAGTGACTCCCGCATGTCTTCTTGGGCTCCGGTGACTGTTACATGGGGCTCGATGTCAACCGCGGATTTCCCGATGGCACAGATTAAAAGTATCAACGATCCAACCATAATCAATGTTTCTCTTTCCAACACTACTGCTCGTACATTGAGGATTTTTACCACCCTATCCTTTGCCGGAGGCCGTCCCTCGGTGAAGGTGAACAGCTATAGTCCGGCTGTCCCAGGTGCCCCAGTTAAGATCGACTCCCGAGGCTTTACTAGGGGAGCCTTCAGAGGGCATGGCGAGGTGTATACATTCTCGATTCCCAGCTCTGCATTGGTGACTGGTGTGAATACCATCCAGATCAGCTGTGTCAGCGGGAGCAGTAATACAGGCTTCCTCAACCCTAACTTCATCTATGATGCCGTAGAGTTCTATTAGGTTGTTATTTCTAAGAGCTCCGGATGGAATTTCAAGTAACAAGATTAAACGGCAATAGGTAACTCAGTCGCCTAGGCCGGATCCTATTTTGACTTTCTTGGGGAGACTTGGAGCAAGTTGTAGTTTTCAATGTATCTATATACTCTGTACTGTATCAAAAAAAGTGACGCAAGCGCAATCCTCGGGCGGGTACCAGTAGGATCAAAGCAAGGCGAAAACCGACATTTCACACTCGAGTATTGTCCATGATATACTCTACATGTTATGCTGTATGTATTACTGTCAGACTCAGCATACTAAGGGATTCATTGGACTCAAATATATTTCTCATATTTATTATTTTAGCGGGCTCTGCCTCTCGTAAAGAATATCAATATACATTTGGGTACTTCATAATAAACTGGTTAAGGCCACTAAATCCCGTTCAGATGGCTTCGTGCAGAGGAATAACAACCAAATGTTGGCCCAGCAACGGAACACCTGGTTGGCACTATTCTATTCAAGTTAGATTGAGATGTTAACCCATTCTGGATGTCAATCCTCATAAGGAATATGATGCCTGACAATGATATACGAATACCCTGTATATGACATAAGTGTGGAGTAATAGATATAGAATCCATGGCAAGTTAATGAATTATTTCGACATGTGGCTAAAGTAATCTCTTGGCCTCTGTGCTGTGATCTAACTAACGACCGCCAGACACCCTAGAGAGAAACCCCGATTTTCGTAGAAAGGTATGTATAAGCAAGTGTAATTTCTCCCAACTTTGTTGAAGTCAAAATCTTTTCAAACAGACTTCAAGAATATTTCAATAGCGCTATCCTGATAGTTCTCAGGATCCATATCACCGTGGCCCGCTGAAAGCCACACTTAGGAGCAACAGCCAGCAAGAAAAACAAATCACGTGCCGTGCAAAGTGGCTGGGTACGGTGGATGGGCGGCTACGAAGGGGAGGGAAAGATTCAATGTCTACGCATGCAGTGTCTTCCAAGCAGGCACGGTGAAACTGCGCATGATGTAAGGTAGTCTGGTTGATGTAATTGTATATTCGTCAAAGGCTAGCACAAGAATAATATTCCAACCTAGTTAAAATAACCTTTGTTAGCTTGTTCTGCGTCATGAAAACGAAATTTTCTTACCTTCATCGTCCCCGTCTCCTCTCCCCCTTCAACTTCACAATGAAAGAAAATACCCATCCACGCGAAAAAGAGCCAGGAATATTAAGACAAGGAAAGAAACACTGTTAGAAAAGAATCATTACTCGTTATCCACGGCCCTCCGGAAATATATATTTGGATCCTCAACTGTCCTCAGCTCAGCCACCTTTCTCAAATAAACTCCATTCAACACCAACATAAGTTAAGGGAAATTAGACAGAAAGAGTACAAAAGTTCTACCTTTGTATGCCGTTTCCACATCACGGATTCTATCCAAGGCCATTTTGTAGGCGATAGAAGGACTCAAGACTTAAGTCTACTTTGTCCATGGCTGGTTCAAGCAACTCTTGAAGCTGTCGATGTATCTGACTTTGGATAAATTTTGAAGGTAGGTCAGCTGAAGGGACATCGTCAATTTGTTCAGGAAGCGGGGATGGCTGAAAGGAGATATGTAGAGGTTGGGTTTCCGGTTGCAGAGTGTTCGAACTGGTACTCGATCCTGTAGGGCGCCGGTGAGATACTTTATCGTTATCTGCGAGACCGGGAGACCTAGAGAACACGCCTTTGTTGTCGTCCTTCCCCGGATATCCCTTTGACTCCAGGTCTTTTTCTTTAACTTCACCACTTTCTTCGTTCTCGTCATCTTCAGACAATGAGCCCTCAATGTTGCCTATAGCTTTGCCAACTTGTTGTGGAATCTCAATCTGCTGCATCCATCGCCTGAGGAATCTCATGGTGAAACCCCCCCCTCCGGGAACACTAGCAGGGGCCCCTTCCCTCCAATCCATACCCCACCTCCTTAATTTGCTCTGAATTTTCTCCACGTTGTGTTCCCTCTTCTCATCACGCTCCCTCTTTAACCTTCCCCGCCTCCCTTCCTTACAGAAATGTTGTCTGCGAAGATGGGCGGCAGCGTTGTAGTCCGCAAAGTAATGCTTTCCACGCTTGCAAGCTTTGCAACCAGCAAGAAAGTCACCTTCAGGACTGATATCTTTGGTAACCCAAACCTTCTTGTTCACCGCATGCACTCGCTCCTTGTGACGACGTAGCTCATGATCTCCACGGAAGCCATCACGGACTTCATTGCACTGATCGCAATAGGCTCGGGGGTGGGGACGCCGGACATATGACCTGTGGGAATTCATGCTGATTGGGCCAAGAGAGGCCCTTGGCCGTGGATTGCCGAGACTTTGTTGTTGGACTGGCCTTGCCCTGGTCACATTTTGGGTCGCTCTGGTGGTGACTGTGGTAGTGGTAGCTGTCATCACCTGTTGGTTATTGCCAGTGACAGGCTGTGTCGCATTTGGAGGGGCTCCACGCACCCTCCTCATAGCCATATCCTGGTCAAAGGTGGGTAAAGGATGGGTCGTAGACAAATTGAAACTCGGGACATTGGGCGAGGAGTTGAGGCCTTCAAGTTCGACACTCTTGGCGTGTGCTCGTGCATCGCAAACATCTTGCCCATCGACCCTCCTTAACTTCGCTGGGTTGTAAGTAGATATACCTTCATCGGCTCCCGATTCACCTCCGAATTCACGACCGACGTGTTCAAAGGTAGTGGCCCTGCTAGCAGCATACGACAGCTGGGAAGCCAGTCCGTGCAAAGTACCAGCACCAGGAACATCGACATCTTGACCATAATTAGCTGGAGCAGCTGTGGCGACTCCCGCTCCTTTCAGAAGCAGATCGATATCCTCCGATGGGGTTTGTCTTAACCGCTTACGTTGATATTGACCATCAGATGGTGGGGCACCACCCACAATGAAAGTGGGAATGGCCGGGTTTGACAGGTCTGACCATTCTCTTCCCATCTCTGGAGCGGTGATGGTATCCATGGGTACTGGAGCCTGAGGAAGCGTTCCAAAATTGTTGAAACTATTTGCAGAGTTGGTAGTACAACTGGGTTGCCTGCTCATCTGTGCCGGAGAGCTTGGGGTCCCCATGGTGTCTGTGAGTTCGGGAAGCAGGTGAAGGTCTGTCGGGAGAGACTGCTCAAAACTGCCTACCATTGTTTGTTTGGTGAAGTCGAAGGCTCCAGCGCTGCTGTTGAAGGATGATAGATGAATTGGTAACGTAGAGACTCTGTGGTCGTCACGAACAGTAAGCTGACTTGCCGACATATTGATAAGCCCCGTCAACTCTGACTGCAGTTCCTGGTTCATTTCTTGCCTTATGTCCATCTCTGATATCAGGAGCTCATCTCCTGATTCCAAATCTGCGTTTGTAGAGGCCGAATCAAAGTAAGTTGATGTCGACGGCTGTGCCTCCATACGATGAGCAGAGAAAGCAGCACCATTCATGTCGACTGTGTAGGGGAAGTCAAGAGGAAAGTGGGAATACTCCGCCTGCGAGAGGCCTAGGCCACTGGCGCCAATGTTACCGGATACTCCACGAATACAGATATTCTCGATTGCACCTTCTTCGTCGTTATATGGGCATGCACTGCCGCGTACTGACGAGAATGGGTCGTCTCGAAAAGTTTGACTAAGATACCCTACAAGAGCAGAAGGGATGCTCCCTGGCGTAGATATATGCTGTATCGGTAATCCATGTGGTGGGAAGGATGATGAAAGAGTCGGGACGAGGCACACTGCGTTATTTACAGTGGCATGAGTCATGGAGGGATCCTGGTGAGTCTGAAAAGATTGTGGGTACATGCTGTCAGTTGTTCCGGCGAATAGCTGCCCGAGGTGTTCGGGGATGGTTGAGGGATCAATGGACTAACGTAAAATCGAATTAGAATATTGGCTCAGGATCCAAAAATGCATATGGCGATAGCAACAGGCAACGAAAGTGTGCCATCATGGATGCCACATTCTCCGCGAAGGGAAGGGAGTGGTACCGAGTGCTGTCTCCTCATAACTTGGCTTTTTCCCGAGGCAGAGCCTGGCAGCGGGCAGCTTTCTGTCCTGCTGAGAGGCACAGAAGATACTCCCATCCTGCCGTCATTTCGAAAAACGCTCAGAAAACCCCCTTGCGATTGTGAAGAGCTTGAATAGATAAACTGCTGCGTCGACAGTGCATCCATATCCCCACGATTTTTCGCGTGGAGTATATATTGACGCTCTTGGGGCGTAATTTCTGGGTGGGCCCTTTGAAAGCGCCCCAGGTTCCGATGAGGATGTTGTGCATATAGGCCGTCGTGCGGATATAATCCTACATTTGCCCTCCGGGAAATAGCAAGCGGGTTTGTGATCGGATGATGTAAACCCTGAAAAGTGAAGGAAGGGGAAGTCGAAGGCACGGCGGTGGTGTTCATTTTTCGGGAAAGCGCAAGCTTGCACTAAATATCCCGAGCCTTGATGCGACTAGAACCCGTCGTGCGCCACAGTCGAGTGCGACCTCAAACACTGTTAGCACCCTGGTGGATGTCGACGTCGTGTTAAACGATGCGATGATAATAAACTGCAAACAGCCTGTTGGGTAAGGCGAGGGGCCGTATAGGGCCGTATAGGGCTTTGCGGGGTTGCTAGGTGAGAATCCCAACGTTTAACTTGACAAAGACTGACCACTCAGGAAAAAATGCTTGGGATGATTTGAATAAAGTTGCGCTGCAGATGCAACTGTGCGTTATTGATAACCAAACGTACACAGTCCCACTCCGATTTATGAATCGAGAACTCAGTAGAGTAATGGGATGAACTTCAACTACGAGTGCACGCTAACAATACTCTTCTACCTCTAATGTATGAAGTGGAGCATCTGTACGACTCTATATAGATGGAGCAATAGATGGAGCGAAGAGATCGACTTTCAGCCCATCGTCTTCGTTCGAAACAGCTCCTGGCATGGCTGAAGTGAGCTGTCTGCCGCAGCCTTGCTGGTTGCACTTTGGTTCGCATCCTGCTAAAATTAATGACTAGGGGTAGCGTGGTCTAAGGCTATTGGACGGTTGGAATACCTAGGCAGGTCTTACCCGGTGTTTGGAAGGCACACGGACAAGAGCTAGATATCCTGAAAGCCAAACAACATTGAGCTAAGCAGAATACGCTGGGCCAGGCCAGTCTCGATCTCTGGCCGGTTTACTTCATTCCCAAGTGAGAATGACTCATGAGTCATCCCTGCTGTGCTAGAAGTACATACGGTAAAGAGTACTAGAACAAAATTGGTTCCTGACCCCGGTTCGCTCTGCCAAGCTACAAACATGCGCAATCAATATACCCAGTCGTTTGGTTGAACGTTTATCAGCACCGGTTTGCTTCAGTGATTGATTACCGAGTGCAAGGGAACGATGTAACTGCATTCATGGGTATCTTAATATTAAATTGATCATGAATAAAACAACAAAATAATACAGCCAGCCCGCAACTAGGGATGTGCATGCGATGGTGTTGGAAGAGGCGTTCAACGAGTACTTCTTGCCATATGGGAGAACCTGCAGGAGAAGCGAGTGGGAGGGTCGCTGCCACATGCAGGGACAGGAACTGGTGTAATTCTAGGGTAGACCCAGGAGTCACCCGAGTTGGCATACTATGCGGGGAAGCCCCACAGTATGTCTTCCATCCTCTCTGCAAATTCAAATGGACCATGGTACCTATTTGAAACGAGCAAGGATTGCTATTCGCAAGATACGTCTAGCAGGATTCGGAGATTAATAATAAATGAAGTCATTTCGGTATCAGGATTACTCTGTTTTTGATTCTCTCGTCATAATATGGCATGATTCTCAGAACAGACAAAAGAGACGCCCATAGGTAAGTAAGGCTGCCCCAGAGGCACTTTTTATGCAACCGGCAACCTCCGTATAACTTGTATATCCTGAGCGGAACAAACTTATACATGTGTTTAGAGGTGCAATCCATAACAGGCTTTGGGTCCATTTAATTATATGCATTCGATGTCAAATTAGTACTATAGGCTCCCAACAGGGGATTCTCTTTCAGCCTGAGTTCAGGGCTTAAAACAGAGTAGCTATAGGATGTAAGAAAGCAAAGCGGAGCACTAATCTAACCAAATCAATTCATATCTATCTAAATTAGGTACAAAGAGACATTCATGAGAACAAGAAGGTTGACTAGCCAAAAGGGCTCTAGGAATTAATCCACTTCCTACTCCCTCATAATATAATATTGCTGACAGTTGGGCCCTTGGAAAGACTATACGTTTCGAGATGCACATACATCCGCTCATGTGAAGTCCCGCCTGTTAAGGGGATGAAACTCAAAATTCTTCCGACGTGAATATACAGCTCGGTATTCCGTTCTGCCGTGACGGTGAGAGGGGAATGGCAGCAGGCGAAATACCGATTTTCTGCGAGCGTTCTATTTTGACCTGTGTTTCCCAGGGGGGTAGGATGATATGCGAGGTATAGACATTGTCTCGGTTATTGCTGGCAAGATCAGTAGCAGCCATCAGAAGTATTCACTAGCGGTTGGGAGCGTTATATCCAATAATATTCAGAGTATACAACTAATGACTGGTGAAGAGGTTCAGGCTCAGTCACGTCGGGTTGTGAGACGAGTACGGTGAGCCGTACCAATGGATTACTTAGAGGTTGAAAAAATTTGTTGATGTTCATACACAATATGAATTAAAGGGTCACCAGTGTACTTATAAAGTAGTTTACTTTACGCCTTTTGAAGATCGGGAGAAATGACCCTGCACTGTCCAGGTCCTTAGCCTTTCAGTGAACCTATAGTTACTACTACGATACTTCCTTGACAAGACACATTTATATCCAGGTAGGAGTAGAATGAATTACATGCCCCGATCTAGATATTCTGGATGCTAACAGACAACCTATAAATGTATATTTGAAGTTTATACAGTCTAGTTCAGTATATATATGATCATAGCTTCATGTATTCTTATGCATGTGGCTCGTGCTTATATACATTACTGGTATACTAAGGGGATATTCGCAGCAGGCCGAGATTGGACGGCTGCAGCCCTAATTGTACGTAATGCATTATCCATTGAGCAAATCTTCATGCGGGGTCTGACACTAATCTTCACGACGTCATTTTCAAGGCATATCAATGGTCAACGGTCTTGGCTAAGCTTCTTATCTGTCAAAGGGCTTCGAATCAGATTACTTATTATCAAATACCTAAGGGTTCTCATTCCAGGGATAGACTACCAGAAACTTTGAGGGGAACTATGCCACGTGGAGAACCGGACCTAATCCGGGAATGTTGACAGGTTAAACTCCTGCCCTCCAGCCAATGAAGTTAGAGAAGCCAGCTTGTAGCTTTCTTTGCGCCACAAAGACCTTAGGCTACTTGGATTGAGGCTATGGTAATGGTTTTTTTTTTTTTTTTTTTTTTTGAAGTGGCTATGGTAATGTAATACGTAGGATCTCGCCCTCGATTTCGGCGACAAGGCTAACTTCAGCACCTAACAAGGCTTGCCTCATGAATGGTGTCGACTACCTCTTGAGACAACCACAATACTAGTCTGCAGAGTCCTAGTGCGATAACGCGCTCGATCGACAGGTTGACCAAGGCGTAGTGTGAAGACCCGACTTTCTAAAGTCCTATACGATATCGTACCATATGGATATACCGTATTGAATAATTTGGGCTGGACTTCGACCGACAAGGGTGAGCTCAAATATGCAAATAAACCAGAGCATCTTGAAGCCTCTTAAATTCATATTCATAGCACATGTCTAAGTAACTTCTTGGTAATGAATCGAAAAAGACATGGATAGACAAAGGATTCTATAGTACAATATGTGACATTAAATCTATCGCCAAATCGATTCTGGTTTTTGTTTGCAACCCTCGCTTCAACGCCAAAAAAATAATATAATAAGGGTAAAAGTATCATTATGGGATTAAGGGAATTAAAGGGAATCCAAGGAATTAGGGGGGAAGAACACTATAAGCCATCAACAAGTAGTTCGATTTCTATATCTAGCCAAACATAAGGGGAAACAATTGAGTCAGACTTTTGCCATGCTCGGAGATGAATGATACGATTTAATAGAGATAAAAGTGGAGGAAATGAAAATCTGGGGTCAGCTGCTCGCGGTTGCTGAAGCGGAATACAATTGAATCTTTGTTCTCAGATGTCGATTCGTGCAGTGAGTCATTAATTGTATGTTTCATTATGTGGCTGCGATGGTGTATATGTGCTTAATTGTATGTTTCATTATGTGGCTGCGATGTTGTATATGTGCTTCTGAGATGACTGTGTCAACAAAGAACACCGTTTTCTGAAATGGTACATCCAGTCCTGCAGTGTAGCTAGCATCGAAAATATCGTAGCTAATACAAGGAGTAGGGTCACTGGGCGTATAGGACTAGAGTCTTTGAAAGTCAACATGCGTACTGGCAACATTAGCCACCATCACTCCCCGCACCATAAGAACGACTCGATAAGTCTCGGTGGTATTCACTGGCGGAAATTGTACTGAGAGTATCACCACTAGCGGTGTTCCAGGGAATGGGCTGTTGGGGTGCGTGGGTCGTTTGAGGGGGATCATAATTAATATACTGCATGTAGTCATCTGTCGACGTCATAAAGGAGGAGATGGTCGCCCTATCCTCTGTAGGTGCAAGCAGCCAGCCAAATTGACTTTCAACCGTGGATAACATTGGTGATCGGAACGAACTGAAAGTTATTGCGGGTACATTGCTTAATGCAACTACACTGCCATCCGCACTGTTTGTGGATATGCGGTGGGGGTTCGGGCGTCTCCGGCGTGATATTTGAGTTGGTGATAAAGAGCAACTGCTGCAGTTGGAGCGTGAAGGGGGTATTGGGGGGTAAGGGACCGAATTACGGCAGCGGCCGGCAGCCGGGGATATTGGACTGGTGCAAAAGCTCTCTGTGTCTGGATCCATGGGTTCTTCCGTACCATTTTTATCCTCATTGTTGGCGTCAACGACACTAATGGTTCGGATTCGTTTTACGCTCCTGGAGCAAGATGTGGGTGTGTTCGCTTGTGCTAAGTTACCACCTGCTGCTGAGTCACTTGGGAGTTGTGCAGTGCAATCTGCCTCATCTCCAGTATACCCGCTCACCTCATTGCCACGATCAGCCACACTAGTACTAGATGCTGCCGCCGGAGGGCCTCCTCTGCCACCGACTGAACTTCCAGTTCTTCCGCGGGAAGGACGCGAAGAGCTTCCCGGACTTTTACCACGTGCTACAGCGCTTGAAGCCCTCAAATTAGTATCCATGCTGGAAGTGATACTTTGGATAGACAGCCCATGGGTAGCTTTTTTGTGCTTCTGCGATTGCTTGTGTTTGACCAAGTCACGATCTCTTCCAAAGTAAGCATTGCAATCATGACAACAAAATGACTTTTCTTTGGTATGGACCTTCCAATGGTCCCTAGCGTACATGTTAGGTGTCAATTCGACCAAGACTCGGATTTGCTGAAGAACTCACTTGAATTTCCATTCCCACTCAAAAGTTTTGTTGCAATCTCTAAAGTTACAATAAAATTTCTTTTTCTGTGCATTACCTCCAGCCGTCGTTGCAGGAGAAACAGCAGATTCAGGAATTTCTTGTACCTGTTCAGGATTGCAAGGAGCAGCCTCCGCATGAGACGACCTTACCTCCGTAGATGTTAATGGGCGCTCTCGGAGGGCCCCAGGACCTACCACACTGCTGCCCATTTGCTCCTGTGTTACCGAATGGGAACAATTATCTTCCAGTGACTTGGAAGAGGTTGAGGGAGGCCCAAGACCCGCAGTAACTGAGGGTTTGTTGGGGGTTCCATGAAATTTTTGGGGGGTTATTGAAGTTTTTTGGCTCTCGCGGGACCACGAAAAGTCCAGTTGACTGGCGTCGTTGCTGTGTGCGATACTGCTGCGACCCTTTTTGCGAGGTGCTTTGGTGGGTTGATAGGTCAAGGCGTTCATCCCGTGATGCAAAGGCTGGGTTTGCGCCAGTGCAGAGGGATTCAATACGTCTAAGTTTTGCGGCTCGGATCGCAGTGTGGGCTGGGGTTGACGGGTTTCATGCTTCGTCGAATTTCTGGGGTTACATCCAAGAGGGGGGAAAGGATTGGAGAATTCTGGTCTGACTGTGGTCGAACCTGGAGCTTCTTTCTCTGCACTGCGAATACCTCCGAGGGGGTTCCATGGACTTGCTGGTGCATAAAGCCAGGCGGCAGTCAAGCTATCAGCACTGTTCTGGAGACTCGGTGCATAAATGCTCTGTTGCGTGTTGTGGGGCACAATATCCAAAGCTTTCTGCGCGAGGTAGTGTAAGAGACTAGAGATCTCCTGATTTGAGGGCTCGTGTGCAAGTATGTCGAGATTATTTAATTCACAGTGAAATCTGTCCAGGCACCGTCGTGCGGCATTGAACAGTTCCTGAGTCTCTGGCCAGTTAACGTTGATGATGGCATCGAAACCCCCGACCTGTTGTACTCCAGCCATACTTCTTGATATCTGTCTGCCGCAGGAGAGAACGGCTTCCGATTACTTGAAATTCTGTCCAGGGAAAGCGGCACAAATCCGATTCACTGTGATATAATCCTGATGGTGAATGTTGTGTTTTATTTCTGACTTTCCTGGCGGGTCACCCAATTGCAAGGAACTTCAAGCGGCCTTGAAAGTGAAGTAAATACCGATCTGCCAGTAAACCTTCCAGGCTGCAGCGACAAACGAAGAATTAGCCAAGGAATCAACGGAAACGATTGGCGTACATTTGTGAGGCGAAGCAGGTGTGTTGTACAAGTACATACCTCTCCCGACACGGGCGGTGTTGACGTCCTCGGCCCTTCGGGTCTGATTGTGCCTTATTGGAATCGCTTGAAGTTGATCTGTTCCAATGTCCAATGAAGCAGACTAATTCCAAAGCTTTTATCGTTCTCATGTGTTTACTTGTACAAAATAACAATGATCGCGACATAGTGCGTGTAGCACCGCCACAGCCTACGCTAGGTAACTCTAGACCTGTGCAAAATTCTGGACCTGTAATATCAATGCGAAATAGTCTATTGATGAGAGATTCACCTTTTAAGGGAAAAAGACCGTGTATACTTTTTAGCAGCTCTATCTCAGCTACAGTAACCCTAAATATAATGTTGAAAAGAGTATCTGCGCCTCGAGTACATTGACCCCTCGTCTTTCTTGCGCGGAGGCATTGTTGCTAGAGTTTTAAAAACCCACTGAGAGCCGACGCGCAAAGGAAAATCTATTGATCTACCTATATACCTAAGGCCGTTGTAATTCATTCAACTTGGAGGAAATAATACAAGCCACAGCTGTTAATATTATCTTGAGGAAATATTTTGACCAGTGTTGAACTATGATGCTGGAGATTAAGCTGGGGTGCCCAAGCACTTGAAAATATTTCGTATTCCCTTACAGTCAAGGCCCCGATTACAGGGCTAAGGACCATGCCAATTCTTGTCAAAATATCGTCTGTGCAGTAGAAATTTGACACATCATAGTCACAATCTTAACCTTAAGCGACAAGCTTGGGATCTAGAAAGGAGGAAGGTGATGAAACAATACGTTAATGGCAAACCTATTCAAATTAATCCAGGCCTTGAATGTATGTATATTCTCAATTCGGAAACATCTGATTTGAGTGCTTGATTGATCTGCACACATGTTGACTACAGGTGCCTTGCAATTGTGTTATCAGTAAGTTGTACGCCGGTTTTGGACATGCGGTTTTTCAGATTGTCCTCAAAGTACTCAACAAACATCAAAAGAGAGAGGCGGAATTGAATTCAGTAATGCACCACCGGCACTTGTTTCAATTTTCAACAATTTCAGATCTAGTCTTCTGACGGGGTTTTTATCAACCCTAAGAGAAAAAAAATATCACTATATTTTTTTGCCCCCTGATTTCAGTCGCTGTGGCTGTGACAAAATGGTCATTTTTAAAAAAGTCGGATTCGTTTTATCAAGCCTGTGTTTGCATCTTTTGGTGGCAACCGCGATAGCTATGCATATTGGAATTCACACAACTCGGAAGCTAAGTATACTGGAGTACAACTGAAAGTGATAGAATATGAGATTAAGCACTACCCCAAGATATACCCAACACTCCAGTTGCAAGTCATCCCAACGGGCTCGAGTCACAAAGCCTCATGTTCAAAAACTGGTGCCCTAGTAAATGGTAGAAAATGCATTGAATCCTTATTAGCGGTAAGATGCACCTCACCAAACTATGCCATGGCCATCATGAACATGGTCGCATTTCACCGGTTAGAGGGCCCCTGTCAAAAAGTCTCGTGCCACAAATTGGTCTAAACTTAGCAGAGTCAAGCGTCAACTGGGGTTCGAGAGAATTCACACAGATATCTTTAGGCAACCACCGTTAAGGAATTGAGCACCCTTGTGGGTACAGTCAACCTGTCTGCAGGAGCTCGAGGATGTCGCTGCCCAATCATGGTGTTGGAAACCCAATAGACACTCACCAGATGGGTCTTTCGAAGCATGCGCAGCTCTAGCTAGCCTGCTACCTGTTACTCCTAACACAGCCACCCAAGTAGATACTCCCATTTGAAGTTTCGAAACCTGTAGCCTTATCAAAGGAACAGCGCGCAGAGGAGTAGAGAAGACTTGTTTCAAGTTTTCTTCGTAAGCGCGGAGTGGAGTAGAATGACATGGCGGCGAGGGGTTTCATGAATCGGCTTGTCACACAACTGATTTTGCGTATGTACAAATGGAATGATGAGATCAAGCAACTAGGTTTTTTCGCGGTGCGCTGGTTCTGCCACACCTGCTTGCAATCCTATATTAATATCTTCACAGGTGACGTAGAACCTAGAAATATCCGTAATAAAAATTACTGATTATATATTAAGTATGCTGCGCACGAACTGTTAACCAACTCATGCGATGAACACACTTTGCACCACTTTATCATATCTTGATTTTGGGTATCTGAGTATGATGGGGTTTGATACCTATGTGGCTACTACTGTAGATTATTCTCCATTGACCTATATCGTGGGGGATGATAATTCAGGAGACATACCACTTTTGCGGAAAAATCCTTAAGCTCAAACTCCCGAAATCCCTGCCCTAGCGCTCTGGCTTAACTAGGTTTGCATTAAAAACCACCTGCAGTGTTTTGCATCTGTTACCGTTTGTGCGTCCGCGTATATCTGTGAAATTCCAATTATCCTCACACCTGGCCACCTTTTGTTCCAAGCCGTACTAGAAATCATATACATCTCACTCGATATATGTCATACAGCTGTAACCGGTATGACCATGAAGATCTCCACTGTTGCTAGATAGGTTAACACTTCAGACACTGAATAGATAGAGCAGGACCATTTGACATGCATTGAGGATCAACCCATTGCAGGAGTTCTATTACCCTGAAGTTACACACATTTTCCAAAAGTTTTCAATGTTCCCTTTAGCCGTATCATATGGTCATGACTGGTACCAATATACAGCTCTGGGATTTCCAGCCTCTGACAGATTCTGGTGCAATTGTAGACAGAGTTGGTATACGGCAGACCGGGAAAAACGGAGCGCTTCCGATAGCTGGTCTTGCCTCCTTGGTCGAAGACCCCCTTGAAATTTCTGAATAAGGTAAGATTTTAAAATATGGGAGTTGCGAGGCTGCAGCTGGACTCTTGCCGTTTTCAATTTTCGGTAGGGGGATAGTTGGGTTGCTAGGAATTGGGCTCGGGAGTTATGTATACTGCCCATGCCATGTGGACTTCTACGGCGGAGAACGACAACAAGGCAAGTTAAAACCTTAGTTTTAATAGCCAAGAGTGCCACGAGCCTCGAGGGCTGCAGGTCAGGCTGCTTGGGGTAAAGGTTGATTGGAGTGATGATTGCTTGCTAGCTACATAAAGTTAATGTGAGCAGTTGGCCGCCATGAATAGAAATTATGGTATCATACTGAAACACAGTAACCATGGAAGCTGCTCGGTTCTCAAGGAATATTCTGAAGTACCTGATTTCTAGGTACTTGTTTTCTAGGTACTTGTTTTCTCTGCATTTGGCAAGACGAACTACGAGTACGTTGAGTTGCACGTCAATAGAATGTTGTTTACCACGGACGATGTATATGATCAGGGATTACCAATATGCAAATGCTAGCGAATTTCACATGACAGGCAACCGGAACAGTGCTTAGGTATGTTTTGGGCCTGCAGTGTCCCTCGTTGCCCTTAAAGTCAGAGTGAGCCTTGCATATACATACCTAGACACCAACCCACAGGTCTAGGGGCGCTGAAAGCGGCATTAGCTATAGATCTCTCGCTGTTTCCAGTAATTGAGTGTAATAATACCAACAGGACCAGTAACGCCCCGGGCCATTCGACACTCGCAGTACATTTCCGACTCTAGGCTTGTGAGTTACTTTCATGCATACGTTCAGTTCTAGCGATCGCGCTAGTTGATGCCATAAGCCTTACAAGTATATATGCATCTCATGGTATGGCGTTTCCAATTGTTACATGCTTACTTATTATTTTTGGCCGGTTGGTCAGACTATACATTTTCCTCACCAAGCTGGAAAGACTCAAAAGCTACTAGGTACCACTTCACATTTTACCTTTAATATAGTTTTTATTTTTTTTGCACAAATGTGGCAACTTAAGATAGGGCGCAATGAGAAAGATGCGCAATTTAAATATATATGTACAGTACATAGAGGGGTGTGCATCCTACAAAATTCAAGACACCCTTCGGGAAGTTAATATCAATATCTGAGACCTGATTATTACTATCCTATTATAAAGATGCCCCTCTAAAAAATATATATATAAATTCGTACACTCTGTTTGCATATTTATACCCTCCTTATATATACACTTTAACTAAAACTCGCAAGAAGCTCGAGGTTGAGAGTCACTCCCAAAAGTTTATTCAACACGCATTGTGATGTTCTTGAGAATTCTACAAGTACAAAACGAACATCATAAGGCATGGCAAGAAGAGAGACAAGAATCGGTTTCAAAGAAAATATATGGCATATCTCGTGGAATCATATCACACTGGACACACAATTTTCATACAATTATGGATTGCATTGTTATGTACATCTATTATTCTTGGCTGATTATGCTAGTCGTGAATATCCCTTAAAAAATTGGAGAGGCTGGCTAGTTATTAGTTGTGTACTGGAAATGAGTAAATGCATATGCATCTGATAGCGCAGCAGTATACGATCTCTCATGCCTTACTAACCCTGCTTCGTTGTAGCATAACTAGGCCATCTTCAATCCATCTATCACACAATAGTACATTTGAGAAGACACTTTATGAATGAACACCAATCCCCAATAATATAATATAACATGACCCTGACCCAAAAAGAAAGCCCCATGGGAAAAGGAAATATGTCACTCTTTCTCTTATACTCCCCCTGACCACTGGTAACCCGGGTTTCCGGGTGGCTTATCATGGTCCCCTTACTGGGATCGCACATGAGTACTGAGTATTAAAATAGAAAAAAGACCACAGCTGATAAGATAATTATAACAAATAGATCCAAAAGCAAAACCCGCAAAGATAATCGATATCCATCCATGCACGCATACTCTAAATGAAATCCCATCCGATGTATAATGTAAGTATGTTGACCTTACAAGATCCAGAAAGTGATAGAAGGGCCAGCCGACTCAGCTTTTGCGACAAAGATAATGAAAGTCGTGTACAACGTATCAAAATTAAAAGAAATGGTAGAACAGGGAAGTGATAGATAAAGTGGTTATAGATATAGCAGCGTAGCGAAATCCTGGCCACAGTTCCGTGGCTATAGAATATCTGCTGTCCATGTAATGGTGTTTGGTCATGTCACATGCTAGGAGGTGGGGTCACCCCTGGTGTGAGATCTACACGCCAGCTGTCAGCAAGCTCGTTCCGCCTCTCATTTGCTTCCATATCATCCATATCTTGGGGCATTTTGTGCATGCGCTTCAAGTGGTCTTTAAGGTTATCTCTCCGTGCAAATGTCTTCATGTAACTCGCACAACTTTCGTCCATACAGCGGAAGTACATTCCTGGTGTTTTATGCACGCTCTTCTCATGCCGGTCTCTGTCGTTTGGCGTCGTGAACCCTTCCACTCGGCTGCATCCACTAATACGACATCTGTGGAGTTTTTGGTGCTTTATCTGGTGTTTCCTATCAAATAATACTCTAGATGTTAGTCTCAAAATACGTGCGGCTAAATGGTAAAAAATGTGTGTAAAATATTTCTATAGAAGGGTCGAAAGTACGTACGCAAACTGTTCATGAGTGGCAAAACGCTGTGGGCACTGGGAACAGTGTACGCGCTGGACGTCCTGTGCTCTATCCGCATTATAAACGCCAGCATAGTCAAGATGTATCAAAGACGGCCCAAGGGGCCCACTGGGTCCACTAAAAGAACTCCCATTTAGTAAACGACGCGGCTCTGACGTTCGCGTAAGTCCTGAATTCGTGTTGGGAAATGTCGGGGTGGATGGGGCCGCAACTCCATCCCCAGTGTACATGCTATTGTGATCACTGTGTATGGCGCTGGCTGTGGGACCCTGAAAGCTGTAGGTACCAGGGCTATGACTACCTGCATTATCTGACGGTGTACCATTTTGGCAGTTAAGAGCTAAATGAACAGCATCCGTTGCTATACCAGGGATCTGTGGGGATAATTGTGGTTGAGTTGTTGTAATTCCTGAAGAGGTATCTTGATAGTTCATCTGATGCGGAGCTGAGTTCATCTGATGAGTGGTGGGATATACCCAAGTGCTGGAGGACATAACTGCCAGGTCCCCAAGGGTTAGGTCAGAATTTTTGCATGTCTCATGAGCATAGGTATTTCATGTGGCTTTAACAGAAGTAGCTCAGTCCCCATATAAATACGACTAGGACTGACTATTATCGGCTCAGGCTGGGGATAGACCATGCGTTTCACTCACCGTGAGAGCACTCTATCTTGACAGGCTCTAGTTGCAGTTTGACTGCGGTTTGCTGGGCGTACAGTTCTGAATCCCCATGTCGCTGATCCTGTTGATAATGGTGCGAAAGAGGTGAGTTAGATTCTAAAAGAATTCCAGATCGAAAGCTTCCTGAACCACGGGATGAAGTTGAGGTAGAGTGGAATGGGTTATCTGGACCAGAATATGTGAGATGCTCGTAGCCTGGACTCTGAAACCCACCAAGGCCCTCTCGGTTACTGGCCGACACCTCTGTTAAGGCTGGACTATAGTAACGTGGGCTTCTTAGTGAGGGTGAGTGCGATTCAGACGTAGACCCTCTGGTATCAGTCAATTTCTTCAGCGAGCCATAGCTTATTTGTGTAGCACCAAACGTCGGCATCTGGGCGGGCTGTTGAAGATGATGCGTGTTCTTTCCCACGCCTGACTGTGACATTGGAAGTACGCTATTGGGTGCAGAAGAGGGGTCTTGTCCTGAAGAGCCGAAAAGACGGCAACTAACAGACTCGGGCTCTTTAACAAAGCTGAAAAGCGAGAAATTATGATCCTGATCGATAATTGTAAGAGCTGTGGTGGGATAGTGATCAGGGACTCCTGAGATCTGGAAGGCAAAACCAGTTGGCGGTGTAGGTATCATAGAGCACTCGGTGAGGCAAGATAGTACTATCTGATTCTCGGACGTGCTTCGAAAATTATCGGACTCGCAGGATGCCATTGTCTTGAAAAGGAATCGGAAGAAGGAGGGTAGCTATAGGGAAAGGGTTCTCTATACCCTGGTATGAACGAGTGTATGCAAATCCCCTGAAAAAGTTGAGTGCCTTGTTGCAATTGCTGGGACTGCAAAGCTGACTGGACCGAGGCGCCTTCAGTAGACTGAGCGCGAGAAGCCTGTACCTTCGTCATTACTTTAAATATCATCTCTCCGCTCCTATTCACCTACGATCAAATCACACCCAAGTTTTGTCTTTTCTAGAACTAATGTCCTCCTTGTATACGTATGAGTTATGGGGGTAGTACCTGCGGCTCTGGAAGTCCCCATGGTCCCCTACTAGGATCGAATGGGAGTAAGGAGTATTTTAAAAAAGAAGAAAGCGGCTCTGGATGTTGACGGGGATTGCACCATTCATTTGAGTGCTATTGGGACTATCTCACTACAAACAATCCTTGCTGGTTTCGGATGAATTTCAGCTTTGTTACTAAGTTATCGAATTAACGTGGATCATGTAGTAAGAGTGTGAGTTGAGTCCACTCATTGAGTGTGGTAATAAGGTGGCAAACTGTCAGGATCGAACAACACGTGCTGCAGGAGTTTAATAAATTTTAAGAAGTAATATATGATCTCAAGAGGCTAGAGCCCGTTCATGAGTCTGGGATACAAAAAAACGTCGTAACTAATTAAGTTAGTGGTCCAACACGCAACAGGCAACACGCGTCTGGATTGATGGGGACTGCAAAATACTTGTACACTATTATATTCTCAATGTTTACAAATAATAGATGGTAAGAACTGATTCCTCCATCCTTACAGGCTGACCAAACTTGTTCCGGCTCTGGTCAGGGCAGGGACTGTACGTGTGACTGACATTACGGTGCATCGGAAGGTGATGAAGGTCAGCTGGAGCACAAACACAGCTGCCTAGAATTTAGGGGCTAACGGCAGGATGCAAGTAGCCAGATAGCTTTGGCTCAGCCAAAAGGGAGAATTGCCATTAAGCCCTTGGCACTATCGGAAAGACAAGCTTCAGGACTATGGAGTGGAGTAAGTGGTTTTATACACGCTCGGAAGATCAATATTTGAAAGTGTCCGTCCTCGCTTTCTCAGGAATAAATCAATATGGGGGAGTGGACCGCGAGGAAAGGGATCATTGCTACCCATGGAGACCCCCATTCTAGATTTTTAAGGCCGATCTCGGGATATTGCGCAGCTCACGGGGTAGGGATAGTACATCGTTTTTTCAGCCCCACGGCTTTGGGTGGTACATGAATATTGATGCAGTGACCCTGTCAATTGCAATTCGCAAAAACAGTACCTGCTGTAATCTAGTTTTGAGTGGGAGACGAGTAATGCATTACGACAACAAATCACATTGCAGCAAAGCCTAGTTGGCTTTATTTTCAAAACAAAAAGGGTGTGGACCTAGTAGTACTGAGTGAGGATGGGAAACGTTTCTGACTAGCTAGTCAGCTAGAAGTCTTGAACAACCCCTGCACAGGCCAGCCTTCCTTGTTAAAACACTCTTTTGATTGGTTAAAGAATCACTGGATGGCTCTAAGAAAATACCCATGCAGGCTTGCTTGTGGGAATATAATAATGGTCATATGATACTCTTGCAAAATTGCCCGGGGAACCTATTGATATGGAAAGTAAAATTCTTTCCTGGTGTCGATCGTCTATCCATATATTGCATTAATTTAGTTGGGGCCACCTCCCAACAAATCATTATGACAAGCTGTAACACAACAGTACTCACGTGCAAGATTATCTGATGCATATGGTATCAGCAGTTATTCCTCATGTACAGGATAATAAGATAAAGACATCATCCTGAAGCTTGGCAGTATATATGGACGAGGCTACCTGCCTTCTTAATCACCCCGTCCCCAAATCTGCTATTGGAGAGGAACATCCACAGCGCATGGCAGGCACCTAGGTATCTTCATAACTTGATTTTGGTTCGCTAAAGTAAAGGCCCAGGATTCGTCATAATTATCTCCATGTATCCTAAGTTCTCAAATTCAAAACGTTAGCTTGCTAGGTTTTTTGATAGGGCTGCAGGTGGGATACAGGGGTGAGGTTTCGAAATGATCAAGGGTCAGAGCGTAGAAGGGGCTGACGCGATACTGGTACCTATGTAGGTATGTACGGTATGTAGCAATTGCGCATCCTGAATTGAGTCACCATGCTACCGAACCCATGCATGTTACAACGGTTTTTAATTTTGTGGAGCAGCGTTTTCTGGAAAGAACCCTTTAGCGCACACCTCCGCACCTATCATGGATGGCTGTTCTAGACAAGCCTCACTTGTCAGTTCATATGGTCCTGGTGAGGGTTACAATGCAATATCCATCCTTTGTTTTTCTCTAATAATTCGAATATGGCAGTGTGCTAGTTCGACGCGGTAGCTATCTAAATGTACATAGATATGTAGGTAATTCCCTTAAGTTCGCTCAGACTCCCACCTGCTATATATTGAGTTTTCTGGCCCTGGGAACCGTTTTTATTACGTCCCTATACACAGACGTATGAAAGAAGCGATAGCGAATAACGACTACTAATACGGATTAGTTGTACTCGAGCTTTTATCATATAGAGTAGTCTCATGCCAAGACTCTAGTCGTAGTTGCGTTGCTTAGAAGACATATATATAGAGTACGTCATATATGAGCCTTAGCGTAATTAGTCACACTTCACCCACAACATTTTCCATATCCCATCACTTACACTAAACAATCCCCTCCACAGGACACTTACACAGTAACTCATGTATATATATTATTAGTCTAACATCCTCTATAACATTTCGTCATTGCACGCTTAATATAGGATTCGTATTGCGGTATAATAGAAACTCCCGTATCTCAAAATGACTTTTGCGTACCAGACTTTGTACGAGACTAGTATCATGCGTTGGTGCTCTATATCAAATATGGACTAGCGTTCTCTCTACTTATGTCAGGTCTAGCTTGGCATACTTAGAGGGGCTTGGCGTAGGTTACCGCGATTTCGAAGCGATAGATCCAAAGAAAGGTAAGTATGTAACCAGATGCGTAAACTTGTGAAATATATGGTGGGGAACTACGATTTGATATAAAAACGTCATACATGACTTTCATGATCATATGGAGGTGGAATAAGTAACTAATGTTGCCTCTGGCTAAAATTTTGCACCAGATTACTGTACATAAAATGTACTATGCTGACCACTCGCATTAATTTGGTGGGCTTCCGGCGTTGGGGTTTACGATTTGCCAACGTTTGTAGCGGAAAGGAATATTTCTAGCCCAGGGGTGACTTCGTTTACAGTATCGCTTCAAACTTCGACCGTACATGCACAAGGTCACCTCTTTTCAGGCTCTATTATCAACCGGATATACGGTGTGCTTGTGCTCGTACTGTATATGGATATGGAGATACCGGGTATGAAGATTGAGATAAATCAAAACTAGAGACAGAGAGATGAACACAATCTGGAAGCAATTCTTAATTTCAAGTCTAAGAATGAAAGGCCGATCGCAAGGCATAGGACTATCTTCAATCAAGAAGTACAATGAAAGGAACCGGAGTAATCCCTGGGTAGCTAGGCTGTAGGTCTGATCTGTGGTAAGCTGACTTCACCAGTGAAGCCCGTAAGTGTGGTGGGGCTGAGATGTAGATGAATAATCAGGGACTTAAATAGTGCTATCACTGCACAACAAGCAATGTTAGCTGAAGGGTTCATGTTCAAGCTATTTAGTCTAAGGTGAGAGCGCAAAGAACGGTATAAGTGTAACCCTCAATTGAAATCTTTCCGATAGAAAAGGGGGGCGAGAGGATGCGGTAGTGTGTTAAATATATTACGCACGATTCACACTGTGCAGTCAGCTTGAAACAAACCACCTTCACCGATATTAGAAAGCAAATTAAGAAACATCCTAGAGACTACAATTGTGTGCCCTTTTAAACCTTCCTCAATTTCGTGAGGACAAAGCATATAATCTGTGTAGCGAGTTAGGTGTTAGCTAGTCTGTTCACAAGCCGAAGTATGAATCAAATGCACGCATGAGTAAGGAGGGGCTGGTGCACCAGCAGGAGAGGGTAACATAGTAATCCATACCACTTTTCGTCTGAAATAGTGAAAATTAACGCCATCGCCTCACAGGAACATTTGCGACTGGTGCATTAATTGTCTTGGTCTTTCCCACGGGGACTGAAAGTGGCCGCTGGCTTCGTCCTGGAGGTAATTCTTGAGATCGGGTAGCCGGGGGATGCGACTGAGGTTTTTTTGTCCTTGAAACTTCATCTTTGACTGTTGGTCGCGTATTTAGCGTCAACTGAGTACTGGCGGACTTGCGAACTCCGTGACGTGTTAAAGCCGGTCGAAGTGGGGGAGGGTTTGCAGGGACAATGGTTGGTGGTGTCGCCAGTTGAAAGTTAATGAGCGTTAATGGTTTCACACGTGATAACGGTCTGCCAGCCTGAGTACGATTTACCGCTTGCGTGTCAGTGGCCGATGATTCCGATGTGTGGCTGTGTCGGGCAATAGGTGTAGGTTTCTTCCTTGTCGATTTCGGATGTGGTTCCAGTACCCGTCGTGTGCCAGAATCACACAAAGGCTCGTCTGTGGTATCTGGCTCCCCGTCCCGATGAAATTCCATCATCCCTGTTTCTCCGATTCCTTCATTGACACAGTTGTCTCCTCCAAATCCATTCTGATCCTCCTTATCACAGCTCAAGGGTGCATCAATATGATCTACCTTCATCTCGGCAACCTTTTCAAGAAGTTCCTCGGGAGTCATTCCCTGCCCATCATCGCGCAATCCACACTGTTGGTACGCGTATTGTACGTTGGCCACCAAATCCATAGTTAACGCATTGCGAAACCTCCGCAAGGCATGTTTGTCTCGATCTATCTCATCCCCGAAGATAAACAGTGTGGGTTGTGGATTTATGTTGCTAACGCATAGTCGATAGATCTCTCGCACACGGCTAGCTCTCATCCCTTGGTTATATAAGAAGTTATGAATATTGGTACCACTCAGATCAATATCCTCAATTCCATCCTCCATCTTGGATTATGTGGAGTCCTTTCTAGCACTCACTGACTAGAATGATGATGTAGCCGTGGAATGTCAGTACGGAGATCTCTGTGTTTATTTCTGTTGTCCTATAGATTCAACCCCCTAAATTCTTTTCGTCAACAACTGAACAGAGAGGATGGGGCTTTTGTTGTGTCTGATCGAAGAGACATGGAAACCTGCACATACTAGATTTATTCACTTTTACAGCTCTGTGAGAATACCTCAGTTGTTGCAAACCCAGTGGAATATCATCCGGAATGTTCTTTTTCCTCCACACACAATGACCCCCTTTCGAAATCATCCAATTCCCTCGGTCGCTGGTGTAGGCTGGGCATGGGAAACCCGATCTTGCAACCTCGCGCTTTTCAGGAATTCGCGTCACAAGGTTGGTGTCACGTAATTCGGAATTCGTTTCTTGTACAGCAATCTTCGCATAATGTGCTAATGGTGAGTTGTTCATGTATCAGAATATGGAGGTGTGGGGAATAGTGTGGTGGTTGGCTGGGTGCGCTAAACTCGTGAGGGGTGACAGCTACGGAAGCCGTGGGGGTACTTACCGAGGTGTAGGGGGGGTAGGGAATCAAGTGATTCAAGTGGACGTCCAATGACTTGCATTCTGAAATTTCGGCTTTTAAATGTAAATTCGTCAGGTCTAGAGTAAGATCTCGAACAAGTGTGTGACTTCCTTACGCTCCAAGTGAGCACTGTTGACTCGGCGGTTACCCCTAATACCGCTTTAGCCACTTAGATTTATGATTGATTCATGCCACATGATCCGGGGCGTCAAGTGACGCTGGACTCACCATTCCCATAGCTTCATGAGTCGCAAGTCTTCGCAATCGTAGTTTGGATGTAGGTACAGTACATGTTCGAACATGTATGTATGTATATCGGTAGGGTGTGAAAGGAATTTAGTTCTGCTACTGGTATCTATTTCCATTGCTTCATATTTATTGAGATATCAAGGAGATACTGTATATCAATAAAATATATATATTTTTAGATATAACTATAAGAGGTTTAAGTTCACTGGTTCATCTATTTAGAGTCCTGCTGGAAGGTAAAACTAGCCATACTTTAAGTATATATCCAAGTCCAAAATTTGTCTACCTCTCACATTGTGTTTTCATCTGGCAATACCTAGAATGCTCGGAAAGAAATAATGCTACAGAACGGCTGTTTGCTCATTTGCCATTTCCAAAGTTGTAAAGATCACCCACAGCCACATTTTCTGGACTATAGTTTTGACACATCCTGCACTGAGAGACTATACCTTTTGATAGCTAGTTGTCACAGTTAAGGTGGGAAGAAATATGCATCCCGAGGTAGGTGATGCGGAGTCATTAAGTATGGCAATATGGAATTTGGTTTGGTTGGTCCACTCAACTTCAAGGGAGGATACCAAATGTACAGACAGTCTGAGGGCCCTGGCCAAAGCTTCAAAGGGAACCTCATCTTATTTACTCTCGGTAAGCTTGCTTAAATATACAAGAGTGTGTCCTTTCGGGGGCAGCGTTCGAATGCAATCATTGGAGTCCAGAGCTCTTTTGAGGGGCAATTAGAACAATCTGATATCTCCTAGCTATGGCTTGCGCTGTGCCAGTGCAAAAGCGGTTGATTATCCATGTTTCCCGACCACCCTGTGGATGAAGATAGCATCTAAATATATACTTCATGTCAACAATCCAACGGGTGTAAGTTATAGTTCCCATTGGCAATGTGAGATTTTGTATGATCTGCAGCTGATCGGAAGTAAATCAAAATGGGTTTAAGGCCATATTGACATTGAAATGACCATCTCATTAGCTACCAATTCCTAGTACAGGTGCTGTTCACCCGGGTTTCCGGGTGGCTCCTCATAGTCCACTTACTGGGATTGCATAGGAGTACTGAGTATTTTAAATAAATAAAAAAAAGTACAGGTACTGTTGTGAGAATATGTCGAATCAGGAAAGCAATTTTGAAGTTTCAACCTCGGATAATATTCATTGTGTAAGCAGTAATACTTTTCCAGTCCCTTATCAATGCATCAATTTCAATTAGATGCAGTATCAAAGCAGAATCCGAATCCTTTTGGAACGGGAAATCTAGAAACAAAAATGAAAACAACCGAAAAATCTTCCATGCATTTATCTTCTGAAACCTGTCAAATCAAACCTACCGTACTTCCAATCTCCCCTGCTGTAAACCAGTAACCAGTCCTGATGTTTCAGATAAATCCCAGCGATCTCGAAATCTACAGTCCCTAATCCACGCAATTTCAGCCCTTTTTTTTTTTTTTTTTTTTTTGAACGACCCAAGATCATGACGGGGGTATATTTTCGGCTCATAAGTCAGTAACCTTCTTACTCTATAAACCCGTTTGAAGTTAACAGGAAAAATGGGAAAAGAGATATTTGAAAAAATAAAATGAAAATGAAACTATATACATCAGTAGAAACCCTCTTGGTCCTAATATATAATGAGTAAGCCACGAGATTCCAAACGCAGTTGTGTAAAATCTCCATCATGCATCGATGAGTTTATCAAATATTTCTCATGACCCCATGCAATATATGTTCTTATTGCAGCATTGCAATTTTATTACAGTCCCCGTACTTTATTAACCATACGATGGGTTTTTTTTAAAGTACCGTAAGAACTCGCGGGCAAAACTGCAGTCTTATTGATAGTAGTTTCGATAGGACAGCGGTTTTGGCAAAATCGGTCTTAGCGTCTTATTCTGGGTCATGGGTTCTTTCTTAATCATGTATCTTCTTAACATACAGTTTGGTGAAAACCCGAATGCTTGCTACTATTCCACTCCGGACCATATCGCCTGCCACCCTGTCAAATAATTTCTTCACCCAAGTGGAATACGAAGATGGCAGCCCTAGTGCCTCAGGTTCACTTTCACTAGAGTCAGACTCGGGGTATTCAGATTCTTCTTCCAACTCAATTCCCCAGCAGTATATTTGATGGCTGGTTCCCAGTCTGGATTATCGAAGCCTACCCACTTAATCAAGTATTCCAACTTCTTTCTCTGGACCGATAAGTCCAAGACTTCCTCAACATGCCATTCCTCTTCATTGTCAACTATTACTGGTGGTGGTGTAGAGTTGTGTTGCCCTGGTAAGGTATTGTTGCTTGCAGGATCAAGCAGAAAAACATGAACAACTCGGTGGTAGTGGACCATAAGCAGAAAGTCGAGTTCATAGGCGTAGGGTGACACAACTTTCATGATCTTATAAGGTCCTAACCACTTGTGGTCCAGCTTCCTGCTCGGTCATTGTATTGTAACGTTCTGTACGTTGAACCAAACAAGGTCTCCTTCCTTAACACTGGTGCAGGGCTTCGTCGCTTATCAGCCTGCTCTTGTTACCTAGCCTGGGCTCTTGCCATCTCGTTCCGTAGGTGCTCTATCAATTCCTTCATCTGGGTAGCTAGTTATATGGCGTTTTGCTCTTCGGGTTCCTCTGCTTGGGTTGAAAGGTCAAATTGCCAAAGAGGGCCCCTGCCGTAGTTGGCAAAGAAAGGGGATACGCCTGTTGTTTCCGAGGCCTGATTATTTGCAGCGAATTCCGCAAGATGGAGCCATGATTCCCAGTCATTCTGTAGGTAATTGACATAAGTTCGCAGATACTGCTCTCGAGGATAGAATTTAAACGTTCTGTCTGGCCATCTGTCTGTGGGTGGAATGGGGTAGAAAGAAGGGACTTGTAAGACCTGACACAATACCTTCCAAAATTATTACAAATCACCCCTGACCTCGTTTCCTGTACCTTATTTCATGCACCTCTGGTTTCGCTGGCAAGCCACGCACTTGCCAGTATAGCATGATAACTGTAGAAGAGGTTGTCAGGATGGTGAGGAACCTGGTCAAGGGAGAGCTGGGAAGACTTTTTGGAGTGGCATGATGGAGATAATATGTATTGGTCAACCTATGCTGGGGAATGTGGCAATTGGTGTTGGGAGGTATTCAATAGTGGTTGATTTGCATCATTCGTCTGCATACTCTACATGAGTATGCGCACGCAGAGATAATACTTGCGTTTTATATTTGAATAATTGATTTGCTCACCTAAAATTCCCTCATTTCGTTCTTCCAATATCCATTATTGAGCCCTGTGGACTAGTTTTCCTGTTTTTTTTTTTGGCAACTGAACCTTCGGATTAAAGTATCTAGTTCATGACGAGCGAATGTATTCCATGGTGGTTACGGTATATGATTATCTCCTCCCCCACCTGCTTACCGGTATGGACTGGATTCCGCAACGGACCAGTCCATTACGAAAATTGAAACCTTTAGATAGTGAGAATTTTCTTCACCGCAACACCCTTGTTAAACGTAACATACTCTGCACACTGACATTACCAGAGCACACCGCGACATTACGACATTACCAGCATACCACGACATTACCAACATACCGCCACATTACCAGCATACCGTGAGATCCCCTCTCTTACCATAATGCCAGTTGTTCAGAAGATAATGGCGGTATTGATTTGGATCAGTTTCACCCCCTGAGGTTTCACTCTATCTCGAAGCGCAATTGAAGTAAATCTCAGTTGACCTTTGAGAAGTAATTCTTAATATCCAATTCAAGTAGCTATGGTGACTAACAAGTACTACCTAGGTATCGCAGAATTAAAGCATACCTCCGAGACCCAAACTTGAAGGCCCCAGCAGCTGATTTGCCATCAATCTGCGATGGAAGGCATTCAATGAATAATAGCTGCGCAGGACGCACTGTATTTTAATTGTTGGCAAAAATAATGATGGGAAACAAGTGCTTTTTGGAGCATGATGTATTTGATGTTATCGCACATGTTGATGATACTTGTGCTGCATGGAACAAGATCTATAGTACTATTAACGCGTAGTGAAGTTTGAGCGTTTGTTATGTATTAAATATAATATTCCACACGACCACAATCCGAGCCAAATGTTATTCAAGCTATCTACATATGTATGATGAGTGTAACTATCTAACTAAATTGCGACCTTAGAATAATAATCTGTAGTTCCGACGCTGGCCATGATGGATGCAACCATAGCGAACTCGCCCTGTAGTATCGGATCCTGCTGTTTTTACTACTGCAAATCCCATTATGAAAACATAGTCTTGTAGGCGAGAGAATGCAGCGTCAGGATGCTCAAAGATTTCTCCTGATACTGGAGCCAGGTGATGGGCAATGTTAATAGACTCAACTGCAGATTGTAAGTACAGCTGGCAGAAGAGAGAGATCAAGACAAGGGTCTGGAGACCAAGCTGGACTTGTTGTGACTGGGTCTTGCTGAGCCATCTCTGGCGTTCGGATGACTATTGTTATTGTAGACCGGATGTTGCGTTGATTGTGTTGCGTTGATTGTGTTGCGTTGATTGTGTTGCGTTGATTGTGTTGTGGTATGCGTGTTGCGTTGTGGTTCTGGCATCGGCCGTTCTGGCATTGTGCTATGATAGATCAGTCAGCATGTAGAGTGTATACCAGCCACTGGCCGGCGGCCGGTTGGTTTGGCCTGCCCGGTAACATCTCGACAAAAAGCTTGATACCTCTGTGGACCAACCGGCTCCTGGCCTCCTGTACTCGCACCACGGCACTTATCGTCCTTGTGGGTCCATGACGAGCCACCCGGAAGCCCGGGTTGATTCAGAACAAGGCAAGTTAATCTGCCAGGTCCATCGTAAGCTAAGTACAAATAGGATAGGAATTATAGGAAAAGGGAAACTCCCGATGCTGTCTTTAACCGACAATGTCGGATGAGCCGGAAGCCCCGACTGGAGCCCCAACAGAAAGAAGAACCAAAACCGCGCTCTGGTGGAGAGAAACTCTCGCAGGTGGGAAAAGCAAAAAAAACACGCTCGAGTGGAAAAGACATAAAACCCACGCGGATTGAAAAAAAAGGAAACGCTGGTGCATTTTCTTCCCATGAGGAGTCCCTGATCGAGCTTGATACACTCCTTCATGTATACACAACCAACGACGATGCTATCTTTCCGACCGTCCTTTCTGCATGTGTCAGCCAGCGGACCCCCAGGATGGGCCCCCTTATTGTTTTCTTCAATCCATCGGCGCATCAGACCGGGCTTGTGCTTTGTTGGGGCGGCATGCAGGACTACCTAGCGCTCGTGCTTTGGTTGTTGCCCGTGTATTGGTCGTGCTTGTGTTGTTCACAAACGAGGGGGATCTTCCAGCAGGACATGTCCGCCTGTCCAGGTAACTTAGGCCATAGGAGGGATGCCTGCTGGTGTACTATAGATCGAGTGTATGATAAATATATATAACTGCGGGATAACCTACCATTTATATAAATTATCACTACAAGCCTACTTAAATAAGATATATTCCGCTGAGCATTTGCCATACTGATAGTGGCATGCCTCCGTATATGTATATTACATATATTCACCTTGGCGGGTGCGATACTGATAGGAGTTGATAACAAGCGACGAGAGGCCCGTGCGCGCAAGGATTCCAAAAAAAGGCAAAGGCAAGGAACGTCAGGTGCACTTTGAGGTTGAAGTTGAATCTGAGGTGGATATTGGTGAAGATGATATAGATGCGGAAGTTGGTGATGATACCGGCTTGGAACTTGATGGGTGGGACTCTGAAGACTCACTGGATCAACATTTTCCTGCATTACGATAGCTACCCCGGTTCCCACAATTAGCAGAGGGCCTCCTATGCTGCGTACAGATGACTCTCGTTATAAGCATATGGTCGGGACGGGGGAAATATGCTTATAACCAATATATGCTTATAACTAGAGAAATTTAATACTAGGTAGAAAAAGCTGCGGAATGACACCATAAATAGTAAACATGCATACAAATCATAAGAAATCCCCACCTGACCATTTTTTTGCATTAACTGTTGCCACTGGTATAAAGCAGCCTCCAACTCAGTGTATCTTCCCGTTCGAATGCGCTTAGAATCAGGTCGCAGTTTTTGAACTTGTACTGGATCTACATCGGAGGGACCTCGAGGTGTTTTCGGATTGAGGATTTTACTGATTTGAGATTGTGTAAGCTCCTTATTGGGGTTTTGTGCTTCAAACCAGCGTTTAATATAGCGCCAGGTAGTGCCCGGGTTTTCAGCAACATACGTTCGGATGGCTTGTCGCTCACTTTCCGACCATGCTTGTCGTTGCGGAACATGTGGAGATCCATGAGAATTAGGCATTTGAGCTTGTCGAGAACTTAGTAGATTCAACTTGTTCATTGCTTCGTGAGATGAGATCGTGCGGGGTTATTTCTTATCGATAAGTATCCAAATGTGGCAAGGCGCTTCTCTCGTTACAAGCATATGTATGGTGACTAAGCCAAAAAAATAAGAATATTCTAGTAACGAAAATATGCTTATTTACTGCCGAAGGTATGCTTGTAACCAATATATTCTTATATCTGATATGCTTGTAACGAGAGTCATCTGTACACCCGCCAAAAAGGTTCTCCAGGCTCCTGTTAGTCACTCTGTTATGTCTCCAATGTCTCCCTGTCGTCGTGTCGCGTCGCTCGTAAAGGTAGGCCAAATTGTTGCATTAGGCCGTGATGTACTAGGGGTGGTCACTTCTTAATTGCAATTGTGAAAATTGCAATTCGCAAGCGCCTTGGCAAACTGGCAATTTTAAATGCCGTCTCGCGTCATTTTAGATGCTGTCGCACGTCATCTTGGCGGTCAGCAGATGCGCACGTGGTTTATATCAGCTGACTCACACGTGGGTTGATGTCATGAGGTGTGAGGTAAGCAGAGCCGCACCCGCACCCAAGAAATGTGCAAACCTCCGAACCTTGTGCTTTACCCGCTTATGCACCCCCGTTTTACACCCTTCACCCCCATTCCTGTAAAACTCTAGAAGGACTCTGCTGTAAGATTACGAGGTTATATGAGCGGAGGGAATTTTAGCTCTGCTTATGGGTAAACAAAGGCTTGTATTGTGAGAACTATCTTCAGCGATTGCTATACGGCTCGAAGCTTATAGTGCTAGTGCTCTACAGATACAATACATGAACGCAGTCTTTGCTGCTTATATATATCGCCCAATCCACCACTTTCCTTCCTGGGAATCCCTGCTAAACATTGCTTCTCTATCAATTTCCTACTTAGGCTTAGGGCGAGCAGCGAGAGTATTTCCTACACTCTCCCCTACTTGAGCTTCCGGTCGGTCAATCCCTCCTTTCAAGTTCCGGCTGTTCCTAGTACATTATTTCCTACTCCTTTATTTAGGCAAACTCATCTAGTTCTTCTTCCATTTCCTGATCATTGTCATATTGTGCAACTTGGTTAAGAGGTCTGCTGGGTTGTCCTTTCCTGGTATTATTCGGAGTCTGAGGTGCTTCCCTCGCACTTGCTGACAGATGTAGTAGTAGCAATGCTTAATATGGCGACTACGCCAGTGGAATTTGCTAGTTTTAGCCAAGTGGAGTACTCCCTTGCTGTTTGTGGTAAGTGTTGGGTTGGTCATTATCTGAAGCTCTACTAAAAACTACATTTCTCAAGCACAGTCTTTTGCTTCTTCATATATAGCTATATACTTGGCTTCTGTTACTGATAGGGCTACGATATCTTGCCACCTTGAATACCAGCCCATAGGTTACTTTCCTAGAGTAATTAATACTTTTGTCTGGAACTTGCAATCTTCTCCCTTGTAGAAGATGTCTGCATAGGTCTCGAGCTCGAGATTTTTGGACTTTTTTAGCTTGATCTCTTCCTAGTGTATTGAGTGTAAATACTCCAATATATATTTTATTGCTTTCAAGTTCTCCACTATAGATTTTGATACTCATCTTCCTAAGAGGTTGACCTGGATTGCAATATTAGGTCATATTATCTAGCTAAGGTACAATAACCCCCTAATTATTGATTGGTAGTTCTTAGGTTCTAGTCCTTCAATCTTGGTTCTGGCTATATAGTAGGCTTCATTGGTAGGTATTAAGCTTTTTTGACTATAATTCCTAAGAGTTGGGAGGTACTTCTAGGTAAGATTGTCTATTAACCTAGTTTGTGTTAGTATTATTTGGTCAGATTTCTAATGCAGTTCCATTCTAAGTATCTTTTCAGGTTTTTCTTTCTTTTCCAGTTTCACTTGTTCTTCAATCCCTTGCTTGATATTGTCCAGGTTTGTAGTTTTGGGTGCAATCCCTAGGAGGTCATCTATATGAGTTCCAATGATGGTGGTCCCCTCATTATTGATATATACTCCTTTGTTACTGATATATTAGTTTAGCCCTAATGTGGCTAATATTTCATAAAGGGTTTCAAACCATTCATAACCTACTTGCTTTAACCCATATAGGGCTTTATCAAGCTTCTAGTATTTGACCTCTTCTATCTCATTGATATCAGTAATATATACATTATATTTAAGAAGTATCTGTAGGTAGGCCGCTATAATATCCTATTACTAAATGGCCTATTCTCGGTATAGAGTGATGACTAGGAGGATTTTGAAGATCTCTGATCGCATCATCTGTACATAGGTTTTATTATAGTTAACATCAGCCTCTTGAGTGATTCCTCTTCTAACCTTATGAGTCTTGTATTTTTTGATACTTCCATTTACTTTTCTTTTGACTAGGTATACCTATTTAGTACCAACAATCCGTATTCCTTTAGAGATTTCAGATTTATTAATCTTAGTATATACCTCATATCGATTTAGCTGCTCATGCTTTTTAGCTCGAGCTTTAGCCTATTCGGTGGCTTGTAGAAAGTTATGAGCTTGTTCATTAATTGAGCAGTTAGAGTCAACTCCAACTGCAAAGATTTTCCTTCAAACTAATTCTCATTGAGATTTGTGAGTTCCTATAAGGTTTTCCCAATCTTTGGAGGTCTTTTATGGCTTTCTCATTAGTAGTGGAATTTCTGGTTGTAGAGTCAGTTCTAGCAATTTTGAAACTTCTAATAATCTTGGACCTTCTGGCAATTTTGGAGCTTCTTGAGGAGTAGACTCTTTGAGAGCTTCATCTTTAGACTCAGAGCTACTGCTATTGGTAGTTTCTACTGCAGTTAGATAGAGGGCTAATTTGATTTACCCTGTATCAGTTCGAACTTGATAGGTTTTAAAGCTTTCTATATACCTAACAATATTGGCTTTATAGCTCCAAAACATCAGTAAAAATTCTATTTGTATCCTGTGCATCTGACGTTCGCAACGCATAGGACGATAACTCTAAATCTTGACGCGCGAGACATTTGCGTCGGTGTCTGGACGCAATGGATGTTGCGTCCGCACTTGGGACGTGCTGGAGGTTGCGCCCGCGCCTGGGACGTGCTGGACGTTGCACCCGCGCCTGGGACGTAATGGGGGTGTACGCTAAGGCCTGGGATACAATAGAGGGCCCTGCCCTTGCCTGGGATGTACAGGATATTGTGCCCATGCCTGGGACGTAATGGGGGTGTACGCTAATGCCTGGGATGCAATGGAGGGCCCCGCCCTCGCCTGGGATGTACTGGATATTGTGCCCACGCCTGGGAATGTACTGGCAGTTGTGCCTATGCCTGGGATGTACTGGCAGTTGTGCCCATGCCTAGGATGCACTGGCAATTCTGCCCACGCCTGGGATGCAGGCTTTTTGATGCCTCTCGTTTCTGACGGGTTACTGTATAGTATATTGCCTTTCTCTAGTGTTACTGATCTATGGCCCCTAATTGCTCTCTTCCATAGAATTATTATGTACAAAAGTATTGAGAAATAGATATATATATGAAACAAACACTCTCATACACTTCTCACTCCAATACTCGCTCCCATGCTCGCTCCAATGCTTCGCTCTAATGCTTCGCTCTAATGCTTGCTCCAATGCTCGCTCCAATACTCGCTCTAATGCTCGCTCCAATGCTTCGCTCTAATGCTCGCTCCAATCTCGCTCCAATACTTGCTCCAATGCTCGCTCCAATGCTCCAATACTTCTGTAATACTCGCAGTAATATGCCTTGGTCAACTATGTGAGTTCATCTTGGAGGCCTAGCAATGCACCTACCTATGCCATGTGAAGTTGCTGGGTCACCCAGGGAATCCTATAATAGATGTTAGCGTTGCATGGTCATATGAAATACTACTACCTATACCGATCAAAGTTTTTATTTGCGCTGGGAATCCTGTTACATAGAGGGGAAAGCGAAGTATATATACAAGAATCCCTTAGTGGCTGAGGCCGCTACGGCCATCAATGAGCTAGACAGGGCGATAACGAAAACGAGAATAACGAGAAACTCGATAGTGGTGGCCCGGCTCTCCTAAGCACACCAGAGGATAACTGAGATACCAAGTATGATAAGAGTCGCGCCAGAAGTGGGCCCATCTCCCAAGCACGCTAGAGAATAACTGAGGCACAGCGACCTGTGCCGTGTTAGCCAGCCTACTATGCCTGCGCTGGTAATAATCATATTGGGAAATCGTAGCCTGTGCTGTTCACGATATGTGTGGACTTCAACCTGGGCGAGATCGAGGTACATTATATTGTAGGAACTCATGCATTCGCGGCCTATACAAATATATACGAGAAACCCATGCCTTCGTGGCCTATCTATATATATGCGAGAAATCCATGCATTCGCGGTCTATATAAATATATACCAGAAACCCAGCCCTTCGACGGCCATGATTTATATATATGCAAGAAATGCATGCATTCGCGGTCTATACAAATATATGCGAGAAACTCATGCGTTCGAGGCTTATACATATATATACGAGAAATCCATGTGCTCGCGGCTTATACAAATATATGCGAGAAACTCATGCTTTTGCGGCTTATCCATATATATACGAGAAACTCATGCGTTCGAGGCTTATCCATATATATACGAGAAATCCATACGCTCGCGGCTTATACAAATATATGCGAGAAACTCATGCTTTTGCGGCTTATCCATATATATACCGAGAAATCCATGCGTTCGCGGCTTATATATATGCGAGAAATCCATGCTTTCGAGGCTTATATCAAATATATGCGAGAAATGCGTTCATGCCTTTTCTGCTATATATGCGAAATCATCTATTGTCTTATGGGAAATCTATGCTTTTCGGCTTCTATATATGCGAGAAACTTAGCCGCGTATGAATCCATGCATTCGCGGCCTGTAGATATGCTTTTTCTCCATATCTATGATATCATTGTCTTCGGAAAGTCTGTATTGTCGGCCTTGGCGATATATATGGATAAGCCGCAAAAGCATGAGTTTCTCGCATATATTTGTATAAGCCGCGAGCACATGGATTTCTCGTATATATATGTATAAGCCTCGAACGCATGAGTTTCTCGCATATATTTGTATAGACCGCGAATGCATGCATTTCTTGCATATATATAAATAGGCCGCGAAAGCATGGGTTTCTCGTATATATTTATATAGACCGCAAATGCATGCATTTCTCGCATATATATAGATAGGCCACGAAGGCATGGGTTTCTCGCATATATTTGTATAGGCCGCGAATGCATGAGTTCCTACAAATGTACCGCGATCTCGCCCAGGTTGAAGTCCACACATATCGTGAACAGCACAAACTACGATTTCCCAATATGATTATTACCAGCGCAGGCATAGTAGGCTGGCTAACACGGCACAAGTCGCTGTGCCTCAGTTATTTTCTAGCGTGCTTGGGAGATGGGTCCACTTCTGGTACGACTCTTATCATACTTGGTATCTCAGTTATCCTCTGGTGTACTTAGGAGAGCCGGGCCACCACTATCGAGTTTCTCGTTATTCTCGTTTTCGTTATCGCCCTGTCTAGCTCATTGATGGCCGTAGCGGCCTCAGCTACTAAGGGATTCTTGTATATATACTTCGCTTTCCCCTCTATGTAACAAGATTTCCAGCGCAAATAAAAACTTTGATCAGTATAGGTAGTAGTATTTCATATGACCATGCAACACTAACATCTATTATAGGATTCCCTGGGTGACCCAGCAACTTCATATGGCATAGGTAGGTGCATTGCTAGGCCTCCAAGATGAACTCACATAGTTGACCAAGGCATATTACTGCAAGTATTACAGCAAGTATTGGAGCGAGTATTAGAGCGAAGTATTGGAGCGAGCATTGGAGCGAGTATTGGAGCGAGATTGGAGCGAGCATTAGAGCGAAGCATTGGAGCGAGCATTAGAGTGAGTATTGGAGCGAGCATTGGAGCGAGCATTAGAGCGAAGCATTAGAGCAAGCATTGGAGCAAGCATTGGCGCGAGCATTGGAGCGAGCATTAGAGCGAGTATTGGAGCGAGATTGGAGTGAGCATTAGAGCGAAGCATTGGAGCGAGCATTAGAGTGAGTATTGGAGCGACCATTGGAGCGAGCATTAGAGCGAAGCATTGGAGCGAGCATGGGAGCGAGTATTGGAGCGAGAAGTGTATGAGAGTGTTTGTTTCATGTATATATCTATTTCTCAATACTTTTGTACATAATAATTGGCAAATACAATGGATATTTCAGTAGCATGCAATTCACGTTCCATATATGGGCCCGAGTTCGCACTGAAAATTCATGTTGTAAATGACGTCCAGGAAGTAACAGAGACGGACCAGATCGTCCAGCGGAAGGCAGAAACATCATGTATGTCGGGCGGATGTTCTGCAACTAACTTACGTCTGACGGCCTTCGCCATACCTGTATACGTCAGGATTATGGTGCAATGCAGTGTCGCGTCCAGACGCACAGGATGCACAGGACGCAAACTCGCGTCCGGATGTATGGGTGGTACGTCTGACGCCAATATTTTCTTGGTGATGAAGGAGAGCTTCTCTACTACATTATAATTATAGCAAGTTACTCTTTGTTCGAATGGCCTTAATTTTGTTTGCTCATTTTTAAGGTCTTTTCCTAATATGATCTTAATTGGAGATTCATCTTTCAAGGTTTTATGAGGAATTCTATTCTTTATATAGGCTGCCTAGCTCGATGGCTTATCTCATAGTCCTTTTGATAGGTCTGATCTTATTCAGGCTATTTGGCTTATAGTAAGGATTGTTCAGTTTCTTTGTTTAATGATAGCATTTATCTCACTATGTTTAGATATAGTTTCTTTGTAAGTAATCTCCCTCTGCTTTAGTTCTTCTTAAAGCTCATTATTATAGAATTCTCCTCCCCAATCAGCTTGAATTTGGCTAACTCATAAAGTTATGGCTGCTTCTAGTTTGTTGATTATCTCGACTAAAGCCTTTCCAGTCTCACTCTTCTTTTGAAGAGGCTGTACTAATATATATCAGCTATAGTCATCTACAATAACTAGTAGATACTGATATTGTTTTCCTAGTGTAAGGGGGTCGACTAGTCCTATTAGATTGATGTGAATTCGGTTTAGGATTTGGTTGGTTCTTATTTGTAGGTCTTGGGACTGCTTGGGAGCTGCTGGTTTAGTAGCCTTTTCTTGTTCGCATGCCTTATATTAGATCTTCTCTTTTTAACCTTTTGGGAATTTAGGAAGAGTTAAAAGGGTATTGTAGAAGATGTACCTATACCTTTTATGTATATCTATAGCTATCTCCTTTCCAGTGATCTTCTTTATTCCTGCAGCTTTCTAATCTTCAACTGTATTCTCGGGCTTAATCCAAATCCTATCAATATTTCAGTTTATCTTGTATAGTACTTTTCATCCTATTTTTAGCTCTACCTTTCCCTTTTTTCCTTGTATTATAAAGTCCTCTAGTATTCTTAACCTACTTATGATGTTACTATAAGTAAGATTATATAGACACTGCTCATAGCAGATATTGTAGCTATTATGCCTGAATACTAAAGTTCGTATAATATGGTATATAGATTTGGTTTAGTTATGGGCAGATACCTTAATATTAAGGTTATATTGGATATCAATTAGGTAGTTATACTCGTTCATAGTATGGTAGGTTGTTATAGTATCGTATTCATAATATCCTTTACGGCCAACTCTTATTTTACTAATTTTGATAACTTTAATTATCATTCTTTCTTTATCAAATTCTTTATCAAATTTATCCTTTTTGGTTTTCTTCACCTTCTTCTTCTCCCTTTTCTTAGTAAAATACTCAAACTCAATATAGTTTAAACCCTTCTAGCCTTTACTAATACAATAATTATAACTTTTTCTATTATTACCTTTATTTTGTCCTTGTCTAGCCTTAGTTTTTAGTACAATAGGATTTTGTACTAAATCTCTTATATTTTCCCCTTTTTTCTTGCTTTTCTGCCTTCCTAGGATATATATCTTGAGGTGTATAGTAATATCTCCATATATTAGACTATTTTTCATTTGGATATTCTCGACCAGTATATTATAGTAAGGTGGTAAAGTAGTAAGAAGGAATGTTTCTTTTGCTTAGTCATTTTTGCTTAAGTCAGTCAATATTTTGCCAAACTCTTTCAGGTTATCTAGGATTGTTCCACCTAGTATTGATCTCATAAAATCCTATTTCTTGTCAAACTCACTAATGTGATTTTCAATTGAGATATTCCAATTATCATAGCTAAGTTTTATAACTCCAATTAGCAGGGCACTAAGGGTAGTAACTGTTTTGCCTTCGAACTTAGCCTTAAGCTCTTTATATACTTTATTTACTGTTCTTGCTAATCCTATGATATCTACTACTTCTTTCTCATAATTTCTTTTCATTATAAGGATTGCAAAATTATTGTCCTTCTTCTATACCTTAATATCAGTATCTCTTGCTTTTCCTATTATAGTCAGATTAGAATCCTTAATATCACTAGTGACAATTTTCCATATCATCTTATCCTTATATTTATAGCTGCTAAGGGTTTGTTTTATGGACAGGATCTATTGAGTATAGTCTTATTATCTACTAAGCTTGAGCTCAATCTTAGGGATTGATCTTTCCTTAGACATAACTAGTAGTAGTAGTGGTAGTATATTTGGTTGGCTTGGAGGTGGTCTTATTTGCTGATATTGGAATATTTGCTGTAATACTAGACTTAGTGATCGAGTTTCTGGGCATGTTAGGCTTGGACTTCAAGGAAAATCTCCTGGGGCTTGTCCTGCTCTACTACTACTCATTTAGATAAGTACTGGGTATATTGAATCAAAGCTTATGAGCTCGTCTTTATACTTGATCTCAATATCAAGTATAGATACTAGTGCTTCTTTAGTATCGAGGTTGGTAATAAGCTTTTCTTCGTTTTTGGTTGTTTCTACTTTGGCGTTCTCTTGTTCTGATTTGCTCAAGTTTCAAATATAGGACTTGTACTATCAGTTTAGCTTTCTGGACCAGGATCGGTAGGTTGGCATAGATAGAGTAGGGTTTCTTTCTGTTGCAATAGTAGAGCAGCTTTTACTTTCTTAGCAACAGAAGATAGTATTACTGGGTTTGAACCGGAAATATCTCAATCTTATTCTTCTTAGTATGCAATTCTTAGTAGAGCGGTGGGCTCATAACCTATAAGATCATTATGAGGTTATATGAGCGGAGGGAATTTTGGCTCTACTTATAGGTAAATAAAGGCTTGTATTGTGAGAACTATCTTCAGCGATCACTATAGGGCTTGAAGCTTATAGTACTAGTGCTCTACAGATACAATATATGAACCCAGTCTTTGCTACTTATATATATCGCCCAATCCACTACTTTTCTTCTTAGGAATCCCTACTAAATATTAATTCTCCATCACTTTCCTGCTCAGGCTTAGGGTAAGCAGCGAGAGTATTTCCTATATCTACCTATAGGTAGTACTTGTCTTTCTCGATACCTTCTAGGAACCACTCCATCAGGAACTTATATTGGCTTTTATGAGGCATGCTTGTTGCTGTTGCTTGTTGAGATTTTAATATATCAATAACTTAGCCAAAACAACTTTGTTGGGATTATATCATACTCGATATTACATAAGAGCATATAATCATCATATTACCTGAGTGTTACCTACTCCACCCCTACTTGGTATCACTTGTAGTAATTTGTATTATAATGAGATCATTTAAAAGCACCCCTAAATAGTTATTTAAATGCCGTTTATTATTAGGGGTATTCAAACATGATTTTTTAATTCAAAAAAATTGGTTATAATATCATTTTTTTAAAAACCATTCAGATTGGTTTGAACAGTCTAGGCACCTTAGAAAGTTAACAAGAATTCCTTGTTAAAGTCATTATAAATGGCATTTAAATGACCGTTTAGAGGTGCTTTTAAATGATGCAGTTATAACGCAAGCAGATAATACCAAGTGGGGGTAAGGTAGGTGACGCTCAAGTAATCTAACCTTAGCGTTCGTTATTTGTTTTATATGCACTTTGGATATTTGAATACAAGATTATATTATATATATCATGATATTAATGTATGTAACGTTGAATTAGTATACAGAGGTGTATACCAAAAGTCTTTTCCACCTGCCTATTTAGGCAGACTGCATATGCGAGTATATCTATACATATATATACAGATATATGTAGGTAATCCAGTATATATGTACAAGTAAAATTGGAATACTCGTATATATTGCATATATTTGAGCATAAGCGGGCATTCCAATTATAGAAGTGTATATGTAAATTTACCTGTGCATATATACTGGATCACCTGCATGCATCTGTATGCATATATATGGATATGCCCACATATGCAGTCTGCCCAAATAGGCAGGTGGAAAAGACTTTTGGTATGCACCTCCATACGAGGCTCACACCAAAAGTCTTTTCCTCCTTCCGGTTTGGGAATCTTGCATATGCAATTCCTATGCACCGCATGCAGCTTGGCATTATTCAGCTCTATTCAGCTCTAAACGAGTTCTAATGACAACGCATTTTATACCAGCCATGTAGCGATTTGTTTTACCTTTACTGTTGCTCGCCTCCTACCCGGGTAGCTTTTTTGGGTGCAGAACCTCCATTGTCACCTATGTTGCCTTATGCAGCGCCTGCTAAAGTATGCCAAGGCTACTTCGCCTATGCGGATAAACTTGGCGTATGCATCACTAATGCAGCAGGCTTAGCATACTCCGCAAGCACATTATGGACATTAGGTATATTCAAGGTAGTATGACTATTTTCAGGGCAAAGTAAAATGGTAAAACTCATCATTACATGGCTGCAATGCCATTGCAACCCGTTTTGGAGCTGAATAATGCCAAGCTGCATGCGGTGCATAGGCGTTGCATATGCAAGATTCCCAAACCGGAAGGAGGAAAAGACTTTTGGTGTGAGCCTCCGTACTCCTATGCAATCCCAGTAAGGGGACTATGAGGAACCCCGGGTGGGGGTGCGGCTAAAAAGTAGATATGTACTTTACAATACCCATGTATAACTCCTGCGGCCGAAAACTGCAAGTTGAGTAGTTTGCATTGTTTGCTTTTACAGTGTACTCCACTTGATAGGTTGCGCTTGATTTTGATTCGCTGAAGCAAGTTAATCTGCCAGGTCCACCGCGCGCGAAAAGCAGAAGAGTAAATACAAAAATCGTAATACGCAAAGCCCCCATGCTGTCATTAACCGACTTGTGTCAGATGACCCCGAGAGGCCTGACTGAGGCCTGTCTGCCTAGTGCGTTCGAATTCGCCAACCTTAGTTTCGGGAATTGCGAGTACTCTAACCCAAGCAGCCTCACACTCAATGTCCTATACGAACCATTCGACCCTTACCCAAACGCCAAAGGCGTCTGGGCGGCCAAGATAGGGAGTCTACTGGACGAGGGCTGGCGGGTATGCTACACGGACGGCACGGGGAGACAGGGCCACTGCGCGTCAGCAAAGGTGTCGGAGGACAGGAGGGGAAATCCAACGCTCAGCTCGCATGCGTACCTGGGGGAAGAGGCAACAGTGGCGGACGGGGAAAGAAAAGCCCTTGTCCTAGCACTGGAAAAACACCGAGAGGCGCCGATGGTCGCAATCCTTTCCGACTCGACTTCGGCCATTTCGTCAGCCATGGAAATTTCACAAGGTACGGGGCCACCAAGGAGCGGTATCGAGATCGAACTAGGGGACCTCCTTGCGGAGCGCCATCACAACCAGTACGACACATCGATTTCATGGGTCCGCTCCCACATTGGCATTAAAGGCAATGAGGAGGCGGACGAAGCGGCCGCTTTCGCATCTGCTCGGGGGCAGGTTGCTGTTGAAGAGCCCACGGTAAGGCGGAGTGAGTGGAACCGCCATGCGCTATCGGCGTACACATGGCTTCGCACTGACAAAGGTCCCCAGAGGCAATGGCTCCACCGCATCGGCAAGGCTAACACCAGCGCATGCCAGTGCGGATATCACACGGAGGATGGGCACCACATCGTTTTCGACTGCCCACTGTACGACCGGCAGCGACACTACATGGGGAAGATAGAAAGATGGGAGGACATCGACCGCCCTATTTGGGCAAAAGAGGAGGGCGAGGAGGAGGAGTGGGACGCAGTGGAGGCCTTCTTCGCCCTTTTGTACACAAGGCTTTACGGAAGGGGGGCTTAAGGGGATGGTTAAAATAAGAAAGGAGGACGGTGGTTGCAACCTCAGTCAGGCCCTCCGAGGTCATCTGGCACACAGCCGGTTAATGACAGCATGGAGGTTTGCGGTTAACGAATTTCATGACACATTTTTCCTTTTAGCGACGTCTTTCTTGTTTTACACATTGGTTGTATTTAGTCTTCCGCTTTCTGCTCGGTGTGTCGATTTATTTACGCAGTCCTCAGTCAGAGGTCATCTGGCGCTTAGCCGGTTAATGACAGCATGGAGGGCTGCGGTCATGTTTGTAGTTAGTCTTCTGCTTTCTGCGCGCGGCGGACCTGGCAGATTAACTTGCCTTGTCCTGAATCCACCCGGGCTTCTGGGTGGCTCCTCATAGTCCCCTCACTGGGATTGAATAGGAGTAATGAGTATTTAAAAAAAAAAAAAAAAAAAAAGAGGCCTGCCTGCCAAAAAGATAAAGATGGAAATGTGTCACTTAAAACAAGATATGATACGAAAAGGTGAACAAAAGTCGTAATACGCAGACCCCCATGCTGTCTTTTTTTTTTTTTTTTTAAATACTCAGTACTCCTATTCAATCCCAATAAGGGGACAAAAAGCGCTGAGACTGTCCGAGCTGATTTAACCGCCCCTTCCGTAAAGCTTCTTGTATAAGAAGCTGAAAAAGGCCTCTACTGCATCCCACTCATCCTCCTCTTCCTCTCTAATCCATATAGGTCGGTCGATGTCCTCCCACTCTTTTACGTTGCCCATACATCGTCTTTGAGTGTGGTAGAGAGGGCATTCGAATTTCGAAGGCGATGTGGTACCCGTTTTCCGTGTGGTGTCCGCATTGACAGGAGCTGGTATCTGCCTTGCCAATTTTGTGAAGCCAATACTTCTGGGGGCCTCTGTCCGTACGAAGCCATGTGTAAGCCGATAAAGCATGGCGATTCCATTCGCATCGTCTCACGCCAAATCCTGGAGCCGTGCGTGCCCTAGAGCGCAGGGCTTTAGAGGCTTGGCTAATACCTCCTTCAGTTGTTGTTGGCTCCTGAATAGTGAATTGTCCTAATGCTGAGGCGAAGGCCGCTAGTCTATCAGCTTCCTCGTTACCTTCGTTACCAATGTGTGAACGGACCCAGGAAATGGAGGTTTTTTTTTTTTTTTTTTGAAGTCTATACGCTTATGGAGGAAGCGGCCCCGATCCCTCATCTTAGAAGACTCGGTACACCCTCGGAACAACGGGCTACATAAACGTCCTGCCTCCCGATCCTAGGAAACAATATAACAGAAATAACCCCTGCCTCCGCCTCCACGCCCTCTTTTACCGGCCAATCCCCAAGGAAATATAACCTCCACCGCCACGCCCCTACCAGCCCTTCCCCAATAAAGACACACCGCGAATCCTCCATGGTAGCAATCCTCTCAGACTCGACCTCAGCTATTTCAGCAGCTATCCAAATAGCAGCAGGCCTGGCACCACCCAGAAGCGGTATCGAGGTAAAACTAGGGGACCACGCAACACCAACCACCGGGACACCTCCATTTCCTGGGGGGCCTCAGACAAGAATGGAAGAGGATGAGAGAAGCAGAGAGAAGGGTAGTAGGAAGTGGAGGAGGTAGAGTAGTGAGATGGGAAAGAAATGCACGAGTTAAGTACGTCCACTGCAGGACCGACAAAGGGAATTTACAGTCCTGGCGGAACAAGTTGGATGATACAGTCGACCCGACGTGCAGAACTTGCGGACGGCACGTGGAAACAGGCAAGCACGTAGCCTTGGTGTGTCCACGGGGGGAGGAAATCGGGAGAAGATGGGGGACCTGGGAGGAGATGGATGACCGGAGGAAGTGGTTGAAGAAGATTAAGGACGGGGGAGAGGAGAGGATAGTAGACCTGGTAGAGACGTTCTTCTCTAATCTTGATCTGACCTGAAGCATACTGGTGTTGGGGAACGTTATGAAACTATGGCTTCCTTCTCAGCGTCGGCTACTGTGGCTTCCTCGCCTAAATAGCTGTGTGAATTAGTAGGCAGGTTTCCTCTATCCTCCGATGTTACTGCCGCCGCTGAATGACCTTCTCTTCCTGTGCCGTCCGTGTAGCAAATCCGCCAGCCCTCGTCGAGTAAGCCTCCTATTTTGCCTGCCCATCCACCTCTGGCAGTAGAGTAGGGGTCGGATGGTTCGTAAAGTGTAGTCAGGGTTAGGTTGCTTGGATTATAGTAGTCACAGTTTCCAAAGCTCAGGTTCTGGAGCTCGAAGGCTGTAGCGGCTCTGAAGGCCCTTGCGATGGAGTTATGGGAGGTCGGTGTTCGGACAGCTAAGTCTCTTATATGTGTGTTGCATGGGACAGAACACCCTCTGTGCCTTTCCTGGTCCAATGAGTCCTAGCATTTGTGCAACCTCTTACAGTAGGAACTCTCCGACTGTTTTCCACTCTTCCCTTGTTCAATTCTGCTATTCGCCTACAATCCTCCTCAAATGGAAATCTGTAATTTCGTTCTTGCCTCCTACGCTGTTCTCCCGTCCTCGAGGACGGTATAATCCTGTAATCGCCGACGTCTGAAACCCTCTGGCTGTCGAATTCGACCAAGTGGGCTCGTCCTGCACGGTGTTGTCGGTATACCTCGGTACAACCATGGGTATTGAAGGGCTTGGGCGTATCCTGTAGAGTAAGTAAGACCGTACCTAGGACTTCGTGAACGGTAGTGCACGAGTTAAGCTACCCGTCAAATAGATAGGTCTGGGCACGAGAACGCGACAATACCTGTTGTGCCATTCAACACCTCGAGCGCTTATCACCTATACTAAGCGCTTATGAGACCACCTCCCAGTCTGGTTAACCTCTCGAGTACGAGACTACTCCCGAGCTTTTGCCTATCTCTGATTGTCTTGTGATAACCAGACTATCTTAATTCGAGTCACATGGCAACATCAGGCCTGGCCAGTGCAAGTGCAATCCAGACTAGGTAGCCTGGCCGGGAATGTCCCTATCAGGCTATCAGCTCTGTAGATCTTCATTACTATCAGCCTTGGAGGGGTTCTTGGCGAACCTCGTCTAAACGTATATAAACCCCTAGTCTGGTTGATAAACCCCCTTTGCCTCACTTATTCCTCTTCTTTTCCCATTCCCACACTCATTCCCACACTCAATCTCACACTGATTCCCACACTGATTCCCATACCCATTCCTACACCCCTTCTCACAGCTATTTCTTTTTTTTTAAATACTCATTACTCCTATTCGGTCCCAATGAGGGACCATGAGGAGCCACCCGGAAACCCGGGTGGATTCAGGACGAGGCAAGTTAATCTGCCAGGTCCACCGCGCGCGGAAAGCAAGACAAAACCAACGAAACAAAAAACCATAAGGCGCAGAACCCCCATGCTATCATTAAGCTAGATGCCATTTGACCCCGAGAGGCCTGCAAAAGGGAATGCTATACACCCCGAAAGAGAACATCAAACAGAGATTCGCTGTAGGTAACAAGTGTGTCATATAACCAAAACGGACAAATTCTCACAGCCATTCTCAGCCTGAACCACACTGCTCCCAACCCCCACTGCTATCTAAGCTACGCCAGTCCTACGGTACGCACCCCACCACACCTAATTGTCCACATAATTCAAAGTATGCTCTCAAAAAGGGTACAGGCCTTGCTCACCCTCTTTGCGGTGGGCTTAGCAATCTACATTGGGCCTGCCAATGGAACGAGGTACGTGGAAGACAACTTATCTCCTAGGACCTACAGTAGTCCCGGTACTTCTGTGCATACTGATGTTTTGTTTGGACAGTGCTGTGGATCTCGCTCAGGTACCACAACGCCCAGGGCTGCAGTGGCAGGGCAGCAAGCCGAAGGTACTCAGACTTGTCCGGTGTTCGGGCCGGCAAGCATCCTTGAAGGCCTGGAGCGGTAAATCCCAAACATCAATTTGAGGGCTGAGAACATGAATTTGAGGATGGAGCACATGCAAGTTGCAAAAGTTCAAGGTGGGTACCCTAGTGAGCAGAGTTCATTTTCAACTGTGAAAAATACCGTCTTTTGACGCACAAGCAGTACGACAGGTCAACATGGAACGCTGGTATAAACGATAGAGGAGAGACTTCATACGCTGGAAAGTAGGAACCCTAGCGAGAGTTCTGTTCTAAAAGTAACACGTTTTGACAAAAGGACTACAGACAGCATCAAGGACATAAGTGAGCCTTTCGAGGTCATCTGGCATATAGCCGGTTAATGACAGCATGGGGCTTTGCGTATTACGAATTTTGTATTTTGTCTTGTCTTGTTTCTCTCCTCGCGCTGGTTTACACATTTCTATCTACACTGCGATTTATGCAGGCCTCTGCTTTCGCGCGCGGTGGACCTGAGCAGATTAACTTGCCTTGTCCTGAATCCACCCGGGTTTCCGGGTGGCTCCTCATAGTCCCCTTACTGGGATTGAATAGGAGTACTGAGTATTTAAAAAAAAAATTAAAAAAAGGACATAAGTGACAAGCTCCAGACCTAGTCTGGCCAACCAGATTACTCCAGACCATCCTACCGAAGCCGGACGACCAAAGTCGTGACCATAAGCAGGATGGGGGAGCGAGAGAGGGGAAGGTGGGCGGGGAGGAGGGTGGAAAAGCGTCAATTGAGCTCAAAAGCTAGAAGCTAGCCGCTACAGTCAGTGGGGTTCCGGTGCTAGGGTTCGTAATTGGGCTTTAGGCCATGATCGTGGGCTATATGTTGTATACCAGTGGCTTCCTCGCAGGGGGCGTCGATGGAGCCTACGAGATGAGCTGCGACGTCACTCGTAGGAGAAAGAAGGGGGCAAATCGGAGGCGTTCAAGGCAGAGGATGTGAAGATGGGGTGTCGGGTGATGTAACGTTGCTTCGGTCTTTTTTTAGATTTTTTTTTTTAAAAAAATACTCGCTCTTTTCCCTTTCTTTTCTTTTTTAATTTCTCGTTTTTTTTTCATTTTTTTTTTCATTTTTCATTTTTCTTTGATACTTGTGTCTTTTAATTAATTGCTTTTGGACAGTACTTTTGACCTAGTACTGATCCTGTCAACTACCCCTGCCATAACACATATCCCGAGATACTACGCTGGCTAGACTTCCTCTACAGACCGGATAATTGTTTCCTGACACTCTTAAATATGCTCTATAATATGTACATACTAGCTAGTTGAATAACTTATATGAAGCTACCACATACACCAATCCACCTTGAAAAGAATGTAATTGCCCCCCCCCCTTAGTATGACTCCTCTACCTATAGATATCGAGAGCTAACAAGCCTACATAGTGCCAGAACCTTAACTTAGTATATATATTTATGTTAGGATATAAAATATAGACATAGGGCTATATAGAAAGTCGCTATTATTTGGTACCTATTATGCATAATTCAGCCATTTTGAGCTTTTGGACTATGTCAGCCGGTTTCTCAATATTTTGATTCTCAGCCTTTTATATCTTCTGTAGTCTCTTTACCCATTCACTCTGTACAGCTCTTATACTCACCATACCCTGTGTAGCCTATTATACTATAAACCCAATAACTTGGGTCCATTTACTATTAATCAGACAATTGAGCTACCTAGGCTCCAAGTATGATATATATTGTGCAATAGACAATAGTGGTAACAGATATGAGGTCAATGAAGATGCACTTTATATAGAATAGTCTATAGATATTGAAATAGCTGGAGATAAGAGATAGAGTATATTATTAGGGGCAAGCTAGCGATCATAGTAATATCTGTCGGTATATCGATATATAGGGATAAAATCACTTGTTCGGACCTACTAAAAGGCCGAGGAGGATCAAAAGATTGAAATACCAGCTGACATAGTCCAAAAGCTCAAAATGGCTGAATTATATATGATAGGTACCAAATAATAGCGACTTTCTATATAGCCCTGTATCTATATTTTGTATTCTAACATAAATATATATACTAAGTTAAGGTTCTGGCACTATGTAGGCTTGTTAGCTCTCGATATCTATGAGTGGAGGAGTCATATTAAGGGGAGGGGGGCAATTACATCCTTTTCGAGGTGGATTGGTGTATGTGGTAGCTTCACATAAGTTATTCAACTAGCTAGTATCTACATATTATAGAGCATATTCAAGAGTATCAGGAAACAATTGATCCGGTCTGTAGAGGAAGTCTAGCCAGCGTAGTATCTCGGGATATTTGTTATGGCAGGGGTAGTTGACAGGACCATTACACTATCACGGATCAGTACTAGGTCAAAAACTGTAATCTGGCAAGCCTATTAGTGAGCAGATGTAGTCTGGTTGGCACAAGCCTCTCGTAGAAGAGGTCTGGTCCAATTATTTTTTGGGTGTGCATGTTTTCTAGTTTTTACAATGTACTTGGCGGAATATTACTGCCAACCAACCTTATGTACCTATAGCGCGTCCGGACGCGAGTTTGCGTCCTGTGCGTCCTGTGCACACAAATCCTGACGCCACCAGGCGCTTCATTCTTTTGGAAACTCTATATCGTCGGCCTTGGCGATCGGCCTGGGCCACGTATGAATTCCTGCATTCATATGCATTCGCCGCTTATACATATATATTCGAGAAATCCGTGTCTTCTCGGCTTATACTTTATATATTCGAGAAATCCATGCATTCGCGGCTTATATACATATATATTCGAGAAATTCAGGATTTCGCGGCTTATATAAACGTATTCCAGTGATTCAGGCTTTCGAGGGTCATGTATATATATTTGGGGAAATCAAGCATATCTAGAGGCCGCAAATGCATGAATTCCAAGAATATCTAGAGGCCGCGAATACATGAATTCCAAGCATATATAGAGGCCGCGAATGCATGAATTCCGCACATATGCCAACCAGACTACACATATCTCAGTGCTACGATTTCCCAATATGACTATTACCAGCCTACATAGGTAGGTAGGCAGCACATTGCCTGCTTGCCCTCTACGAGGGTCTGATCGAGACTACCTGCTTGCAGCAGTGGGCTGAGCGGGGTTGATCACTATAATGCCACTTTTCTCGTTATATGCTATCTCATTGTTTTTGGAAAGTCTATATCGTCGGCCTTAGCAGTTGGCCTTGGCAACTATGGTTTCCTGTATATACAGTGAACTCTCGATATAAGAATATCGTCCGGCGGGGGGGGTAATATTATATCAAATATATTCTTATATCAAATGTCAGGGTAACTACTAAAGGTATACATCAAAAAAAAGAATTAACGTGAGGTAGAGGAAGAACTAGGTACAGGAGAACCAGGAACAGCCCCGGATGAAGTGAAGAAGGCAGTAATGTCAGGTGGTATTGTAGGTGTAGTATTGTAGGTGTAGTAGTATTGTTTGTCGCGGTTGTTTAGCGGCGTTGTGTGTTGTATGTTATTGTTGGTTGTGCGGGGTATTTCTTATCGATAAGCCTTCCTATTGCAGCTAGCCTGTTTATACATTACCCAATCAGGTACTCTTGCTATAAGATTACCTTAGTAAACAACCTCGAGAAAATAAGAATATTCTTCTATCAAATATATTCTTATATCAAATATTCTTATATCGAGAGTTCACTGTATACTTCTCTTTCCCCCGCCTTTTCCCTTTGTCTTGTATGACTTCGTATTAGAGCGAGTATTAGTTTAAGCCTGAACCAATCATAGTTCAGTTAATATATATATAATGAAGTTGAAACGTAAAGAACTTTGTTATGCCAATGCCATTGTTAAGTAATGATAATGTCAATGTGACTTCCCGAGCAATGCAGCAGTAATGGAATATAAATACTTAAGTAAGGGATATAGGCAAACCTCTATAATAACATCCTCTATAAATGCATAACTTGGCTATTAGCATAGTACCCCCCGGTCCCGAGTTTGGGACTATGGCGAAAGTAGCATAACTCTGTAATAGCATGCATAGCATTTTACCGGTCCCAATCCTGCCAAGTGCTAACAATATTCCCTGCATATCTACAATAGTGGCGGACCTAACTTATGAAAATTTGCAGAGTGGGGAGATTTGTACTTTGATCTCTACATCTACAATGAAATTGCATCCAATCGAACCTAGCCTGCTCGAACAACACAGAGTAGACCCCAAATCACTCCGCTGTCGAGAGGTTGATCCAACAGACAGTGAGCGCTTCCAGTTGTTTTCGCATGCACAAGGACATCCAAAGGCAAGATTGACACAGTGGTTTAATGTTAAGTTCAAGAAACAAATAAATCAATCCACTGTATCTCGTATGCTTTATTTGTCCAGAAGTTAAACTTGGCTACTCTGCAACTTTGGAAACCCCAACGGCAAACTCCAATCACATCTTATTTTGGAGGTAGTGGATGTAGTGGAAGTAGCGGGGGGCAGCGGGGGCAGTGCAGGACTGATGTGTAGCTAGTTTTCATAAATTGGACATTGTATTACCATATTCACGTGGTGCCAAGCAAAACCTCTATAAATGCATAACTCCTCTATTGGCATACGAACCCCCGGTCCCGACGTTATGCTATTATAGAGGTTTGCCTGTAGTCTACCCGATCTTATGATGCTTATATTGAAGTTTGACAGGAATACATGATCCAAATCAGCCTTGTTGGTGTCCAAACTTTACGACAGAAGCAACCATATTTATGGTGTATCCAGTATAGCCGTATATTGGTGCATCATTGGTGCTAGGCAGTTGAGGGCCTGGAGCAAGCTGTGTAGTTGTATATCTCAGTCCATTGTTATATTTAAGATTCTGCGTACATCAAATTCTGCTAGACAACGTCCTACGGCAAGAAGATTCGCCCAATTGCGCATAGATACAAAAGTGCAAGTAAACGCCTACTAGCAGACGAGTTATTCTTCTTTCAGAAAATCGAATCGATCTGACCATCGGAGCATTCTCCCCTATGCCCACCACGCCATTGTATTCAGGGTAAGGCACAAGGTACAACTACTACTTTCAGGGTAATTACATATCTACATATGTTCTGGGCCGCTCGCGGGTAGCATACCCACTATGCCCCTCGCGGGCAATTAATTTAATTACTCAATTTGGTACATAAATTTGATGTGAGATTTGTATACTCATTAGATATGCCCGGCAGATCTGATGTGAGATAATAGGTCCGACATAGGATATTGATCTGGGGTGCGCAGGTTGTTTTGGAAGTTATATCCCTCCTGTATTCTGATGATGTTCGTTCTTCCTCTAGGTTACCGTTTTTCCCTCGTTTCCTTTAAACCTTCCTTCCACTAGCGCATCCTTAGCTTCTCCTCCTCTATGCAGTAGTATCCATCCTTACTTCCCCCTGCTCAAAGGGATTCTTCAACTCCCTGCCGAGCACAAAAAAACTCCATTTTTATATCATATCTCTCCTCTCTCTTACCCGTATGTATAAAAGAGCAAACACCACTTATACCTCACCCTCCTAAAAACTAATTATACAGATATAAACACCAATCCCCAATAACAATACCGCAAAAATTGATAGTGTTGCCTTCCCCCTATTACCTTCCCCCCATTCAGTGTATCCAGACTTATCCAACGTATCCTTCTCTAGTGCAGACCCCTGCTGCCTTTCTTCTCATTGCAGACCCCTGCTGCCATTTTTCCTTCAGACCCTCGCTGAACCTTTTTTATTTTTCATGATTCATTTTTCTTATATGACCATGTAACTTATTCCCGGAGTTGAATATTTGTCCACAGCTCTTGCATTTATGGTTCACTATCTCCATGATCCCTAGTACCTCATTTTTTATTGTGACTAGTCCCATCATTCGCATAAACCTCCAATATTGGTCTCTGGGTAGAGCTTTCATGAGTGTATCTGCCACTATATCTCTAGTAGGTATATATGATACTTCGATACATCCCTGTTCTACCATTTCTATAATGAACCATTATCGACCGTGGATGTGCTTGATTTTGCTATGATATTCTGGATTGTGCGCTAAGGCATTTGCACCTTGATTATCACCATATAGTCTTGCTGGATATAGTGTTTCTTTTTCTACCCCAATTGCTGCTAGAAACTGCTGAAGCCAGATTGCTTCTTTTGTTGCCTCCATTCCTGCCAGATATTCTAATTCTATTGTACTTAATGCAATTGTTTGTTGTTTCTTGGAGCTTCAGGACACCAAAGAACTCGCACTGAAGAATGCGTAGCCCATCGTAGAATGTCTGTCATATTTATTGTCTATATATGCCGCATCAAAAAACCCACAGATAGCTCCTTTTGGTACCTTATCTTCTTGCCGGCGAGGGATATTGCCTAGCATTAGTTGTGTGTTTATCGTAGATTTCACAAATCTGAAGATCCTTTTTAACCCTTTCCAGTGTCTTTCTGTTGGAGTTGCAGAGTATTGGGCGAGTTTATTGACTGAGTATGCAAGATTTGGCCTAGTTCCCAACATTAAGTATATCAGACTACCTATTGCTGCTTGATATTGCTTTTTTCCCTTTTCATCTAATCTTATATCTTCTTCTTTTATTGTCCAGTCTTCATCGGAATCCATTGGTGTTTGTACCTCCGCGCATACTTCCATACCCAATCATAATAGGATTTGTTCTACGTAATGAGCTTAGGATAGCCCAATTCTCCTATTTTCTCTATCTCTTTCTATCCTCAATCCCACAAATAATTCTTCTCCAGTTGGACCCAACTTTTTAACTATGAATACCGCTTCTAATACATTCATCAATCTTTGCACTCCATCCTTTGTCCCAAACATTTGCATATCATCAACATGTACTATTAGAACCACCTCATCCTTCAAGATCCAAACTCCATAATCGAAGGGTATCCTGACATTTGTAGCAAGTTCTTCTTGTAAATTCAAATGCCTTACTGGTATACCTTCTCTTTCTTCTCCTTTTATCTTCTCAATCACTGGGTATAACTTTTCCAGATCCATCTCTTCTTCTGGTTCTTCCTCCTCTTTAGGTTTTCCTAGTATATTCGTGTTTTCCTGTAACTCATTTTTTCTTGCTAGCATAGGGTGTCCTATAATATTTTCATGGAATATTACGTCTCTTCTTTTTATTAGTATTTTATTTTGTATATCCTATAGTTGATATAGGTTTTCTGTATCATAGAATTCTACTAAGACACATTCTTTTGTTTTTGAGTCGAACTTTTTTCTTCTCTTCTTTGGTACTGCTGACCACACCCTGCATCCCCATATTCTGATATGTCCGAAGTGTGGTTTCTTCTTATACCACATCTCGTGTGGTGTTGTTTCTTCCAAACCACTGTGTTGTGATCTGTTCATTAAATATACTGACGCCTTTGCTGCTAGTGCCCAAAAGTCTTCTGTAATGCCGGCTGCCCATAGCATTGAGGATGCATGGTTGACTATTGTTTTGATTACTCTCTCCGCATATGAATTTATACTTGGGCCGTATGGTACTGTTGTATAATGTGTTATTCCTTCATCCTAACATATTTTTATCCACTTCTTTCCTGTAAATTCTCCTGCATTATCCATTTAGAGAATTAGTAGCTTGAATCCACTTGAATTCTCTGCACTCGCTTTCCAAATCTGTATAGCTCGTACTGCCATTTCTCTTGTAATAAGAGGGAAAACCCAGGTATACCTAGTATAGTGATCAACAAATACTAGTAGGTATTTATATTTCCATGTGCAGTCTGGGTATTTCATAGGTCCTGCTATATCCATGCTCACCATTTCCAACGGCCTTGTAGCTTTTATAAATGGGTACCTTGAGATTGTTTGATGTTGTGTTCCTTTTAGGCAGTCCACACAATCAATATTCCTTTCTCCTATCCTTTGTCACAACCGTCCCTTCCCAGCCTAGTCTGACCTCGTTGTTGTTATTCATTGTTCCTTCTGGCATCACCTGCGAACTCAGGTGATAGCGTTGTTATCTCGGCTCCCGAGATAAGGGGTCTCGGGAACCTTATTCCTTCCAATGAACCTTATTCCTTCCGATGGCCTTGGCCAGGAAGGAAGCCTGTATATATAGCTTGCTCTCTCCGCCCTCTCGTTGGATCCCTATCCAACGTCTTGTATACAATACAGGACCTTGCTTCTCTCTCCACGCTGGTGCACCTTCCTCGTGCCCCTTGCCTTGCCTTGCCTTGCCTTCGGCTTCATCCTCGCCTCCACCCTCGCCTTCGTCCTCGCCTTCGACTCCGCCTTTGCCTTGCCTTGCCTTGGCCTTCGTCCTCGCCTTCGCCTTCGACTCCGCCTTTGCCTTGCCTTGCCTTGCCTTGGCCTTCGTCCTTGCCTTCGCCTTCGACTCCGCCTTTGCCTTGCCTTGCCTTGGCCTCCGTCCTCACCTCCGCCTCCGCCTCCGCCTTCGCCTTCGCCTCCGCCTTCGTCCTCGGCCTCGCCGGCTCTCCCCCTGCCTCTGCCCTGCTCTTGCCCCTGTCTCGCTTCTGCCTTCTGCCTCATTCGTACCCCTTGGCCCCTCAGCCCCTCGTGCTACGTTACACTACGTTGGATCTACCCTAACCAACCGGTACGAACATCATGAACCTCAACGATAATACCCAAGCTCCAGGGGCTAGGTTTCAAGCCTGGTGAGCCCTTCTAATCCCCTCTGAGCCCAGCGACCTCATTACATACCGCCGCCAAATTATCGATATCTTTCTCACCACCGATAACCTGGCCAGCGAGCAGTGCAATGAGCTCACCCAGGCTCAAAACCAGCTCACCCAGGCTCAAAACCAGCTGCAGGCCGCCAGGGATGAGATCACCATCCTTCGGGAGGACGCCGCAGAAGACAGGATAACCATCCGCGAGATGTCTCGCAACCTTGCCGCCGCAACAGCCGCCACAACAGACCCCGCCCCCAAGACCCAGAAGACCCAGGACCTCCCAGCACCCCCCAAATTCAACGGCGATCGAGCTAGGCTTAAGGCCTGGAAGACCTCGATCAATCTCAAGCTCAATGGAGATGCCGCAAAGTTCCCGACCACTCAGCACAAACTAACCTACGTCTATGGCTTGCTGGAGGGCAAGGCCATGGACCAGGTCCAACCATACGTCAAAGAGAACGGTGTCGACCTGGCAGACGTTCCAGCTTTGCTAGCAATCCTGGACCGGGCTTTCGGGGAACCAGATCCGGTAGGGACTGCTACCCGGGCTCTGCGGAGC
>ML121540.1:182147-200744 GCA_003788615.2 Terfezia boudieri ATCC MYA-4762
ATGGGTGGTTACAGTACAAGGTCAAGTGGCTAGGGGACGAGGAGACGACCTGGCAGCCTGCTGATGACCTGGAGAACGCCCCAGACTTGGTCGCCCTGTTCCACCAACGTTATCCACGGAAGCCTCGGCCCACTGAATAATGCCCCGCCTTGTCCTTACTCGCCCAGAATAATGCCACGCCGTGCCCTTTGTGTGTTTTATTGTGATATTCGGAGTTATGGCCCGCGGGTTGTTGTTGTTGTTGTTATTGTTGTTGTTGTTTTACCTGCTTCCGGCGTTAGGGTTGGGTTATTGGTTATTGGTTTCACTCGCCTGTTTTGTTTGTTTTCCGCCCTGCCTTTCGCCGTGCCTTTCGTCGCTGGGGCTCCGAGCCTAAAGGGGGGATAGTGTCACAACCGTCCCTTCCCAGCCTAGTCTGACCTCGTTGTTGTTATTCATTGTTCCTTCTGGCATCACCTGCGAACTCAGGTGATAGCGTTGTTATCTCGGCTCCCGAGATAAGGGGTCTCGGGAACCTTATTCCTTCCGATGGCCTTGGCCAGGAAGGAAGCCTGTATATATAGCTTGCTCTCTCCGCCCTCTCGTTGGATCCCTATCCAACGTCTTGTATACAATACAGGACCTTGCTTCTCTCTCCACGCTGGTGCACCTTCCTCGTGCCCCTTGCCTTGCCTTGCCTTGCCTTCGCCTTCATCCTCGCCTCCGCCCTCGCCTTCGTCCTCGCCTTCGACTCCGCCTTTGCCTTGCCTTGCCTTGGCCTTCGTCCTCGCCTTCGCCTTCGACTCCACCTTTGCCTTGCCTTGCCTTGCCTTAGCCTTCATCCTCGCCTTCGCCTTCGACTCCGCCTTTGCTTTGCCTTGCCTTGGCCTCCGTCCTCACCTCCACCTCCGCCTCCGCCTTCGCCTTCGCCTCCGCCTTCGTCCTGGGCCTCGCCGGCTCTCCCCCTGCCTCTGCCCTGCTCTTGCCCCTGCCTCGCTTCTGCCTTCTGCCTCGTTCGTACCCCTTGGCCCCTCAGCCCCTCGCGCCACATTACATCCTTGTATATAGTTCTCCTATTTTTATCCCTGTGACTTGTGGTACTAGACTTCGTACTGCCCTGCAGTTTAGATGTCCTAGACGTTTATGCCATGTTTCCAGACTTTGGGTATCCACATACTGTGTTACCAATGCATATCTATCTACCTTTTCATATTCTTCCAGGTAACATAATCCTCTGTTATTTTTGATTGGATACACTGTGCCCCATACTCTTTTATTTTTATGTATATCTGCATATCCATTCTCAAAATTTATTCCAAAACTGGCTTTTATAAGGGCAGTGACTGATAAGAGATCTGCTTCCACATCCAAATCTGGAACCAGTAGTACTTCTCCAATTACTACTCTTTCTATTGACATTACCACTTCTACTTCCCCCCGAGCAATTCCCCAAACTGGTCCTTTTCCCGTCTTGATATATACTGGTCTTATTAGCCATCTGAACGCTCTGAATTTCGACGGCTCTTTGATGTAGTGTGAGCTTACTCCACTATCTAGCAGCCATTTTCTATTCACTTCTTCTTTTTTCCTTTTGTTCTCTTCCTCCATCTCTTGCTCACATACCATTCCTACTCCTATTTCTCTTTCGTACCCTTCCTCTACTTCTACTTCTTCCGTAGGAAAATAGTGCAGTTTTGCTAGTCTATTATCCTCTTCCATCATTACCATGTTTAGATCAAATGGGTGATCCTCTTCCTGGTTTTCTATTTCCTCTACCACTTCTTCTCTATTTTCCTCACTCAGCCCATCTATTTTATCGTCTGATTCTGTTGTTTCTGTATTTTATTCCAACAGTAGTATTTCATCCATCACTGTTGCTTGTTGGGTATATTCTATCTCTTTTCTCTTGAGGGTTTTTTCTCCTTCTTGCTCTTGACCCAGTAATGCAAGCTGTTGTGTTACCTATAATCTGTTCGCCAGATGTAGTTCGGGGTGTTCTTGCCAGCAATTTTTCCTTGTATGTCCCCACTGTCCGCATGCATAGCATTGTTTCTCTTCCCTACTATATGTCTGGTTGAGATGATCCATTTGTTCCTGGGTTTGTTTTACTTGGGTTGTTTGAGGTTGCCATGGTGCTTTATTCCAGGGTAGGTTTCTGTACATGTCCCTTTGACTCGCATATGTATGTTGCTGTTGAGTCCAGGAATGTGTTATATCTTGTTGTTGTAGTTTTGTTGAATGAAGTACTGTTGATGATGTAGCTTGAGAGACTGTAAGTCTATTCTGACCTATATATGGGAACCCTCCTCTCCCTCTGTACATTCCTCTTACTGGGTAAGGGTTTTGCCTGTAGTTTATCGGATTTGTACATGCAATAAAGGCTAACTGTTGTAAGTCTCCCTTATACATTGTGTCCGATTTATATGCTAATGGATTTGATGCATTTGGGTCTTGCTTTTGTATCTGTGAAATGAACTGATTCAGTCTTTGCTCTTCAATTAGTATTTGTTCACTAACTCTACTGAATGTCAACGGGTTTGCTTGTGATGCCATGTTAGTTAACGTGACCACTAATGGGCTATACTTCTCTTCTAAGCCCATTAGTACTGTATATGCCATATCTTCATCTTTTACTTTTTCTCCATATTCCTTCAGTTCCGATACCAACTTTTTCACCCTCTTCATATATTCTGCATATGTACTCTCTGTCATTGTCACTGCTGTAAATTCTTTCTTTAGTCTTTTTACATTCAGTTCGCCTTTTTTACAGTATTCCACTTGTAACAGTTTCCATGATTCTGCCGCATGTTCGGAGTCTATGATGATATCTTGGACATCAGCTTCATAACATAAGTGTATCTCACCTCTAACCTAGTTGTCTTTGGTTTTCTATTCCTCCGTTTGGTCATCTTCATCAGGTATTGGTGCTGTGACCATGTTCTAGCACTTGTTTCTGAGTAGGCATATCTCCATATCTTTTGCCCAGGTCCTGTAGTTTGTTGCCCCTTTTAGCTTGGTAATTTTCCCAACCAGTAAAATGAAGTCTTTTTCCGCTATAGTTCTTCTTGGTATTGGAGGATCCTCTGGTTGTTCTTCTTCTAAGTCTCTTTTTGCTTGACTTCTAGTCCCTCTCTTCACACCCCTTTTTACTGTAGCTCATGGTTTACCTAGCTTGTCTGCCTTGACTAGAAGCTGGTTGACGTATAAAGCTTATTTGGGGAGTTCTGTGCAGAATAGGATTGTTCAGAAGCAGTAAAGTATTCGGGATACAGTAAGTTATGTGGTCTATGATGCAGTGTGGAAGTACAGAGGCACTCATAACCTTTGGAAGTTATATCCCTTCTGTATTCTGATGATGTTTGTTCTTCCTCTAGGTTACCGTTTTTCCCTCGTTTCCTTTAAACCTTCCTTCCACTAGCGCATCCTTAGCTTCTCCTCCTCTATGCAGTAGTATCCATCCTTAGTTGTGAGCACCGTATTCATAGTTTAAAAGCTAGGTGAGATCCGATATTGTGAGAATTATTCATTCCTTAATATTAATACAATATAATACCTGCCCTTGGTTTTCTACTAGTTATTCCAAGAGAAGTCCATGCCAAACCGATAATAAAAGGTTATATTTAAAAGTTATTGCAAAACTACAGAACGCCATCAATTGTTAACCAAGTATGGTATATTTCTTGACATTTATCCAATCAAAAAATTTCACCCATCAACTAATTGGATGATGAAGTTGCAGATACTCTAGCTACTCGACAATTAAATCACCTTAGCCAATGCTCGGCAGGCATCTTCAACAACTCGCAGTCTCAGTCTTAGGTACTTGCAAAAAGTCCTGTGCCAATCGCCGCTGCCAATGCTACAAAAATGACTTAAAATGTTCCAATTATTGTCATACCAAAGAACTAGCAGATTATGACTGTGGCAACTTCTCAGCTCTAGGTATCTGAACGAATACAAATTAGACTTTTAAACAATAACCCAATTGACCTGGGGATGACTCGGAGAATGAACTGGAGGAGATCCCAATTGACCCAAATCTAGATGTAGCTGTTACACGTCCCACAGCTCCCAGGCCAGCTTCTGGTCGATACTTTTTGCGATAGGACTAATGATAGCCTAGTTGTATATATTTAATATATATATATTTTTTTTTAAAAAAAAAACCTTATTACTCCTATTCGGTCCTAGTACAGTAAGGGGACTATAAGGAAAACTCGGGTGGATTCAGGACAAGACAAGTAATCTGCCAAGTCCAGCGCCTATATACCGCAATATAATAAATCTCAAATGCCGAAAGGCATAAACATGGGTGTCAACAAAATCAAAGCAAACTTAAGATCCGATTGGCAAGAACAGCATAATGAACCGCAAAACAAGATATTGAAAGTGAGAGAAATAACGAACTCGAGAGACTTGTATTTGATATAGGTCTAGTTAGGTATATTATTATTAATTCAAGTGCGTTAGTACCAAATCCAGTAACTAAATACATTGCCGGGAGCGGCCCAAAACACAAATACATGTCCACTTTTCTAATACTCTAGATATGTATATATTAAACAAATTCACTTACGTAGTGGGTTCCTCCCTAGGCCTTCCAATACGACTATAATCATGGTTCATCGGGTACGTATTGTATCAAATTATCTTTGCAAGTCAACTGATATATAGAGATTCTATACATTCTATTGCCCTTGTTATATATAATAGGTCCCATAGCTTTTTTTTTTTCTTTTTGGAGTCTACGTCTGTGGAGCCTAAGGCTATGAGATGGAGACAGCTTGGGAATCTGGGAGAATGAGTGCACGTTTATTCTTCGAGGATGCAAGTGCAAACCTTGTCTGAAGGTCTGATCGAGACTAGGAAGGGTTCACAGTATTACGTATTCTTGCGTCACTTGTATTGTGACTAGATAAGATACCGTATGGGGTTAGGGCAAATACTACTTATATACTCTATGCTTATTTAGCTCGACATATTTTGAGCCATGAGAATATCTACTTTCTTAGCAAAAATCCCTGGTTTCAAAGCTATGGCAGTATTATTTCCTTCATTTTTTCTCTCTAAATCTTAGGAATATGTTTCTATAGCGAGTAATCTTGTGCGTGTATTAAGAGTTCACTGTACCATCAACTATACGGTGAGTTAGCCAAAGCAATCTTTACTATCTGTCTACACCTCTCAACTCAACTACAGGCAAACCTCTATATTAGCATAACGCCGGGACAGGAGGCTGTTAGGGTATTAGAGGAATTAGGCATTTAAAGAGGTATTGTGTGGAATCACGTGAACATGGGTAATATGATGTCGGATTTATGAAGTGGAGAGGTGAATTTAAATAAGCTAGCTACACATTGTGCCTCCACTATTCCGCTGCCCTCCCTAACACCCTCTAACCCGCTGCCCCCCATAACTCCCCTAAATATTGCAATTAGTATTATATTTTTTTCCCCTTAAATTTAGTGCCTATGCCATGACCGGTTTAGTATTATACCTACTAGATAGCTAAAACATACGAGGTACAGTTTATTGATTAAATTGTTAACATTGAACCACTGTGCCAACTCCTGCTGCGTTGCCTCTGAATATGCTTGTGCATGATAGAACAACCAAAAAACGCTCGTTCTCTGGCATCAATCTCTCTTGACCGCCGGACTGATTTGGAGTCTGGTCTCTATTGCAGAGCAGGGTCAGATCGATAGTTGGACAATTTGAGAGGAAATGATCTTGCATATTCAAGTTGCGTTTATGAGACAACGTTCTTCCCTTCTATTTACTAATGTCATCTTTTGTCTGTATCTCATCTTCATTACCGCATCGCATGATTTCAGCCTCACCTCTTATATGGGCCTTGCACAGCAGTCCTACGATAGTTGCGTGGTTATGCGATGCTAACGCTCAAAATATCTCATTCTAGAAGGGTAATTGTTTTGTATACCTCTTGTGGTGTAAAGTATTTTATTACGTAATTACATATTCCATGATCTGGCTAGCAGTCTCACGGCTAGGCTCCCTATTCATAGTCTGCACCCCATTCACCATCTTAATTGCTACAGATCTGGAATCTGGCTATGAGGATGGCAAGCTCAGCACGTGCACGGAGTTCACGCTAGCTCTAAACCTTAACTCGATTCCATTTCCAATGAACAAGGAGACCTATTCAGAGTATCTCTTCGCCTGGCGTCTCTCCTTCTTTCCCTTCAGACAACCCAGACTGGCCATGAGAAACCCGCTACAGCTATACCACGCAACCACACGTGCACCAAGCAACATGAACGCCATAACACACGTACAACTCGAGTTCAGGCCTAAGTAAGTGGGGGACTGGTGTCATACCCCATACGGCTTCGACCTCTACGGTACATCTCCTCGGCCACGTACTGTATATCCAGGGCGTCTAATGATGTTGACTTGTACATTACAGCTACCAGAGAAACTCCCTCCCCTGGTTTGTATACCCCTTCAGGGTGCGTTGTGGAATGCGTAGTTTTTTGGTAATTTACCATTAGCATGCACCCTCAACTTCCCCCTCCCCGAAGCCACCTTCGGTACATTGCTGCCACACCAGAAAATTCTAATTGTAATCAATCGGAATCAGTGGTTGCAAGTGCAAAGCTCAAGAGCATTACTTATGCACGCACATTTAACCTTCATACACAATACATCCTTCCATCTGAACCGAAGCTTTTTCGGCTCCAAAAGAGTTAAGAAGTAAATCTACCAACTACATCTTACCCCACCCGGATTGATCAATTTCGCAACCTCTCCAAGCATACATCAAATAACATAACAATAAAAAGCGACTAAAGTATATAAATTGAATATCCTAATATATATACGTGCCTGGCGGAAAGTTATAAGCACCTCCTGCAGTGCCAGTGCGCTTTCTGGCGAGACATACAGTAGGTAGTGTGATCGATGCATAAAAAGGGGTGCGTTATAACTTTCCGTACATATATGTCTTCAGCAATCCATTTGTGCATATCAAGTATATATGTAACCATCCATGATGCAAGGTTACCAGGAGAGTTTTGAGCAGTGCCTCTCTCTCTAATCAAGGGGAATTGAAATTCGTACATTATATGTACGGGAAAACCTTCTTGAAGGATTTAATTTCCCTGATCCAAGAGAATATTCCTCTTGTGAGATGTCTTTGTACTATCTATCTACTGAACTCTCTATTTTGTAGGGATATTATTATTTGCAGAGATTCTCGGAGATGAGCGAGCAGGATTATTGTACTTTTTTTGATTTGGGGGGGTGTTTCTTATATTTTGCTCAGTTGACGTAGTATATATTGCAGGTACAATATTATATTGCTAATGATATCTCTGGTAGTATAGTGGTAAGTATTCCCGCCTGTCATTAAGGCTGAGCGCGGGCGACCGGGGTTCAATTCCCCGCCAGAGAGTTTTTTATTTTCCTTTTTTCGATTTATGGGCTTTTAATATTCAACACCAGAATTAGCCCTGCCCTGTTTGAGAACTGCAGTATTGGATTAGTAAGGCCAGGATTAGCATATCGGTTCCAGCTGCAATAAGCTTGACATAAAGATCGTGCTCTCATTCTCTCCAGGCTGATAATTATGGAGGAGCTTTCGCAGCTATCGTACATTCTGGCGATATACCACAAGACTATTTGAATCTCTGTTTAGATGTGGCTCTGGTACAACGAAGCATCTGATATCTCTAAACTAAGTACTGGCTAGTAGCAAGAAAAGTCGTTAATAAAGCAAAGGCATGCCTCACCATCTCTCATTCTCTAACTTCCCACCCACATGCGAGATCTTTCAAGTTAAATCCAATTCCATGACGATAATATTTCGTAACAAAAGACCTTCCATGCACATCACAACATACCTCTTCCAAAAGCTATCCACAACACACATACTTAAAACCATCCTGACTCCCCATAATTTCCTCTTCAACCGGTACTCCCACCTAATACCCATAATCCTTCCCATACGCCCCATTCCACCCCTCTCCATATCCTCTATGCCCCTCTGCCCCATAAAACCCCTCATCCTGCTCCGTCCTACTATACCTCGCCCTCACAACATTAATATCTTCACTGTCCTCCACATAATGCCCGTTCGGAGGAGGAGGCGGCGGCAGAGGCACCGGCACGGCATATTCTACCTCCACATACTCATTCCTCACCCTCGAGCTACTCCTGCTCCTTCCATGCTCATGATGAATATGTGCATGTGCATGTGCATGTGTGTGTGGGGAAAGATGGGATGGCACTCCGTACGGGTTAATTTGGTGTCCTTCTGGCAAGGGGCTTCTCACTGGAGGACGATAGTCGTAGTCATAGGTCTCCCCCTCTTCGTAATATGGATGACCTCCAGCATAATATTGTTTTGTGGGAGACTCATCCCGTCGATAATGGTGCGTTCTCTCGGTTGGCTCCTCCCTTCGCTTCTCAAACTGGAACTCGTATTCGTGGGTAGCGTGTTTGCGATGGTAATCCCTACTTGGGGATTTCTTAGGAGAATGTCCTCGTTTAGATGGTGGGCTAGGTGACCGGTGTTTCCCCGAAGAGTAAGTCGTCCTTGAATATGACCGTCGATGGGAATCCTCATCATCCGAATGATCCCTTCCTGAGCTTTTATGTTTATCCTTTGACTTTGACTTATCCTTATCTTTATCCCTGTTTTTTGTGTCCGAGGTGTTAGTAACATGTCCATGGCTATATGTCGCGCTATAATTGAATGCCGGCGCTTGGGCAGAATAATATGCACCTGGCATTTGCTGGGTATAATGAGGGGTGGGGGATCCTGACTTTTCCTTTTTTTCCTTCCTTTCCTTCTCCTCCCTCTCATAATGCGCACCCTGGGAGTACCCCCCATACGCAAGATATTCCTTCTCCCTCTCTTTCTTATGCTTCTTTTCCTCATCTTCATGTGATCCATGGGAATAGGACCCATACGCAAGATGCTCCTTCTCTTTCTCCTTCTTGCGTCTCTTTTCTTCATCTTCATCTTTATGCTTCTTCTCCTTGTCTTTATCCTTCTCTCTCAAACTCCCATATTTATCCTTCTCGTCCTTATCTTTCTTATCCTTCTTCTCTCTATCCTTATCCTTCGATTTTTCCTTGTCCTTATCTCTATTCTTGTCCTTCTTCTCCTCGAATGTACCGCCGGTATACCCTGCAATCGCCGCGCCAGCAAGAGTCCCGAGCGCACCTCCACCAAGAATACCCGCACCACCTCCAAGCCCACCAGTCGGTATCTTTACCCCGCCAATTTTGATGGTGTCTTCCTTCCTACCCTTACTACTACTACCTTTCTTTTTATTCTTGACCTTCTCGGCTTTATCCCACTCACCTCCCTTCAATTTCCCGTGTCCACAATCTCCACCCACCCCCCCTTTGTGGTTCTTCCCTGCCCTAACCGCCTCGCTGTTGAGAATCATCTCTAGCGCTGGATGACCACCAGGGTAAGCATCAGCCCAAGTCCTGACAACCTCAAACATAGCCATCTGGATCTCTGTATTGGGGTCTCGCAGGCCAGGATGGTGGAGAACTTTGATAATATCAAACAAAATCAAGCCTATATCCGCGTTCACATTCTCCCATGCAAAAAGGACCCGAGGAACGACATATTCCACGACCCTAGCTGCAACTTGCCCCGCGGGTGCGTTGAGTACATTGGAGAAATGGTCTTTGGAGAGCATAGAGTGGGTTGGGTCCGTAGAGTACGCGTTACTCCACACCTCATACTGATGGTTCTTTGCGGAGCTAAGGACTTCTGTAGAACCAACCTTAAGCTCCATCTGTGCTTGTTGGATGATAGGGCGGATGTAAGGCGATAAGACCGAGAAGACGTAAATCGATAATTGGTCGCTGATGGTGTCCATAAGCTCACTAAATTCTGGAAACCCGGGAATCTGTTCAGTGATGGAATCAATTGCCGCGGCGATGGTCTTGACTGCGTTGTCACGGAATTCGAGGATGGGGTAGATATCCCTAGAAATCTTGACTGGGTCGAATTCCCCGTCTTTGCGTTGTGCAGCCTTGCTGCCGTATTCATCCGGGTGGGCAATCTTGAGGTTTTGCAGTTCCTTCGCGTCGGCGGCTTGTTGGAGGGAGTCTGCTTGTGCAGCTAATCCCGCACAGTTGGGGATCTTGCTCAAGAGGTCCTTCAAAATTGAGGTTTGCGTATGTCGCGACCCAGATTTCTTGTTATCTTCATGGGCTTGCGCCAAAACAACATCCATTTCCTGCAATTCCGTCTGCGTAAACTTATCCTGCGCCTCCCCAATCACCGAATGCAAGAAATCCACCCCACCAAACGTCCCCGTGGTAAGCGGAAACACAGCTTTCCCATTAGGAAGCACCATCTGCGTCATTGTTCCAACATGAGGAAAGATACTCAACATTCCCATCTCCCGTAGAACAAGCTCTACATAGTTGCTGTGTGCGGAAAAGTCTTCCAGTGTATGGAGGGCTTGTCCAAGGCAGCGGAGGGCTTCATTGAGATGTGTTTCGTTGTTGACGTCCCCCGGCGGACCAGAAGTGTAGAGACGACCGAAATGGATGGATCGGTTGAGAGAGTGCTTGATGTATCCTGTCGAGGTAGCGATCCCGAGGTTCTCGTTTGCAATATAATTTTTCATACAGGTTTGTGGGTCGACAGCGAGTTCTGTTGGATGGACTGGTGGACGCAAGCGAGCATCGAAAAGACGGGCATCTTGGTTGTCGGCATAATCTTTTGGATTATCTGCATATGCTATTAATAGCCATTCCACACGTGCATGTCTATCTCAAGGAAGATGTAGATGTAATTCTGAACTTACCGATATGTTCCTCTGGCCGATAAACGCCCAACCTCTCCTCAGTAACCTCAAACTCGCCTGTCGCAAACCCAAAACTCATAAACGCCAAAATCCAGACGAGGATTCTGATAGATTGAGGGTTCACGCTCTTCACTGTGCCAACATCAACTGCTTGGGAATAATCGCGGAGCCAGTTTCCGAAATAAACTTTCTTAATGAGCTTGCTGGTCCATTTTGCGCCCTTGAGGTAAACAAGCTTTTTCAGAGTGTCTTCAATGTCGCCATGACGGAAGTTTTGGCCTTCGACTCTGGCGATAGTGGGGATGTTTCCAGCACCGAATGCGAGCTGTAGACGAATTAGCAAAATGTTCAGAGGAGAATTACGATTGAGAACAAAGGGACGCACAGCAGGTGATGCGAAAAATACAATACAAAGCAAAAACACAAGCGGGACAGCCGTGCCGCGGGAAATCATGTTGCCTCTGCCTATGTCTGTGGCTCTGCCGCTCAAACCAAAAAATATTTGGTGCACGATGAGGCGATGCGTAGAGTGCCTTTGCTCTGTGCGAAAGTGCGGTGTTGGAAAAGAGTTGTGTTGTGGCGGGTGGGAGAAGCGGGGTAATGTAGCAGTGCTGCTTCTTACGAAGAACTGAAGTAGGGATGCGAGGAATAGAGCGGCACAGGGCTGGGGGCTGCGATGCCTGGAAGGATGCCGAGATGAGATGTGTGTAAGAGGAGCGGGGATGGTGGAGGGGGTGAGGGGATGTGAGGGGAAGGAGGTAAGGGAGGAGGAGGGGGAGGGGGGGAGGGGCGGGGGGGGAATATCGTCGTGCACATGGTTTCCAACTAACTACCGCAGCGCGTTACCGCAATAGGCCACTCTACTGTACTTAGTCTGGTTGTGCGTACAGTCCTAACCAGACTACAGTACTCTGTAGCAGCCCTTTTTGCGTGTGCGAATGGAATCCTGTTTTTGTTTCAGCCCATCCTCTATCAAAATTCGCGATATTTGCAGTAAAAGCAGCAACACTGCCACCGATTTCAGCTGCAAAAGAATAACGCTGCCTGACTAAATGTCTCACCGGCCAATCACGCGCATAATCATGGCTTACTGGCTGCATTACATATAGGGCGGCGGCTAACCCGAATGCAGAGGCCCAGCCGGGTCATTCTACCCGTCTCGGCTGTTTTTGCCACCTAGCTGTATAAGCCGCGGATACATGAGTTCATACAAGTCACGAATGCATGAGTTCCTACAACATATATATAAGCCACGATCCGCACATATCGCAGTGCTACGATTTCCCAATAAGACTATTACCAGCCAAGGCAGCGCTTGCAGCAGTGGGCTGAGCGGGTCATGCCACTTTTCTCATTATCTGCTATCTCATTGCCTTCGGAAAGTCTATATCGTCGGCCTTGGTGATTGGCCTTGGCTACCCATTAATTCATGTATTCGCGGCCTCTAGATATGCTTGATTTCTCACATGACCCTCGAAAGCCTGAATCCCTGGAAAATAAACCAGACTAGGAAAATATACATATAAGCCGTGAAAGCACACAAGCATGGATTTCTCGCATATATATGCATAAGGCATGAATGTATGAATTCATATGTGGCCAAGGCTGATTGCCAAGACCGAAGAGGACGTACTGGACTCACCGGATGCACCAGAATTTGCTCTTGTTATCTAGTCTGGCTAGCACAGATTACTTAAAAGACTCGAGTAATAGCCGTGACTGTTGAACTTTACCAAACAGTATGGTATGAGATCACAATTCGGCCAGCTTACAGAACCTATACCAGAACTATAGCAGTTATATATGTCGTTCAATGCTTTAAAAGCCAACATTGAGGATTGGTTAGTACATTAAATCCTCAACATATTTGTATTGCACCTTCAAACTCACATTCAAACTATATACCAGAATTGACTTCAGCGACATATTCCACAAACCTACTCACGCACATGTCGGACTCCTCATATTATCTGATATTTAATCACTTGCGCTTATCCCCTTCATGTGGTTAAGTTACTTGCCCTTTGTTTATTTTATTAGGTAACTAGCTATAACGTGTGGTATTGTCACTGTGGTATTGTAGAACATGCCTTTGCCGTTTGTTACCAACCTAGACCCCCCGACACTTGTCTACGTTACCCTTAGCTTTGTTCTAAGAAAAGGGAGAACAGGGGAATATGTTTAAATGCCCGTAAGAAAGTAGCTTCTTCTTTGTAACAGCGAGATTGTAGATTAGCTATTCCCTCTGCTATTAGCAGAGGGAAGAAATGTAAAAAGAGTATTACCGCTACAGTCCTTGAGTTATTCCCTCTGCTATTAGCAGAGGGATTAAATGTGCAAGGAGTAGCCGCTACCATTTACGTTGGAATATTAGTAAAATGGACACATCTATTTGAAAATTCCTCCTATTGCAAACTCACCTTTTGTTCACCTTCCAACTTCGTTCGTTGCTTTAATCCTTCTTTTTGCAAAAAAAAGAAGGGGGGCTGCTCGAATTGCTCACCAGTAGCGTATTTACCAGACGCTTTTATAAAGCGTCCGGTAAGTACGCGGGGAGACCTTTGGTTCAAAACAAAAAGGATCCTCTGAAGACACGATATCAGAGGATTGTTGTTACTTTACTTCTTCCTTTTTTAACAAAAAAAAAGAAGGGTACTGCTCTAAAAGCTCACAGTAGCTTAATTTACCCCTGACGTGGAGATTTATCTACGCGGCAGGGAAATTAGGCTGGAGGGTTGACTCTACTGACTGGCTTCATAATGGATCTCACCTATCGATAGTAGTTCTGATATTTTCTTATAGTTAAGGAGCAGCAAGAGAAGGGAGAGGTTTCTTCAAAAAGACTAGACGGCCTCCAAACTTGCCCCTAAAAAGGCAAGAGGTAACGCCGATAGATTGCTTGTTAACATGATTACTAGCCGCACACTTAACCCGTCTTATAAATAAGACGTGCTAAAACATCACACAATCCTAGAGCGTGATGGTACAAAAGGGCACCTTAAGGAAGAGCGCCGGACGCTTACTTAGTAGTTACCCTTAGGAGTGCACCTTGGTTTGGTGTTAAAGACGGTTACATGACAATTGTTAGTGGTGGTCAATTAAAAACTTGAGTTTTCAAAACTCAGGTTATGCAACCTCTTGGCAGCGCCATGGCGCCTTGGCCTTTGCGCTGATTGGCCAGAGCCATCACTCAACTTTTACGCAACTCAGAACTCATCACGCAACTCCAGAGTGCGGTAACCAGCTAAACTGCAGTTTTGACTTAGGCGAAAAAAAATTTTCTACCAACAACACGATACGATCCAACTCAACAACACGATAAAACTGATGGTCCTTGACAAATCAAATGCCTTCCAGCACTGATTTTCCGTGCTGCGATATAGCGACGTGCTGCTATTATCTTATAGACCTCCCACAGCTCCTCTAATAGGTCCATTAGGTCTTCTCCCGTATCATACACCATTAGGTGTATGACCTGTTGCACTATGGCAAGAAGTTCTTCCAGCAAAACTTGTCGTTGGGTCAATCGGGGCATGTTGTGATATAGAGCTGACTAAGAACGCGTAACTGATGATTTCACGCAGAGAGGGTCAATTGAAAACTCGGGGTTGTGCTGTCTTGAGGCTAGTGTAGGTGTGCCAAGGCATTGCATATCAAAACTCAGTTTATTAATTGACCACCACTGTTGGTATTGCAAAAATTATACCCAGTTGCTTTAGCAATTGAAAACCTTTGACCAAATTTTTAATTCCGCAATGGCCTGGCTGGGCCGTTCCGGAATGGCATACATATACTAGGGGTATTCAATCTTAAGGAAATACGGCGTACTTTTCGTACGTGTACGATCGTACGAAAAAAAAAAAGTACGATTTGTACGATTTGTACATTCGGAAGCGCTTCAGGCCCAACAGCAGGGGTCTGCCACTTTACTCAGTATAGTATCGTACATAGCAGCACGAATATTAGACATTGCTACACTCAACATAGGTAAGTAATTTACGTAGCTAAACCAAATTCAAATAGAATAGGAGTCGTGACATCTACAACTCCCACGGTCGATTTCTACTTACAATATCTACAACGCGCAAACTTGTCAAACTATCTAATGTCACCTGTACATGATTACCCATTCCTCCACTCGCTGATTTCGTACTGTAACCATCTACAGGCTGAGAGACTTTAATTCGAATATGGCATAAATTTCTATCACGAGTACTGCTATTCCGCCATTTAACAATCTTGCCTTCTGCCGTAACCCTAGCAGTGCTTGATTTAGATGATTTTCGTAGCCGACACTCATATTTCTGAACTCGCACTGTACCATTGCATTGAAGTAGCTCCTGTTGAAGTGTTGCATAAACCGAATCGACATAGGGCAATATTTCATTAAACTTGTCTGCAGATATGACAACTGGTTTATTGAGCTCAAACAAAAGGGTACGGTAGTGTAGAGCGTCCGCAGAAATTGGCATCATGGCTTCCATCCTGAATTTGTATAATGATTCGTAGTAATAGTATCCGTATCTACTCCACAACCAGACGACTCCTATTCTCGAGAAAACCTTTGAAATACCACTCGGGTAACACGGACTCCTGTGAGACACCACTCGCGTAGTGGAACATGTTTAAGATACAACACTATACCACTCTCTCTACTAGACATGACTATAGTCTGTTTGGCGTGACTCTATGCAGAGGCTCCTTTATTATGTAGCTGACACGCTCTCCTAGGCGCGGCTTCTCCTCTCTCTGCTAGTCTCTCTGGGCTCTGCCAACACTAGGCTGTTACGGGCCGATGTTTGCCCGGATGGTTTTTCCGGATTGGTTTTCCAAGTTGGTAGATAGATAAGCTAGCGTCGTCTTAGTCAGGCCGGAGAGGAGGTTATAAAGGCCCCTCCTGGCTGGTAGAATGATAATCAAGTCTGGCCACGATCACGGAAAGGAAGAAAGAGTCATACTGAACTGAACTGAACTGAAATGAACACAATCCCACATGCCATTAAGCTATTATTAAGCCAAAGGCCTTGGTCATCATGAGGGTTTCTTTTGTTGCTTAATACTACTCTTGCAATTTTCGCGAGCCGGCTCGAGCCCAGGCCTATTCACCAGGAATCAGATTCCTGGTGAATGCAATTTTATTCGTAGGTTCGAATCCTGCCTCCCTCAACAAGATTTCCTAACAGCCAAGGAGCACGAGTCTCTCAGCCACCTGGCTCTGGACAAACCGAGGCACCAAAAATACTGGCACCACAAAATCGGCAAAGCAGATTCTAGCGCCTGCAGCTGTGGATGGCACATCCAGGACGGACAACACATAACCTTCGCCTGCCCCGCATACAATGACCAGCGAGCCGCCTTAGGCAGCATCAAAGGCTGGGAGGACCTAGATCGCCCGATATGGATCGAGGAAGAGGAGGATGCTTAACTTGTCAATATGGAAGTGTCAGTACCTCGCACAAGAGACCCGCTTACCACAGTACCTATGCTTACCACTCAAGATGCTTGCGACACATGGTGAGCTCGCCACTCAAGGCATGCTTGTGATAGAGAAGCTCCACAACATCTCCAAAACTGCGAACACCTACTCCAACGTGTTTCAAAAAAACAGCACTAAAGGTCATCAAAATATGGTAAAGCGCAACAAAAAATTGAGGTTTTTGCTATCGGAGATATTGTTACATAGTGTACATACGGTATCCCTCGACAAGATAGACATGGTACAGTTGACCGATGACTCTATTGTCTTGTGCGAAAACCTCATCCGAAACGCAATGCTTTGTTAACCACATTGGGTTATTGGATCGATGTCCGGGCCAGCCGCGAGAACTCAATATTCGCGAGTGGCTTGGCTCGCGGGTGGCCCGGGCCCCGCGGGAGAACACGGGAGCACATAATTACCCAAGTAAGTAAAATATGATATATAGTAGATATAAGGTGGAATAAAGCACGCAAGGGAATACAAAATGGGAGTAAAGTACGAAATGAGATTGGACATTAAGCATAAGGGCCGGCACCATGTATTGTGCCCTCCTTGGAAGATTCTGACGAGGATGGACTGGAACCAGATTGCTAGGATTAGATGCTTTCTTCGGTTGGCTTTACAGAAAGCTCGCTGCAAGAGGGATGGGAAAAGGCAAGCAGGGAGGATTCGTACTAAGAACCCAATCACGGTTCCTATAGTGAGTCCTCTAAGAAGTTCTGAAAACCTGTTGGCCTTCGAATCTTCTATATAAGTTCTCTGCAGCTTGTCGTTCTCCTTCTGTTCCTGGAGCATGATCTCTACTTTGAGGTCGAGAGTATATTGTTCTTACTCTAGCTCAGAATTTAGTCTGCTTGGGATGGCTTTATGTGTGGTTGCAGTTGTATGAGTTTTACGTATTTTAAGACCCTTCTTACCTTCGCTCTTTCCGTCTTCTTATTTGTTATTTATAGCATTTAGGAAGATTCACCCCNTAATATATATTATCGATTTGTACATAAAAGATATAAATAATATGATAATATATTGATCGCAAGTGTCAGTTTTCCGATCGGAAGCAGGTGGGAGTCGTTGACGGCCTAAGCCATCAAGTTGACGGTGCCTTAAACGGTGCCATTTAAGGTACCTTGAACGGCAAAGCACCTGTGGGAGAACCCGAGGTGTGGGAGGACATACCGTGTGGGAGGAGCTCTCCACACGGTTGGTAGTAATACATAAAGGAATCAGTAATCCCAGAGACTTGTCGATATATTTCTGGCGACCTAGGGGAGACCTTAGGTAGTCAGAAGTCTGTTGGGCTTGTCGTCGCTAGTCTATCTATCGTATTAATGGTTGCTTCTAATGTGGACAATATAATAACAAGGAATGCCTTGTGGGGAGAATCATTAGTTGGATGGGAAGACTCCGTTAGGGAGTCGTCTTGGCCGTATGTGTTTGTAGGTAGGAGTTCGCCTATATCTAACATATTTGCCATGACTTACTGATGACAGATCATAGTAAGTAATGTGTCTAAGGGGTATGGACATATATATGGTGAGGTCTGACCAATTCTACCCTCCTTATACATCTTGCGTTCGACTCGTATCTATGAGTGGTAAAATCACTCCGGATGTTCTAGAACCAGTTCGAGAGATTCCTCAAAAGGTATTGTTTCGATCTAAATATGTTATAGACATAAACTAAATGTGTCAACCATGTGTTACAAACATAAATCAGAAGACGAAAAACATGCACCGTCTGCATCGTCTAATTGAACGGAATAGAACTTAGGTGGATCCGAAGGTCCATCGAGGAGTATCAGAGAAGTGATCTTAACTTGTCCTCATTACTCATAAATTTTTTTTTTTTTTTTTTTTTTACCTAAGTCATCCCCCCAATCCCCCCCCCTTTTTTTTTTTTTTTTTTTTTTTACCCTTGTGCCCCTAAGTCATCCCCCCTTTTTTTTTTTTTTTTCCAGGTATGATTATCTCTCCAATACGTATATATCCATCTCCTACGATAATATCTCTAAACTGTCAGGACATATTCCTAATTGATATTATGTGTCCGACGATTTCTTGGGTTGTGTTATAAATTTATTTGATTAAGAACATTTAGGCAAACGCGAAATGATCAAAGAATGTGGTTTTAAAAAAATAAATGAATAACAAGAATGTATAATAAACAAATCATTTAATAAATAAGTATACACCAGAAATATGACAGTAATTGGCCAATTGGCTCTCCGGACTGACTTCGTGGGGGGTTGGTTTGATCATACTTTATATTTTAAATTTTATTTTTATTTGAGTTCACTTCGCCTAAGTGTACACGGCTTAGATCACGTCTACTTGGACG
>ML121540.1:210053-223993 GCA_003788615.2 Terfezia boudieri ATCC MYA-4762
TCAATTAATTTAATCTACATTTCAGTGAGCCAGTTGGCAAACTGCTTAATTCCTATATGTCATCTGTCCTTGTATGGTATGGCTGTTTTCCATTGCTTCCATAAAATATCCTTGCTAGTAGATAGTATCAGAAAATCTCTGAGTACTAGTATAAAGCCAAAGAATTTTGCGTTCTTTTCTTTATCTCTCAAATACTGGTTATAAGTAACTAAGGCGCTCCCCTTGAGTAGAAATCCGATAATTTCCACAGCTTCCATACTCTCCAAATCAATTCCTTTGATTTTCAACCACCGCTGAACTGCTGTTGCCCACGCATCATAATACTGTGAGTCTTTAAATCTTTTATCACTGCCATCCAATTTCTCTGGTGCATCCAGCTTGATTTCTCTCAGTTTCTTTGAAACTTTATGGCTTCCGGTAGTGATCATGCCAGTAGTAGATTCCCATTGTTGATGTTCTACCAATTTGCTTCTCCCTGTTATTCTGGCTGCTGATTGACTAGCTACTGACGATGCATCATCTGAATCAGAGCTATCATCTCCGCTATCATCTGGATTACCTTGTCCTGCTGTTCGTTATTGTGGACGGTCCGTTCCAGTTTCTTCTTGTTCTTCTGGCTGTCCCTCCTCACCTGATTCGTCCGGGGGAGGGGGAGGAGGATCGGAACTTCCTGTTCCCTTTGCTGATTCTTTCGCAGGCTCTTTTCCTTTGCCTTTATTCTTCGGAGTTCTTGCGAACGCTCCGGGCATACCTTTACTAGGATTAAACAAATCCTCCGTGGTAAGTGTACTTTTTTCTAGATATGTACCACTTAACATAAAGGTCATAATATCATCCCATTCCTTTGTTACCCAATGTAGCTCTTTCAGTAGAGGCACGCGTGGTTTCCTTAATTCTTTGCTTAGAAAAGCATTCATTTCCAAATCTCTTTCCTTGAATGGATATCTTGTTGTCCAAAGATAATGCTTGATTGCTGCTTCCATTAAGAGTTTGGTATCTTCTGGATGATACTCTTGAGCTATACCTAATGTCTGCACAAATTTTAAAATTTCTCGCAAATTATAAGTATGCTGGTCATAGAATTCCTCTGACGCTGGTGGTAGAAGAAGGCTAAAACTAACTCCATATTGAGATTGTCCTTCATAATCCTGTTCTATATAATCTTCCTGATTTTTTATTTCTCCTTCTATTAAAGGATCTACAAATCTCGCTTTCTTTGGAGTCTGATTAACTAACTTTTGAATTTCCTCCAGTAACATAGTTAATCTTCTGGACTTCTTTGTCCTTTGGCCAGCCGCAGACGCCATTATGTCTAATACTGCCTATACTTGGAATTATGCTACAGTACCAATTACTGCTCCGCCACCTATTAGACCTGATTGTTCGATTCGATCGTCTAGTTACTTTTCCGCTTTAGCACCTTACTGTGCTGGTGGAGTTGTGGCTGAAGATATATATGATATCCGCTCGACAGAAGATACTGTTGGCTCGATTGCTTGCGACGACGGCAAGTCTGAATGGAAGAGTCCTAATTCGTTTTATGGACCTGATTCCTCTGCGTCTACTGTTCGCGATTCTAGTTCTGAATCGTCTGGCAAGAGTGTCACTTTTTCTGATTTCAATATTCAGGTAGACGATGTTGGTACCAAGACTGTTGTTGCAATGTCTGGGTCTGAGAAAACCGCTGCTGAAAGGGAATTATTCTTTGAGGAGTTGGCGGTTATTGAAGAGGCGATTCGTGAGCCGTGGGATTATGACGATTGGCTGGTTGAGCCGATTGTTCCTAGGACTTGGGGTGCCGGTTTTTCTTTGATGTACCACGTTTATCAATATAGTTGTGGGACTAGTTGCTAGGAGTGCAAGTAGATTTGTCGAGTATACTGGGAAAAGTGTATGGAACGAGGGTGGAATTATTTAATGTGGAGTACCACTGCCCGTTAGAGCTCTGCTTAGCTTGCGTCTAAGTCTTTCTGTTGATATACTGCAGTTGAGAGTCTGATGTCTCGTTGAAGGAATATGTTGTTCTAGCTAGTTGAATTCGATATCGTTGATATAAAGTCGGATTGATTTACACTTGCGTGAGTGCAATATAAAGTATCCTAAGGTTGATCAGGCCTTGGATGTAGAGGGTTTATTTAATAAAGATTAACTTTGGATGTTAAAAAAAATGTAATGAATGATACTAGACAGTAGTCATTCGGTACCGTTTATACAATCTATATCCGCTTGAGGACGGATGTTTGTGTATGCCGGTTCTGCTGAGGGATTGCCTCAGAAGGGTAGGTTGATTACTAAGAGGGGTGTTCCGTAAGGAACAATAATATAACAGGTGTAATCTTCGTTGGTAATTATGCTATCTATCTGATCGCTGCTGTTCGGGTTGTCTGAAGACTGATGGATTCTAGAGGGGATCCAGCGGTCTTTATATAGCTGTTCAGAGACCCTAATGACTAAGGAAATACAAAATGATGGTTAGCACACCTCCCGAGGAGGGAGTGCCATACAGGAGGGTGTGGAGCCCAAGAGGGTGTCCATGAAATGGCAAGTTCCATGGAATTTACCGTGGCAAATTCCATGGCAGTTGAACTACCGAATCCACCAGTTGCTGAAGGTGGACGAAGGCTAGCCCTTCGACCATGAATGCTAGTTACATAATAATATAGAAAATATATAATATGAAATACAAGACAATAAGCTTCCTTATTACAATCTGACCCCAAATTGAGCTGGCTAGTAAGTAATAATCTAAGCCAAGCCAGCTGAGGTTAATATTATGGGCCTTCTAGACTGTATTCGGGTTTGTGAATATGAGATCAAAGAGAGAGGAAGTGACTGAACTATCAGGGTGAGTGCATCGGAATGTGGTGGCATTATATAGAATGTATTGACTTAGAATATTAGTTTCTGCCTACTCTTGAACTATCCTGCCTCTCTCTGTAGAGGTGCCACCCCCGACTGGGTGATGGCTATTAAGGTCCCCTAGGATGCATGCTCTATTGAGAGTGCAAATAGATATTAGGTTATCCAAGAGGTAATTGGACAGATTTTTACCATCCAGGTAGACTCCAGTAATGCTAGTTATGCCCAGAGTGACCTTGATGATATTGTGACTTTGATTTACATTGTATCTGAATTTGGCATACTGATAATTGATATAGGCTATCACCTTGCTTCTTTGGTATATAGAGGTGATGCGAAGGAAAGCTAGGTAGTTGGTTGTATCCAGTATTCCCCCTATGTTGAAAATCCTTAGTTCACTAATAAATACTATGTCGAAGTCCTTGGTGACTTCTAATGTCATATGTATGTATATGTCTGAGCAGTTAACATCCTGGTAGGCTACTTTTATCTTACTTAGACATCCGATTCCTTCTTCCCTATCCCCTACTCCCCTCCTACTTCCTCCCCTTATCTCCCTCTCTCCCCCTGTATCGCCCCCTTCTGGAGTTTTAAAGGTCATCCTAATTATTGTAGTGGGAGGGTGGTCTTATGTCCTTCAGCTTGTTGCATCTTATAGCAGCCTCCTGGTATTTATTATAGTTTGCCCATACTTAGGCATTCTTTCTACTCCAACAGGTGTCTTCTATATAGTTTATCCTGTAGCAATATGTACACGCGCTCCAAGTCTGAACCAGCTCGGGGGAATATGAAGGACGGGGCTTAATGACTCTATAGTTGAGCTTATTAATATAGAAGGCCTTGTCGGCCAGTCGTTGGTAGAGGTAGATCTTACCCCTATTGTATAGGATGGGAATGGGTGATTTAATAGCTCTGAGGGAAGCCATTGTAACTGAGAACCTCAGTGAACACTTCTTCCCCTCATATCCATCTCTCTTACCTTTAACTAGCCATTTGGGTAGCTTAGGGTCCCTTGCCAGTTTGAGATCTCTGCAGATGGATTCTATCCTATCCTAAGGCTTTTCTCCCCTGGTGCCCTGTAGCTCTAGTACGACAAGCTCTGTTATTTTCTAGAGAATAGAAACCAGAGATCGATTTGTATGCTGGATATAATTGTTGTACATCTCCCTTCATACTCTAGCTACTACCCTTATGATTTCCTCATACCTCATGTTGGCAGGGTGATGGATTATGACCACTTGTTCAGTGGGGTAGGAGACGGCAAATGAGACCTATGTGGCACAGATTGGAGTCTCCAGAGTGAGGCATTCCCTTTTGGTGTTGAATCCCATCAGCAAGAACGAATTGGCGTCCGGATGCGAGAGCAAATTCTGGTGCATCCTGTGTGTCCTGTTAGTCCAGACACCCCGTGCAGTCACAACAGAATCCCGACGCCATCCAGCGAGCTGCGGGGGGTGCAACAGTGTCCTGATGCTACAAGGACACTGTGGGGGGCGCAATAATATCCTGACACCCTACTAGGTTGCACAGCAATCTGAACGCCAGCTGGGTCATAATACAATCCTGACGTCCAACTCGGTTATAACCCAATCTTGATGCCACCAGCCACCGAACTATTATCTCATTGCTTCATATTTTCAGTCTTGGCAATTGGCCTTAGCCATATATAATGGCGGCTTATACATATATATGAGAGAAATCCATGCTTTCGCAGCTTATACATATATATGCGAGAAATCCATACTTTCGTGCCTTATCTATATATGCAAGAAATCCATGCTTTCGCGGCTTATATGTATATATTCGAGAAATCTGTGCTTTCGCAGCTTATATATATATATGTGAGAAATCCATGCTTTCACAACTTATACACATATAATCATGCTTCCATGGCTTATATATATATATGTGAGAAATCCATGCTTTCATGCCTTATACATATATGCGAGAAATCCATGCTTTCACGCCTTATACATATATATGCCGGATATCCGTACTTTCGCACCGGATATATATATATATTCGAGATATCTTTGCTTTTGCGGGTTATATGTATATTTTCTAGGGATTCAGGCTTTCGAGGGTCATGTGAGAAATCAAGCATATCTAGTAGCCACGATTGCATAAATACATACGTAGCCAAGACCAATTACCAAGGCCGACGATAGAGACTTTCCGAAGACAATGATATAGCAGATAACGAGAAAAGTAGCATAACCCGCTCCGTCCACTGCTACAAGCGCTGCCTAGGCTGGTAATAGTCTTATTGGGAAATCGTAGCACTGCGATATGTGTAGAACTCATGCATCCGTGGCTTATATATATTGTAGGAACTCATATATTCACGGTTGTAGGAACTCATGCATCCGCTGCTTGTATATATTATAGGAACTTATATATTTACAGTTGTAGGAATTCATGCATCCGTGACTTATATATATTGTAGGAACTCATTAGTCTGGTTGAACTCATGCATCTGCAGCTTATATATATTGTAGGAACTTATGTATTCACAGTTGTAGGAATTCATGCATATCTAGTGACCATGCAAGCATGAATTCCTACAATATATATAAGCTGCGAATGTAACAACCCTGAATACATGAGTTCCTACAATATATATATAAGGCACAAATGCATGAGTTCCTACAAAATATATATAAGGCACGAATGTATGAATTCCTACAACTACAAATACATGAGTTCCTACAATATATATAAGCCGCAGATACATAAGTTCCTACAACCGCGAATACATGAGTTCCTACAATATATATAAGCCACAGATGTATGAGTTCTACACATATCGCAGTGCTACGATTTCCCAATAAGACTATTACTAGCCTAGGCAGTGCTTGCAGCAGTGGGCGGAGCGGGTCATGCCACTTTTCTCGTTATCTGCTATATCATTGTCTTCAGAAAGTTTATATCGTCGGCCTTGGCGATTGGCCTTAGCAACTATGGTTTTCCTGTATATATACTTCGCTGCCCCGTACCTTTTCCCTTTGTCTTGTATGACTTCTCAAGTATATTCTAGCATGTATTAGATCGAGTATTAGAGCGAGCATTAAAGCGAGCACTAGAGTGAGTATTAGAGCGAGCATTAGAGCAAGTATTAGAGCAAGTATTAGAGCAGGTATTGGAGTGAGTATTAGAGGAGGTATTGGAGTGAGTTTTAGAGCGAGGAATGCATATTCCATATATATATCTCGTTTTCAATACTTCTATGTATATAATTTCTGAATACAATTAAGACTCCACTATGCATAGATTTATAGTGCGATCGTGCATATATTCAGAGGCGGCTATTTTAGGCAGCTATTTCAAGGCGGTTATTCAGAGGGCATCGCTATGTTAAGGGCGTGAGGCTTGTTTTAGGGTTGTGTTGCAGGCACGGGAGGCTCAGGCAAGTACGTCTGGATAAAGGTTATATAAGGCTTGCGTTGCAGACACAGGCGCACCTGCTACGTGCTAGTCTTACGTCCCAGAAGGCGGAGCAAAGTTCAACTGCGTCCTGACGCACCCACAAAAGCATTGATGTCCTGATTTAGAGTTTTCGTCCCGAGCGTCCTGTGCGTCCTGTGTGTCAGGATGCACAGGACGCAAATATCATTCTTGCTGATGCTGGCTAAAAAGGACCTCTTTCTCCCATCTCCTCTGGCAGGGATAGTAGGGCACCTAGTCATGAGTACCTAAACAGATGTGAATCTTAAGATTGTTTGAATGTTGGCAGTATTCTTTGGTCCAATGTCGCCAGTGTTTTTTAGGCCCTATTCCCAATACCCTGCCCCTAAACATGTGCGTTGTATCCTCCTGAGTTTGCCGTATACCAGTGGAGTTGTTTTACTGTAATAAGGAAGCTTATTGTCTTGTATTTCATATCCTGTATTTTCTATATTTACTGCATTATTATGTAATAGTGTTCACGGTCGAAGGGCTAGCCTTCGTCCACCCTCAGCAACTGCCGGATTCGGTAGTTCAATGGCCACGGAATTTGCCACGGTAAATTCCATGGAACTTGCCGTTTCGTAGATACCGTCTTGGGCTCCATACCCTCCTGTATAGCACACCCTCCTCTGGAGGTGTGCCAACCATCATTATGTATTTCCTTAGTCATTAGGGTCTCTGAACAGCTATATAAAGGCCGCTGGATCCCCTCTGGAATCCATCAGTCTTCAGACAACCCGAACAGCAGCGATCAGATAGATAGCATAATTATAAAACGAAGATTACACCTATTATATTATTGTTCCTTACGGAACACCCCTCTTAGTAATCAACCTACCCTTTTGAGGCAATTCCTCAGCAGAACCGGCATATACAAACATCCGTCACCAAGCGGATATAGATTGTATAAACGGTACCGAATGACTACTGTCTAGTATCATTTATTACATTTTTTTTAATATCCAAAGTTAATCTTTATTAAATAAACCCTCTACATCCAAGGCCTGATCAACCTTAGGATACTTTATATTGCACTCACGCAAGTATAAACGAATCCGACTTTATATCAACGATATCGAATTCATCTAGCTAGAACAACATATTCCTTCAATGAGACATCAGACTCTCAACTGCAGTATATCAACAGAAAGACTTAGACGCAAGCTAAGCAGAGCTCTAACGGGCAGTAGTATTCCACATTAAACAATTCCACCCTCGTTCCATACATCTTTCCCAGTATACTCGACAAATCCACTTGCACTCCTGGCAACTAGTCCCACAACTATATCGATAAACCTGGTATATCATAGAAAAACTCGGCACCCCAAGTCCCAGGAATAATCGGCTTAATCAGCCAATCGTCATAATCCCATGGCTCACGAATCGTCTCCTCCATAACCGCCAACTCCTCAAAGAATCCAATTCCTTTGTTACCCAAAGCAGCACTTTTAACAGACCCACGACATGGTCAACAAAAGTCTTGGCTTACAAAAGCATTCAGCTACCTAAATATCTGAAATCAGAAAAAGTGATACTCTTGCCGGACAAAGATTAAGGTCTAGAATCATGCTAACATAAAGGCAGTTAGGAATCAGCTCTGGAATACGATTAGCACTCTTCAGCAATACCTAAAGCTTGCACACATCGTAAGAAATTCTAGCAACAGTATCATCAGTCAAGCGGATATCATATAAATCTTCAGCCATAATGCCACCAGCACACTAAGGTACTAAAGCGTAAACCTAACTGAGACGATCGCATCGAACAACCTGATAGACATAATCGGTTCCGGAGCATTTATTTCTCCTTCTATTGTAGCCTCTACAAATCTTCCTCGCCTTGGAGTTCGATTAACTCAACTTTTGCATTGCCTACGGTACACAGAAGCCTGAAGATTAACTATGTTACCGGAGGAAATCCAAAAGTTAGTTAATCAAACTCCAAAGAAAGCGAGATTTGTAGATCCTATAAAAGAAGGAGAAATAAAAAATCAGGAAGATTATATAGAACAGGATTATGAAGGACAATCTCAATTTGGAGTTAGTTTTAGTCTTCTTCTACCTCCTACATCAGAAGAATTCTATGCACGGCATACTTATAATTTGCGAGAAATTTTAAAATTTGTGCAAACATTAGGTATAGCTCAAGAGTATCATCCAGAAGATACCAAACTCTTGATGGAAGCGGCAATAAAACATTATCTTTGGACAACCAGTTATCCATTCACAGAAAGAGATTTGGAAATGAATGCTTTTCTAAGCAAAGAATTAAGGAAACCACCCATGCCTCTATTAAAAGAGTCGTATTAGGTTACAAAGGAATGGGATAATATTATGACCTTTATGTTAAGTGGTACACATCTAGAAAAGAGTACACTTACCGTGGAGGATTTGTTTAATCCTAGTAAAGGTATGCCCGAAGCGTTCGCAAGAACTCCAAAGAATAAAGGTAAAGGTAAAGAACCTGCAAAAGAATCAGCAAAAGGAACAGGAAGTTCCGATCCTCCTCCCCCTCCACCAGAAGAATCAGGTGATGAGGGACAACAAGAAGAACAAGAAGGAACTGGAACGGACCGTCCACAACAACAAGCAGCAGGACGAGGTAATCCAGACGATAGCGGAGATGATAGCTCTGATTCAGATAATGCATCGTCAGTAGCTAGTCAACCAGCAGCCAGAATAACGTGGAGAAGCAAATCGGTAGAACATCAACAATGGGAATCTACCACTGGCATGATCACCACCGGAAGCCATAAAGTTTCAAAGAAACTTAGAGGAATCAAGCTGGTTGCACTAGAGAAACTGGATGGCAGTGATAAACGGTTTAAAGACTCACAGTATTATGATGCGTGGGCAACAGCAGTTCAGTGGTGGTTGAAAATCAAAGGAATTGATTTGGAGAGTATAGAAGCTGTGGAAATAATCGGATTTCTACTCAAGGGGAGCGCCTTGGTTACTTATAACCAGTATCTGAGAGATAAAGAGAAGGACGCAAAATTCTTGGGCTTCATATTGGTACTCAGAGATTTTCTGATACCATCCACTAGCAAGGATATTTTATGGAAGCAATAGGAGACAGCCACCCCATACAAGGACGGATGATATATGGGAATTAAACAGTTTGCCAACTGGCTCACGGAAATGCAGATTAAATTAATCGATAAAAGCGGAAAGCAGTCGATATCTGAGGAAGTCAAGAGAAGGAAGTTTCTAAATCATTTACCTGCATATATGTCGGCCACTCTAATTCCTCTAATTAAAGAGGATTGGACATATGATCAGCTGGTACACCAGGCAGAGTCATATGAAGCGTCAAAGACAGATATTGCCCCACCACACACACCAAAGGGATCACAAAAGCAACGTCAAAAATCGTTCAACAAGGATCGAAATCCTCGCTAGGACTATAATCGACAAAAATCAGGTTTTAATCCCAGCAACAAGCCTGTCAACAAAAGCAACAACGAAAAGCGTAAGGATTCAGATTGGGACACCATCACTAAGAAATTGGATCAGAAAACGAAAATGCAACTGATCAGGGATAAAAAATGTTTATGGTATTGGAACCCTGGTCACTCTTACAAGGATTGCAGGAAGCGTCAAAATAGAGTACCCATGCGTACTGCAGCCCAGGATTTAAGCCTACTCGCATCGAAAATCAGTAAGGATAAAATCAAGGAACGCCCTTGTCAGCCCAGACCCTAGACTACAATAAAGTTTTTGTTAGAGCAAATGGACACCCCGCTCTAGCACTGGTAGACCTCCAAACGAAGGGAGGAGACCTAATTAATTCTCAGTTTGTGCACTTGTACAATATTCCTACAAAGAATATTGAGAAGGTATCTTTGGGTACAGCAATTAAAGGCTCCAAAGCAACCATTGAGAAATCGTTTACAATAATGTTAGATTGGATAGGATATGTAGAAGAACGTACCTTCTATGTAACGCACTTATCAAAATGGGATATGATATTAGGAGAGCCAGCTCTTTCCAAAGTCCGTGCTATTATTCCTGCGCACCAGGAACCAGTTTCTATCCAACCGGAAGATATTCCTAGGGTTGCATTGAGCACATGGAAGAAATCCAGCGCCATGGAACATGGTATTAGATTAGCATACCTAGAAGTATCATGTGAATCAGTTACAGATTATAGTGAACCAGAGAATTGGGAAAACATCAGTGATGCAGAAGATACCGAAAATGAACAGGGCTTATCAACAGCCGTTTCATCCATAGAGAAGCAATTTAATCCAGTAACGGACTTTCCCAAATTATTTCCCAAGGAAATACCACGGGATTTACCGCCTTTAAGGAAGGTCAACCATACCATCAGACCTAAGCCTGGAGCTACATGGTTACCAAAATGGAGACCATCAGGCCATCGATTTACCCAGCAAATCAACGATAAAATCACTGAGGAAGAGAAAACAGGACGAATCTACCGAGTCGAGAATGACACCAACGCGGTAGTTATGTTCACTATACCAAAAAGAGATAAACTGGAAGAAGCCAGATTTGTTAATGACTGTCAAGACCGGAATCTAGCAGTGGAACCTGACCATACACCCCTACCAGATATAAATGAATTTATTGAACTAGTAGCGGGAAAATCCTTTTAGTCGAAAATAGATTTAGCAGATGTCTTTTTTAACGTCAGAAACGATGAGGAATCAGAGAAGTACTCCACCTTCCTAACCCACCGAGGGTACTACAGAAGTAGAGTTATGCAACAAGGAGACCGGAATGCACCAGCTACTATGGTCAGAGTTATGAATGAAATATTGAAAGATATGATTTATAAGGATATAATAATTTATATTGATGATATCATAATCTTTACCAAGACGTATGAGGAGCATGTAGATGTTCTCAAGAAGGTTCTACAGTGTCTACAGGATGAGAAGTTCTACCTCAAAGAAACCAAGTGCCAATTTTTCACACCTAAATTGGAAATTCTAAGTCATGTATTGACCGCAGATGACCTTCATGCAGATCCAAAGAAAAGAACCACCATATTAACATTTCCAACTCTAAAGAGAAAACGGGATTTAAAAGGTTTTCTAGGAATTGTCAATTATTTAAGTCGTTTTAAGTCGTTTTATTCCAGATCTAGCTTCGTATGCCAGTACGTTGTCAGAACTACAGGGAGAAACGAAGAAATGGGAATGGACAGACACTCATAATACAGCGTTTGAAAAACTAAAGGAACTTGTGAATTCCCCACATGTTTTAAAACCCTGGAACAATGAGTCGACGGATCCAAAATATTTAGTTTGTGATGCAAGTGATATAGGATTGGGGTCTTGGATCGGCCAAGGACCATTAAATCAAATCAGACCATCTTGTTTCCACTCTCGAAAATTTAATCCAGCTCAATTAAATTATCCCATCTTCCAATAGGAATTGTTGGCAATTATTGAGTCATTAAAATTCTTCGAGGCTCAGTTGAGAGGTCACCAATTTACAATCCTTACCGATCACAAACCATTGGTTACATTCCATACTCAAGCACCATCTAGCTAGAAGCTCAGACGATGGCAAGATTATCTAATAGAATTTGACTGTACTATCTAGTACACGGCAGGAAAAGAAAATTTGATAGCAGATGCTCTATCCAGAAAGTATAAATATCAGGATATTCCCACTACAGAGGACGATTATATCTCCACCAATATTGATCCTCCCAATATTACCTATCCTCCTCATATTTATACCAACGCTATAACTACCTCTCGGAAAGTTACTCCACAAGAAAAAATCCTTATTCCAGAGAAAATGGTTTCTCGCGGAGCTATCAACTTTAAACATGTTGACTGTGACTACAACAAGTGTCGGGGAAGATTGGAAGTAGTAGGACACCACTACTCTTGTCCCTACCTCGACGATGAGAACCAGACAGAAACGGAGGATATCGATTATGACATCGTGAAGGATGAGGACTCTTCTTCGGAAGAAGAGGCTCTCACGGAGATTCCAGAAGAAATATTTGAAGGGTATGATCGAGTACCCAAACCAGAACATAAGCCTCTAATAGTTCTTGGACTTAGATTTGTTCCTCTCACCAAGGAACAACTCGAGGAAATATCCAAAGGGAAAGCAAAAGCGGAGGCAATGGCACCAGATATTTCTACCCCAGAAATCGAAATCGAAACAGCATTCAGATTGGATGCTGCCCTCGTGCACTATCTACAACATCGCAAGGAACATTGGTCTTACTGCAAGGACTATTATTGTCCAGCACATGGGAGCTCTCACTAAATGAGCAATAGATATTTTTTTATTACCACGTATGCTATTTGGGGAGAAGAGGGACATGGCAGCTTGACCTGTATCTTCTTGGATACAGTTCTTATAAAGAGGAAGGAACACCTCAGGACTATAGTTAAGGAGCTAAGTGACAAACTAGAGTCCAAAGGTGCTGTCATCGTACCACCTCCACCTCCACCTCAACCTACACCAGTTGAGCTTTTCCAGACCTCTAACGGAGTAATGACCTACTGCCAACTGGAGGAAGCTCTCAAAAATGCACCAATCGCACCTCAACAACCATGGAATCCTCCACAACCTCTAGTAGTGAGTGGCAGCAATGCAATCCAGATCGAAACTGCAGCAGTCACCACTCGTTCCCAAAAACGAGCAGCAATCGAAGAACGACTAATTCTCATTCCCATGCTAAAGTACAAAGGTCCCAGGCAACGCTGTGATTTTTGTAAACTTCCAGGACACAACTCTGCCACTTGTGAGAAGAAGAAGCCTACTATCCATGATTTCAACCATCGTATTGAGCCAACTCTCAACAAGCTCATCGACGACAAGCACGTCAGTGATGGATGGGAAGATGACAAGGACTACTATATCATTCAGTAGATGGACCAAGGAGAAGGAATGAAGGCAGCATACCAAGCGTGCATGAAGGTATGTCCAATCTGGAAGGAACACTATGATTCAACAGTACAGTGGAAGGATCATAGGAAAAGAGATGGATTTTTGTATGTCAAGAACATACAGGGACAATGGAGATTAGTTTTACCTAGTACTTTCAATATCGAAGGTAAGAACTATCTCGAACTAGTAATAAATGAAGCACATGAAGCAACAGCTCATGGTGGAATCGAAAAAACCATGAGATACCTTACTGACCGATATCAATATCAGTCCTTTGCAGAAGCGGTTAAGAACTATGTCGGCAGTTGTGATACTTGTCAGCGGACAAAGTATTCCAATAAAGCACCTCTCAGGCAAGTAATACCTTTACATATACCAGAGAGGTCATGGATGGATATATCAATGGATTTTCTTAAGTTAGCACCTGTTTTTACTAAGTGTTCTATCCTGTATCCGAATATTCCTGTTGAAGAAGAACATATTTTTTGTATTTCTCGACTATGGACGATTGTCGATAGACAATCAGGATTCAAATTTCTGATTCCTATTCCAGACAATTTCACAGCAGAACAATGTACTGCTACCTTTGAGACTCATGTAGTCCTGATTATGGGATATCCTTTTTGTATTGTTTTTGATCGAGACACTCTTTTTATGTCAACTCACTTTAAGGATTGGGCAAGGAATAAAGGAATCAAATTGGAACCGTCTACCGCGTACCACCCTCGTGCAGACGGACAATCTGAAATC
>ML121540.1:224275-242515 GCA_003788615.2 Terfezia boudieri ATCC MYA-4762
AGAATTCAGAACGGCACCACGCACTGGTGAACGTCAATATAAGGTTAGATGGCTCGGCTGCTCTCCTAAGCATGATTCTTGAGTTAGCACTAAGGATATCACTCAGGAGATTCTTCAAGACTTTTGGACAACCGGAAGCTTAGAAGATACATTCAAGAGACGTCGAACAGCAAGAGGAAGACAAGAACCTCGTACTAGAGATGAAACTCGAGCTCTTATACAACAAGAACAAGATCGAGTCCTGAATCAGACAAACCCTACCGAAATACACACCAACGCCAACATACTCAAAATGCATAAAATTCTGGGAAGAATGGAAGCGAGAAAGGCAGAAGAATAAACTATAAATATAGTAAATCCTTCTAAGTGGGGAAATCTAATAAGGAAGCTTATTGTCTTGTATTTCATATCATGAATTTTCTATATTTACTGCATTATTATGTAACTAGCGTTCACGGTCGAAGGGCTAGCCTTCGTCCACCCTCAGCAACTGCTGGATTCGATAGTTCAACGGCCATGGAATTTGCCACGGTAAATTCCATGGAACTTGCCGTTTCGTGGACACCCTCTTGGGCTCCACACCCTCCTGTATGGCACACCCTCCTCTGGAGGTGTGCCAACCATCATTATGTATTTCCTTAGTCATTAGGGTCTCTGAACAGCTATATAAAGGCCGCTGGATCCCCTCTGGAATCCATCAGTCTTCAGACAACCTGAACAGCAGTGATCAGATAGATAGCATAATTACAAACGAAGATTACACCTGTTATATTATTGTTCCTTACGGAACACCCCTCTTAGTAATCAACCTACCCTTCTGAGGCAATCCCTCAGCAGAACCGGCATACACAAACATCCGTCACCAAGCGGATATAGATTGTATAAATGGTACCGAATAACTACTGTCTAGTATCATTCATTACATTTACGGGGGGGAGGGGCTTCTCAGATTGTAATGTATTATAGGGGGGGGATTAGGATAATCTGATAAGATCTGATCTGATTAGATAAGATAAGATCTTAATCTAGTTATCTCTAATTAACACAATAGTAGACAAGTAGAATAACTACCAATATTGGATATGTAATAGTAAAGATAATATTGATAAGTAATCTCTTGAATATATTATACTTAGGCAAGAATATAGATAGAAGTTATGAAGTGCCAAAGGCACTAATAGATTAACCAGTAGAACTCTTATATTGATTGTATCTATCTTTACTTACTTAGGTCTGTCCCTTCCATTCCTTAGGAGAATAAAGTGGTATCTATACTAATTCTTCACAGAGGGGTGAGTTAGGATTGAGGTAGTATAATGGTAGTGCTCCCTCTCTGACTCATATATGATTTGAAATCAATAATAGTTATGACTCAATATGTGAGTCATATAAAATATATGAGTCAACAAGGCAGACAGCCTAATGTTTTGGGTGCTTGTTGAGGTTAATATAAGAAATTATATAAGTTGTAGGGTAGAGGGTTATTCAGGGTAACTGACTAATCTACTTCCTTACATGCCTCCCTATTTAGATAAAAGTCTATTCTAAGAAATTAAATAGAGATAGAGAATTCATATACATGATTAGTAAAGCTTGAAAGGTATTCCCATACTTCCTAAAAATGTCTTATCCTCATCTGATACATAATTATATGCAAGAGCTATATCATTATAATAATAAAGGGATATATATTCTTTAGGAAGTTGTATCTCAAGAGAGGGAGGAGGTCCATAAACTTTCCTAACTGTCCCAATATCCAGCCTATCAATTATTGTCTTAAAGAACTTCTGGAAGTTTTTCTCCTCTTCCTTACTAACTTTTAGGGCATTAGTAGAAACTGGGGCAGCTAGTACCTTCTTCCTCTCATTATTAATCATGTCTAGGGTCTCTTGCCTGGTCTTATGAATACCAGTTTTGTAATTAGTAACTTTCCTTTTCTTAAAGGTAGCTCCCTTATTACCATTCAACCAAAAGTCTCTTTTCAACTCTAAGTCCACTGCTTCTTCTAGTACTCACTCATTGTACTTGTTTGGCCACCCTTCCCACTTTACCAAATACTGCAACTTTCCTGTTTTAAGTGCTGACCTAAATTCCAATACTCTTTCCACTTCATACCTATCTTCCTTAACTGGTCCTGGTTGAGGTTGATCTCTGCTAGGGAACAGTTGAATAGGATTCTGGAAGAAAGGCTTAAGTAATGAAGTGTGGAATTTGTTGTCAATATTGTTCAGGTCAGGAAAGTCAGTGAAGTCCAGTTTAGCTGTCTGGCTCCATGGGTAATAGTGAATAATATAGAAGGGTCCAATCCATTTTAGGGATAGCTTGGATGTGTGGTACCTGGCAGGGAGATTCTTGGTAGATAGCATCACTTGGTCACCAGCTCTATAGCTAGGAGATACTTGTCTGTATTTGTTGGCTTGCTGAATTTGGCTTTCCTTTGCTTTGGTGAGATTTTCAGCACCTTTATAGAATCTAGTAATAGGGTCTCAATAGACTTGAATAGGGTGAGGGAGAGGAGATACTGACAGCTTGGGTTGGTAGCTTATCCTAATCTGAAAAGATGACTTCTTCCTAGAAGATCCAACTCTTACATTCACCTCTATTTGAACAGAAGGTGTTGCTTCAACCCAATTGAGTCCTCCCAACTTCTTGGCAGCATATATAGAAATAATAGTTCTGTTTTTCCTCTCACTTGTTCTATCTGTTTAGGGATAATAAGTAGAAGATACTTGATGCAAAATTCCATTCTTACCAAGCCACTCTTGAAATTCTGATGACATAAATAGGGGATCTTGATCAGAAATAATTTTATAAGGAAATCCTACACTAGGCTTAATGAATCTTTCAAAGATATTAATAACTCCTTGTGTATTAATATTCTCTACAATAGGTATAAGATAAGTGAAATCAGAATGCCTATCAGAAATGACTAATAACTTATGAAATATTAATATGTATAGAGAGGGTTTTTCATTGGTCTTATAACCATAAATAATGCTTGTACAGAGTATCATGATAGGTTCCATACTAAGAAAATCCATAGCAATACTTCTCCAGGGTCTAAGTGGTATATTGAGTGGTATTAGGAGACCCATAGGTTTCTGTGTAGATCCTTTGGTGATTTGACAGATGTTACAACTTTAGACATATTAGTGTGATTTATTGTAGGAATTCTACCAAACATAGTTACTATTCAGCTCTTTAAAGGTTTTTGCTAAGCCTCCATATCCAGTATTAGTATGGGCTTGCTGTATTAGGAATTCTTTTGCTAACATACCTTTTAGCTGAAGTCCTTTTAGAATTACTATTTTCTATAGTCTTTTTGAGCAAGTATATGAATCCTTTCATAATCTTAGTAGTAGGAACTTTTTCTTCCTTTTTCAGCCTCAAGTATAGGCCTCTATAAAGGGTATCTTTTTCTATCTTTTATATATAGTGCCAAGTTAATTCATAATCTTCCAGCTACTCTACTACAGTTAAATCTGGATCCAAAATTCTTCCTTCCTTATCTCTTAACCCAATCATTCTCTTTATTACATCTGTATTATGGATAGGCCTAGCAAAAGCCTTCAGGTCATTTGCTCTTTTACTGCATTTAGTGATTCCTCTTACTGAGTAGTAACCTTTGCAGTAGCTGCATTTTGGAGTGTCTTCTACCTTCTGTTTTCCCTTATCTAGGTTAAGACACATATTACTCCAGTGATCTGGTTTTTTGTATTTGGTACATACCTTAATAGTACTGAACTCTTTTTGAGGAGCAGGGCTAACTACTAGAGCTTCCTAATCATCTGGAAATAAATTAGGAAGAGTACTGACACTTGATATAGGGGAGAATTCAGGTAGTGATGGATTAAAAAAGTTCCTCTTAGAGTTACTCTCTTCCTTGCATTTAGGTGATGCAGCCCTTCTCTTCAAAGTTCCTTCCAGAGTAGGATTCCATTCCTGGAAGTTACCCAAGACTACTACATTTCTGTCAGTTCTTCTCAAGAACTGCTGCATTTGCTCAGTAGTCATGGGTTCTGTTGTGGTCTCCCAATCCTCAGGTTCATACTCAGAGAGACTAGAGAGGCTAGTTACTAGGTGCCAATCCTGGGACCCCAATGGTTCCTCTGCAGAAGTTGGTAGAGAAGGAAGATTATTATTACTAATTTTTTGTCAATAAGAACTTGAAATCTTGGTGATCTGGTTACTGACCTTCCTCTTTCCTCAACTTCTTACTGTTGTTGGGCTTGTGCTTGAGTCCTGGTGGTAGTGGTAGCAGTTTGAACTGCTCTGTTCATTTCTGCCATATCTGCTGCTTGGTCAGCTGCAATAGCTCTTTGCAGCTGCAAGTCCAGGTTCACCCTATCTTCAGCAGCTTGCTGAAGTTGGGCTTTAACCCTTTCTTGGTTCAACCTCTCCAGATTTCTCCAGAGAAATTCCCTATCATCTTTGTTAGGTATATATTCTTCAAGAACATCTTTGATACTGATATACCTGTGCCTGTCTAGAATACCATCTAGTCCTAGTCTTTCTGGCTGAGCTGAGGCTCTATCTGGGAGGTTGGTGGTGGTAATATGGAGAGAGCTAAGCCTTCTCCTTTGAGTAAGGGTTGGGGGTCTAGAACTCCAAGTTGCTGGTCTTATAACTAGTTACTCAATCATGTGGCTCATCCTCCTAGCTCTTCTGTTGGGAGAGGTAGGAGTAGCAGGTATTGTTGGTAGTGGGATTTGTGGTGAAGGTAGTATGTGAAAGTAAGGTGAAGGTATGTAGAAGTGGTTTGTTACTACTGGTAGTGGTAATAGAGGAATGTGGTGATAGAATAATTGACTTCTAGAGGGCTTTCCATCTGGTATATATGTACTTCTAGATAGTACATCAGCTAGTATATTGTCCATACCTTTGATATATTCTATATGCAAGTCAAACTGACTCATTGTTTCCTGCCACCTTCTCTTCATCTGACTTTCAGAGATATTACTCATAAAATTGACTAGGAGTTTGTGATCAGTCTGAATAATCATCTTATGCCCTTGTAACTCTGGTCTAAAATACCTCAGTGAGTCAACAATTGCTAATAATTCCTTATTAGTTGTTGTATAATTCATTTGGCCATCATTTAATTTCCTTGAGTGAAATTCTGCTGGCCTGATAACACTATTCTCTTTTTGGCCAATTCATCTAGAAATCCTTGTATTACTGGTATCTGTAATTAAATAGATTGGTTCTATTGAGTCATGATTAATTGGCTTGAGTACTTTGTTACTCATAATTAATTCCTTAATCTTGTTAAATGACTTATTATGCAAAGGTGTCTACATGTACTTCTTTGTTGATCCTTGCAGTTCTGATAAGGGCTTACTTATTACTTCCAGATCAGGACAAAATCTCCTCAGGTAATTTACCATACCCATAAACTTCTAAAGTTTCTTCTTTAAGTCAGGGATAGAATAATTTTCTATTGAGTTGATTTTGTTGGGATCCATTTCCAATCTTTGGTCTGAGATAACAAATCCTAGTATATTTATTCTTGGAGCTAAAATCTGACACTTCCTTTTGTTGAGATAAAATCCTTCCTTTTCTAGGATAGTACAGAGCTCTCCTAATACTTTTTTATGCTCCTCAATAGTATCTGTCCTAATTAATATATTATCTAGATATACCATGACTATTTTACCAATGTAGTCTCTAAATAGCCAATTCATAACTCTCATCATTGTTGCAGGTATATTGCAGTCTCCTTGCTGTATGATAAGTGAGTCAAATTTCCCTAGATGGTTTGTGAATGTGCTATGTTTTACTGAATCTTCATAATGCCTTATATTGTAGTACCCATCTATCATATTACATATTAATCTACATTCCTTACTAGCAAACCATGCTAGCATTCTTTTGACACTTAGCATTAGCATTTTATCCTTCTCTACTACCATGTTCCTTGGTACATAGTGCAGTAAGAACCTTACCTATGGTTTATTATTCTTATCCAAATCCTTTTTTGGTTGAATAAACATTAGAATAGTATTCAAAAAATCTGATAGTACTATTCTTTCAGATTCTAATTCTGTAATCATTTTCTGAGTTGTCTGTTCTATAAACCTATCATAGTTATTGTAGTATGCAGGTTTCCAAGTTGCTCCTTCAGGGACTACTATCTTGTGTTGTATAATATCTGCTGGCTCTCTATATAGTAGTAACTTAGTTGGTTTCTCATTTAGGAATAGATTAGGGAATTCTTCAAATAGATTAGATTCCTTATCTTCCAGATTAGCTGTATTGCAGGTGACTGGTTCTATTGCATCATCTTCCAGTTCTGAATCATCTGTCCAGTCAGACCAATTTCCAATCTATGAGTCATTTTCTACTGATTCATCTATTAGTGGCATTCCTAGAAATGTTACTGCTAGTTTTGGTTTAGAGTGGTGTAATAGAGCCATTTTTGCATTCCTGCCTTCCACTTCTATTACTATTGCTTATGGATCATCTGCTTTAACCCAGTCATCTTTTGTCCTGCCTAGTATAGGTATATAGTCATCATGTCCTATATTAAGTACTGCAGTAGTGACCTTCTTCAGGGTATCTCTTTGCTTGAGCATGTCTAGTTGCATGACTGCCTTATTAGGTTATATGCTAATAGCATTATCCCTGACATTAATAATTGCTCTATAATCCCTCAAAGTAGGTTCACTAAAGATTACATCCCAGTCTTTCAAGTTTGCTATATAGAAAGTTCTAGGTCCTTGGTATAATCCTTGTAGATCTATCATTACTATAGCTGTATTTGTCATCTGTAACCTACTACCCTTAATTGCAGTTTCCAAAAGTTTCTTACTAATCTCTTTCAAGGGTATATTATACAACTGACAGTAATTTGCAGATATTAGGTCTCCCCCTGATATACATGGATCAAATAATATATAAGCAATATTTCTATTTACTTTAATCTCTGCTATATTAGAAGTTCTATAACTTTCTGGCACTAAGAACTTCCTTGAATCATTTGGATTCCTCATGATTTATAATACTGCTGAGTTTCTTTGACCTTCTATCTTCTAATAAGCTATTTTAATCATATTGGATGGTTTAGGTTTAATATTCTGAAATACTGAAGATACTCTCCTAGTTGGGCAATCTTTGGCTAAATACTCTTATTTATTACACAAGAAGCAGGCTCCTATTTTAGTTGCATGTTCTTTGAGTAATTATTCTCCTAATTTGTACTTAGTCTTATTTGGCTTTATATTTGGAAAGTGACCAAAGGTACCCTCTGGTCCATCTTTCTTATTTGCTACTTTAGCTGCAGATTTCTTTATTTTTTCAGGTATTTTATAATCTGATTTTACAAATTCTATAAGCTTCCCTGAGCCCCACTACTTATCCTTATTAAGTTTCTTCACAGTATACTAGGATCTTGTTTCTGCCTTAAAAACATCTTCCTGTATCTGTATCTTCTTTAGAATTTCTTGGAAGCTGAGGTTATAAGGAATCAAGAGTTTTACCCTTACTCTAAGTGCCAGTAAAAGTCCCTCAACTAATTTCATCTTGAGTACATGATCACTTATTATATCCTTACCCTCTAGATCCTTGCACTTAATCTTATACTCTTATAGATTTTATGTATATTCCATTGTAGTCTTGTCATGACCTTGGTGGTATTCTAGGTATATTATCTATTAGATTTCTGGTACTGTAGTAGGAATTAACTTTTTCCTGAGTTTCAATATAAATTCATAGTAATTTCTCTCTTTTTCAACTGGTTTTTCAGCATAGTATTGGTTATACCAGATACTAGCACTATCAGTAAATAGAAAGCTTACTCTATCTACTACTTCCCAATCATCCATATCAAACCCTTGATACTTGAGCCACTTCTCTGTTTGTCTTGTCCAATTATTAAAGGTAACTTGTTCCTTCCATTTGTTATTTTTCCCATCTAGGATTTCAGGGTTTGGAATCTTAGCTAACTTATTGGCTCTTTTGATAGTCTTATTACTGAGCTGTCCAGTTGTTACTGGCTATCCAGATTTCTTAGACTATTCTATTTGGTGAGGACTAGGTTCTTTAACTTTTCTTCTCCTATCTTCCTCACTATCATCTGAATCTGACTTGTCTCTATCTGATCTAAATCTAGGGTCATCTCCTCTTGCTGCTGCTTTTTCAGCTTTTTTCTTAGGTAAAGGCTTCTTCTTTTCGCCTTTATCAAGACTAGCTTATAAGTTCTTATTTTCTACTTTCAGTTGTTTCATTAATTCAACTATTCTGAGTAATTTCTCAGATATCTATTCAGGTCCTAGTTCTTCTAGTTCTGAATCACTTTCTTGTTCTGTTCCTTTCCTAAGTTCTAGTTCTAGTTCTGGTCCTAGTTCTTTTTCCTTTTCCTTACCTCTTCTGGTAGGTGATTCCTGTATTACTTGGAACTGAACTACTGGTTCTATTAATTCTGGTGTCTCTAGTTCATACAAGTTTCCTAGAGCCATATACTGCTTTATTTCTGGCTAATATATTACTATCCAAGGTATACCTTTTACTGGGTTATATATTAGATCTAGCCAATTCTTTGTTGTTGTATACTTCAATTCCAGATCAGAATATCAGCAACATGTTTATTTGTACCAGGAGCACTCCAGGTGCACTTGGCGCTCTATTGTAGAACTCAGCCTTATGATATACTTTCGTTCCAGGTTCCCTTCCTGTCACACTTCTAGTACTTCCAACACCCTGAACTACTGTGTTACTTGTATACTATTCCCACCACTATATATTTGCATACCTCTTTCCCTGCAATACCCTAGCATTATCTGCTCTACTAACTTTCCAATCCAATATTGTGAGTTCCTAACATTCCTTGTCAGCCTTACTTCTCTTCTACTCGCACTCCTGTCTGTTGACTTTGCTAGCACGCGTTTACCCTCTGCATTCTCCTGCATTTACTTGACCTATTCTGCTCTTTATACTGTTGTCGCTCCCATATCTCGCCATCCCAACTCAATATGCTCACAATTTGCTCTTTGAAGTTACTCTTCCTATCCCATGTCTTCCTAGCTTTAACCTTCTCCCTATTATCTTTCTGGTGTTTTCAATCCCACACATCACATTTTTAAGTTCCACTTCCAACAATTCTCCTTTTCATGTTTTTAATACGATATATAGTATTTCTAAGTTCCCCTTACTAACAATTGCTCTTTTGATGTTTGTTATTCAATTTATCTTCTTCCTAAATCGATCACTCATTCTTTTCTATTTATATAACCAAAAAACATATTCCAACCCTTATTGCCATACCTATAAACGAGTACCAAATGAAATCCAATGCAATGTGTCCTCCCCTCTCTCACATGATTATACTCAGATTCCAGTCCCAAATGACACAATTAATAAAAAATATGGTGAGAAAAACAAGTAGAGACAGAGAGAAACATGTGGAGAGAAATGTGGAGAGTAACCTAGTAGTAAGTGATAAGAAAGAGAACCACAAGTGAGTGACAATAAACTACACAGAAAAAAAAAACCAATAACTATATGGAGACAGAACAAACTAGGAACTAATCTTCCTCTCCCTACTATATCTGTTTCTAGTTCCTATCTGATGTCTTCAGTTACTCTGTATCTTGTCCGTCAAAATTAATATCCAAATCCCCGCTCCTGCTGTCCAAATCTCTGCCCTCTTCATCTATATCTCCACTCTCCTCCAGTTCATCATCAACACTTAGGTCTAATAGCCCTGCTAACTCTATGGAAGAATCTCTCAATTGGCTCCCTTCACGATGGCGTTTATGTGCTGATACCCACAATCTGTCATATAAGTGCTCTAGCTCCTTTCTCAATTCCGCCTCATATTGGGCTTTATCTTCGACCTATAGTACGTCAACAGATTCTATTTCTATAATCCTTACTTGAGCTGCAATTCGACATACCAGGTCAGCCTTTATGTTATTCACAATAAGCTCTTGTATTGCTTTTAGATATATCTCCTATATGTAATAAGGAAGCTTATTGTCTTGTATTTCATATTATGTATTTTCTATATTATTATGTAACTAGCATTCATGGTTAAAGGGCTAGCCTTCGTCCACCTTCAGCAACTGCCGGATTCGGTAGTTCAACTGCCATGGAATTTGCCATAGTAAATTCCATGGGACTTGTCATTTCGTGGACACCCTCTTAGGCTCTACACCCTCCTGTATGGCACTCCCTCCTCGGGAGGTGTGCCAACCATCATTATGTGTTTCCTTAGTCATTAGGGTCTCTGAACAGCTATATAAAGGCCGCTGGATCCCCTCTGGAATCCATCAGTCTTCAGACAACCCGAACAGCAGCGATCAGATAGATAGCATAATTACAAATGAAGATTACACCTGTTATATTATTGTTCCTTACGGAACACCCCTCTTAGTAATCAACCTACCCTTCTGAGGCAATCCCTCAGCAGAACCGGCATACACAAACATCCGTCCCCAAGCGGATATAGATTGTATAAACGGTACCGAATGACTACTGTCTAGTATCATTCATTACATTTTTTTTAACATCTAAAGTTAATCTTTATTAAATAAACCCTCTACATCCAAGGCCTGATCAACCTTAGGATACTTTATATTGCACTCACGCAAGTGTAAATCAATCCGACTTTATATCAACGATATCGAATTCAACTAGCTAGAACAACATATTCCTTCAACAAGACATCAGACTCTCAACTGCAGTATATCAACAGAAAGACTTAGACGCAAGCTAAGCAAAGCCCTAACGGGCAGTGGTACTCCACATTAAACAATTCCACCCTCGTTCCATACACTTTTCCTAGTATACTCGACAAATCCACTTGTACTCCTGGCAACTAGTTCCACAACTATATCGATAAATATGGGACATCAAAGAAAAACCGGCACCCCAAGTCCCAGGAACAATCGGCTCAACCAGCCAATCGTCATAATCCCACGGCTCACGAATCGCCTCTTCAATAACCACCAACTCCTTAAAGAATAATTCCCTTTCAGCAGCGGTTTTCTCAGACCCAGACATTTCAACAACAGTCTTGGAACCAATATCGTCTACCTGAATATTGAAATCAGAAAAAGTGACACTCTTGCCAGACGATTCAGAACTAGAATCGCGAACAGTAGACGCAGAGGAATCAGGTCCATAAAACGAATTAGGACTCTTCCATTCAGACTTGCCGTCGTCGCAAGCAATCGAGCCAACAGTATCCTCAGTCGAGCGGATATCGTATATATCTTCAGCCACAACTCCACCAGCACAGTAAGGTGCTAAAGCGGAAAAGTAACTAGACAATCGAATCGAACGATCAGGTCTAATAGGTTGCGGAGCAGTAATTGGTACTGTAGCGTAATTCCAAGTATAGGCAGCATTAGACATAATGGCGTCTGCGGCTGGCCAAAGGACAAAGAAGTCCAGAAGATTAACTATGTTACTGGAGGAAATCCAAAAGTTAGTTAATCAGACTCCAAAGAAAGCGAGATTTGTAGATCCTTTAATAGAAGGAGAAATAAAAAATCAGGAAGATTATATAGAACAAGATTATAAAGGACAATCTCAATATGGAGTTAGTTTTAGCCTTCTTCTACCACCAGCGTCAGAAGAATTCTATGACTAGCATACCTATAATTTGCGAGAAATTTTAAAATTTGTGTAGATATTAGGTATAGCTCAAAAGTATCATCCAGAAGATACCAAACTCTTAATGGAAGCAGCAATCAAGCATTATCTTTGGACAACAAGATATCTATTCAAGGAAAAAGATTTGGAAATAAATGTTTTTCTAAGCAAAGAATTAAGGAAACCACCCGTGCCTCTATTGAAAGAGCCACATTAGGTAACAAAGGAATGGGATGATATTATAACCTTTATGTTAAGTGATACACATCTAGAAAAAAGTACACTTACTGCAGAGGATTTGTTTAATCCTAGTAAAGGTATGCCCGGAGTGTTCGCAAGAACTCCGAAGAATAAAGGCAAAGGAAAAGAGCCTGCGAAAGAATCAGCAAAGGGAACAGGAAGTTCTGATCCTCCTCCCCCTCCCCCAGACGAATCAGGTGAGGAGGGACAGCAAGAAGAACAAGAAGAAACTGGAACGAACCGTCTACAACAACAAACAGCAGGACAAGGTAATCCAGATGATAGCGGAGATGATAGCTCTGATTCAGATGATGCATCGTCAGTAGCTAGTCAACCAGTAGCTAGAATAACGCGGAGAAGCAAATCGGTAGAACATCAATAATGGGAACCTACTACTGGCATGATCACCACCGGAAGCCATAAAGTTTCAAAGAAACTGAGAGGAATCAAGCTGGATGCACCAGAGAAACTGGATGGCAGTGATAAAAGATTTAAAGACTCACAGTATTATGATGCGTGGGCAACAGCGGTTCAGCGGTGGTTGAAAATCAAAGGAATTGATTTAGAAAGTATGGAAGCTGTGGAAATTATCGGATTCCTACTCAAGGGAAGCGCCTTGGTTACTTATAACCAGTATCTGAGAGAAAAAGAGAAGGATGCAAAATTCTTTGGCTTTATATTGGTACTCAGAGATTTTCTGATACCATCCACAAGCAAGCATATTTTATAGAAGCAATGGGAAACAGCCACACCATACAAGGATGGACGACATATGGGAATTAAACAGTTTGCCAACTGGCTCACCGAAATGCAGATTAAATTAATCAATAAAAGCGGAAAGCAGTCGATATCAGAGGAAGTAAAGAGAAGGAAGTTTCTAAATCATTTACCTGCATATATGTCGGCCACTCTAATTCCTCTAATTAAGGAGGATTGGATATATGATCAGCTGGTATACCAAGCAGAGTCATATAAAGCGTCAAAGAAGGATATTGCCCCATCACACACACTAAGTGGACAATAGAAGTAACGTCAAAAATCGTTCAACAAGGATCGAAATCCTCGCCAGGATTATAATTGACAAAAATCAGGTTTTAATCCCAGCAATAAGCCTGTCAACAAAAGCAATAACGAAAAGCGTAAGGATTCAGATTGGGACACCATCACCAAGAAATTGGATCAGAAAACGAAAATGCAACTGATCAGGGATAAAAAATGTTTATGGTGTTGGAACCCTGGTCACTCCTACAAGGATTGCAGGAAGCGTCAAAATAAAGTACCCATGTGTACTGCGGCACAGGATTTAAGCCTACCTGCATCGAAAATCAGCAAGAATAAAAACAAGGAACGACCCTTGTCAGCCCAGACCCTGGACTACAATAAAGTTTTTGTTAGAGCAAATGGACACCCCGCTCTAGCATTGGTAGACCTCCAAACAAAGGGAGGAGACCTAATTAATTCTCAGTTTGTACACTTGTACAATATTCCTACAAAGAATATTGAGAAGGTATCTTTGGGTACAGCTATCAAAGGCTCCAAAGCAACTATTGAAAAATTGTGTACAATAACATTAGATTGGATAGGATATGTAGAAGAATGCACCTTCTATATAATGCACTTATCAAAATGGGACATGATATTGGGAGAGCCAGCTCTTTCTAAACTCCGTGCCATTATTCCTGCATACCAGGAACCAGTTACTATCCAACCGGAAGATATTCCTAGGTTTGCATTAAGCACGTGGAAGAAATCCAGCGCCATGGAACATGGTATAAGATCAGCATACCTAGAAGTATTATGTGAATCAGTTACAGATTATAGTGAACTAGAGAATTGGGAGAACATCCATGAGGTGGAAGATACCGATAACGAACAGGGCTTTTTAACAGCCGTTTTATCCATAGAGAAGCAATTTAATCCAGTAACGGAATTTCCCAAATTATTTCCCAAGGAAATACCATGGGATTTACCGCCCTTAAGGAAGGTCAACCACACCATCAGACCTAAACCTGGAGGCATATGGTTACCAAAATGGAGACCATTAGACTATCGATTTACACAGCAAATCAATGATAAAATCACTGAGGAAGAGAAAATAGGATGAATCTACCGAGTCGAGAATGATACCAATGCGGTAGTTATGTTCACTATACCTAAAAGAGATAAGCCGGAAGTAGCCAGATTTCTCAATGACTGTCGAGACCGGAATCTAGCAGTGGAACCTGACTATACCCCCCTACCGGATATAAATGAATTTATCGAACTAGTAGTAGGAAAATCCTTTTGGTCGAAAATAGATTTAGCAGACGGATTTTTTAACGTCAGAAACGATAAGCAATCAGAGAAGCATTCTACCTTCCTAACCCACTGAGGGTACTACAGAAGTAGAGTTATGCAACAAGGAGACCAGAATGCACCAGCTACTATGGTTCGAGTTATGAATGAAATATTCAAAGATATGATATATAAGGATATAATAATTTATATTGATGATATTATCATCTTCACTAAGACGTATGAGGAACATGTAGAAGTTCTCAAGAAGGTTCTACAACGCTTACAGGATAAGAGGTTCTATCTCAAAGAAACTAAGTGCCAATTTTTCACCCAAAAATTGGAGATTCTAGGTCATGTAGTAACCACTGATGGACTTCATGCAGATTCAAAGAAAAGAACCACCATATTGACATTTCCAACTCCAAAGAGAAAATGGGATTTAAGAGGTTTTCTCAGAATCATCAATTATCTAAGTCATTTTATTCCAGATCTAGCTTCGTACGTAAGTACATTGTCAGAACTACAGGGAGAAACGAGGGAATTGGAATGGACAGACACTCATAATACAACGTTTGAAAAACTAAAGGAACTTGTGAATTCCCCACATATTTTAAAACCCTGGAATAATGAGTCTACTGATCCAAAATATTTAGTTTGTGATGCAACTAATGTAGAATTGGGGTCTTGGATCGGCCAAGGACCATTAAATCAAATCAGACTATCTTGTTTCCACTCTCGAAAATTTAACCCAGCTCAATTAAATTATCCCACCTTCCAAAAGGAATTGTTGGCAATTATTGACTCATTAAAATTTTTCGAGGCTCAGCTAAGAGGTCACAAATTTACAATCCTTACCGATCACAAACCATTAGTTACATTCCACACTCAAGCATCGTCTAGCCAGAAGCTCAGACAATGGCAAGATTATCTAATGGAATTTGACTGTACTATCCAGCACACTGCAGGAAAGGAAAATTTGATAGCAGACACTCTATCCAGAAAGTATAAATATCAGGATATTCCCACCACAGAGAATGATTATATCTCCACCAACATCGATCCTCCAAACATTACCTATCCTCCTCATATTTATACCAATGCTATAACTACCTCTCAGAAGGTTACTCCACAGGAAAAAATTATTATTCCAGACAAAATAGTATCTCGCGGAGCTATCAATTTCAAGCATGTCGACTGTGGCTACAACAAGTGTCGTGGAACAGCGGAAGCGGCAAGACACCACTACTCTTGCCCTTACCTCGACGATGAAAACTAGGCAGAAACCGAGGACACTCATTATGACATCGTAAAAGATGAGGACTCTTCTTCGGAAGAAGAGGCCCTCACGGAAATTCCAGAAGAGATATTTGAAGGGTATGCTCGAGTACCCAAACCGGAATGCAAGCCTCTAACAGTTCTTAGACTTAGATTTGTTCCTCTCACTAAGGAACAACTCGAAGAAATATCCAAGGGGAAAGCAAAAGCGGAGGCAATGGCACCAGATATCTTTACCCCCAAAATCGAAATCGAAACAGCATTCAGATTGGATGCTGCTCTCGCCTACTATCTACAATATTGCAGAGAACATTGGTCGTACTGCAAGGAATACTATTGTCTAGCATATGGAAGCTCTCACCAAATGAGCAATAGATATTTTTCTATCACCATGTATGCTATTTATGGAGAAGAGAGACACGGCAGCTTGACCTGTATCTTCTTGGATACAGTTCTTATAAAGAGGAAGGAACACCTCAGGACTATAGTGAAGCAGCTAAGTGACAAATTAGAGTTCAAAGGTGCTGTCATCGTACCACCTCCACCTCCACCTCAACCTACACTAGTCGAGCTTTTCCAAACCTCCAACGGGGTAATGACCTACCACCAACTGGAGGAAGCTCTCAAGAATGTACCAATCGCACCTCAGCAACCGTGGAATCCTCCACAACCTCCAGTAGCGAGCGGCAGCAATGCAATCCAGATCGAAACAGCAGCAGTTACCACTCGTTCTCAAAAGCGAGCAGCAATCGAAGAACGACCAATTCTTATTCCTATGCCGAAATACAGAGATCCCAGGCAACGCTGTGACTTTTGTAAACTCCCAGGACACAACTCTGCCACTTGTGAGAAAAAGAAGCCTACTATCCATGACTTCAACCATCGTATTGAGCCAACTCTCAACAAGCTCATCGACGACAAGCACGTCAGCGACGGTTGGGAAGACGACAAGGATTACTACATCATTCAGTGGTTGGACCACGGAGAAGGAATGAAGGCAGCATACCAAGCGTGTATGAAGGTATGTCCAATCTGGAAGGAACACTATGATTCAACAGTACAGCGGAAGGATCATAGGAAAAGAGACGGATTTTTGTATGTCAAGAACATACAGGGACAATAGAGATTAGTCTTACCTAGTACTTTCAATATCGAAGGTAAGAACTATCTCAAACTAGTAATAAATGAAGCACATGAAGCAACAGCTCATGGTGGAATCGAAAAAACATGAGATACCTTACTGACCGATATCAATATCAGTCCTTTGCAGAAGCAGTTAAGGACTATGTCGGTAGTTGTGATACTTGTCAGCGGACAAAGTATTCAAATAAAGCACCTCTCGGCCAAGTAACGCCTTTACATGTACCAGAGAGACTGTGGACAGATATATCAATGGATTTTCTTAAGTTAGCACCTGTTTTCACCAAGTGTTCTATCCTGTATCTGAATATTCCTGTGGAAGAAGAATATATTATTTGTATTTCTCGACTTTGGACGATTGTCGATAGACAATCAGGATTCAAATTTCTTATTCCTGTTCCAGACAATTTCACAGCAGAACAATGTACTGCTACCTTTGAGACTCATATAGTCCCGATTATGGGATATCCTTTTTGTATTGTTTTTGATCGAGACACTCTTTTTATGTCAACTCACTTTAAGGATTGGGCAAGAAATAAAGGAATCAAATTGGAACCGTCTACTGCGTACCACCCTCGTGCAGATGGACAATCTGAAATTGTTAACAACTAAATAGTTCAGTTGATTTGGAATTGGAGTATATATTATGAAAGATGTAGTCGTTCGACTTTGAAATAACTTTGTTACTAAGTAGATTTAAAGGTTTGTCTGTTAGATCTCTTGGAACTGGACATTTTCTACTAGTAATATTTCATCTCTTTCATAATCTTAAGTCTTGCCGTGGTGCATGACCACTTGCAGTTATATTCCAATCTACCGAACCGATGAGAGGATTCGTACTAAGAACCCAATCGCGGTTCCTATAGTGAGTCCTCTAAGAAGTTCTGAAAACCTGTTGGCCTTCGAATCTCTTATGTAAGTTCTCTGCAGCTTGTCGTTCTCCTTCTGTTCCTGGAGCATGATCTCTACTTTGAGCTCGAGAGTATGTTGTTCTTGCTCTAGCTCAGGATTTAGTCTGCTTGGGATGACTTTATGTATGGTTGCGGTTATATGAGTTCTACGTATTTTAAGACCCTTCTTACCTTCGCTCTTCCCGTCTTCTTATTTGATATTTATATCATTTAGGAAGATTCACCCCTTCACATTATTCCTTCGAATAACAGAACATAAAGTATAGTACATAAAAGATATAAATAACGTAATAATACATTGATCGTAAGTGTCAGTTTCCCGATCGGAAGCAGGTGGGAGTCGTTGACGGCCTAAGCCATCAAGTTGACGGTGCCTTAAACGGTGTCATTTAAGGTACCTTGAACGGTAAAGCACCTGTGGGAGAACCCGAGGTGTGGGAGGACATACCGTGTGGGAGGAGCCCTCCACCCGATTGGTAGTAATATATAAAGGAATCAGTAATCCCAGAGACTTGTCGATATATTTCCGGCGACCTAGGGGAGACCTTAGATAGTCAGAAGTCTGTTGGGCTTGTCGTCGCTAGTCTATCTATCGTATTAATGTTTGTTTCTAATATAGACAATATAATAACAAGGAATGTCTTGTGGGGAGAATCATTAGTTGGATGGGAAGACTCCGTTAGGGAGTCGTCTTGGCCGTATGTGCTGATAGGCAGGGGTTCGCCTATATCTAACATATTTGCCATGGCTTACTGATGACAGATCATAGTAAGTAATATGAGAATGATGAACGTTCTAAAGA
>ML121540.1:254045-396300 GCA_003788615.2 Terfezia boudieri ATCC MYA-4762
ATATTGTGACTCGTGCTCAAGCGGTGATCTTACGATCTATGGGAGAAGCCCTTGCCATCATTCAACAGCAAACAGGTATAACTCCGAGGCATGTCCAGAATCTCTCAAAGGAAGCACAGAAACGAGGGTGGGAACCTGGCACCCCCCTACTGAAGGAGCATGTAAATAATAAGCCTCGCTCCGGAAGGCCAGTAAAGATTACCCCCTCCATAGAGCAGGCTGTAGTGGATGCAGTGCTCAAAGATCGGTATGGTCGGGAGAAATCTATTGTGGAGCTTGGCTTGCAGTTTAACATCTCCCCTTCTAGTGCCCTTAGGATTCTTCATAAAAAAAATTCCGCAAGACTAAGCCAACAAGAAAACCCGGCCTTACTAAGGATATGAAGTTTGGGAGGCTTCTATTTGCCCAGAAGTATGCGCACTGGACGCTTGAGGATTGGAAATCGGTGATATGGACTGATGAGACTTCTATAGTGCTAGGGCAGCGCCGGGGCAATTATCGAGTATGGCGGCGCCCTAATGAGAGGTGTATTAAATCATGTATCCGAGAGAGATGGAAGGGCTACTCAGAGTTCATGTTTTGGGGCTGCTTCACATATGATTTCAAGGGACCCTTCCACATCTGGTAGAAGGAGACTGCTAAAGACAAGAAAGCCGCCACCAAAGATATCAAATGTATGAACACTGCTGTTGAACCAGAGGCTAGGGCGAGATGGGATGAAAAAATGGCAATTAGAGGCACCAAGCGTGGTCGCCAGCCAGAGTGGAGGTTCAATGCGGATAACGGAGCATTTGTTCGTGCCTCCAAAAGTGGTGGCATTGATTGGTATCGATATCTCAACTATATCCTCCTGCAAAAGCTGTTACCCTTTGCCAATGTTCTCAAGCACTCTGGCCTCCCCAACGTCACTGTTATGGAAGACAAGGCCCCATCTCATGCATCTCGACACCAGCAAGCCCACTTTGATACTGCCAGCGTACAACGACTTCTTTGGCCAGGAAACTCACCAGATCTTAATATGATTGAGACTTGTTGGGCATATCTCAAGCGCATAACAACGAAGAAGGTAACTATGCCTTATCTTCCATTGCTTTGCTTGCCTTATCTTCCATTGCTTTGCTTGCCTTATCTTCCATTGCTTTGCTTGCCTTCTTGCTGATTCTTATTGAGCAGGGGGCCCCTACTTCCCGCAAGGCCGCTGAGCAAGCATGGACAAAGGCATGGAATGACCTTGAGCAATGGAGGATTCAGCATTGGATTGAACGTATTCCCTACCATATCCAGGAGGTTATCAGACTTGAGGGCGGAAATGAATACTCTGAGGGACACCCTAAGGTGACAAGGGATAAGGCATATTGGATATCAATTCATCATGAGCGGCAGCTCCGCATTCAGGAGACCCGCAAGATCCGCAACCAAGCATGTGCGCTTTTCCAATGCTCTACTGCTGGACTGTCAGAATACTACGTTGCATATCTTAAGTCTCTTGTTGGCATTAAGGTAGACGGTATAGAGGATCTCAACATAGAAGAGTGGAGCCATACTCCGGGGACTGATCAAATTGTCAGTGTTGATCCAATTGATGTTGCAATCTCTGCAGTTTCTAAACGGAGGAAGAAGAGTGCCTCTAAGGATGGCGTGAGGAAACGTGAGGAAACGTCCTGGGAGGAAACCGGGGCCTCCTACTTACAAGTTGCGCTTCCTGCCACCGTTGACACCAGGGGTGATGTGGAAGGGAGTAAGCTGGGAGGGGCTTGTGAAGTGGGGTGAGCTGGAAGAGGAAGTTGTGTAGTAGTTAGGGTGTTGTGTTCATAGGAGCGATGAATTTCAACCACTATGCATATGCCAAGTAGTTGTGCATATGGCTAGTGGTTGTGCATATGGCTAGTGGTTGTGCATATGGCTAGTGGTTGTGCATATTGCATGTATCTGAGCATATGCTTTGGAGTTTTGCATATGCGGGCATTCCAATTATGGAAGTGCATATGCGAATTTACCTGTGCATATACACTGGATCACCTGCATGCATTTGTATGCATATGTATGGATATGCCCGCATATGCAGTCTGCCCAAATAGGAAGGTGGAAAAGACTTTTGGTGTGCGCCTCCGTAGCGTTCACTTGTTGGCTGGTGGGATTGCTATGGGCGACGGGTGTGGCGTTGAGTGCTAGCTGATGTTAGGTTGGACTAGTACGTGAATCCCTGACCGAGCTAGAGGGCGCCGTGTGGGAGTTATCTTTTGTATTATTGGTCCTTGATGGCGTGCTCGGTATGCGTTGGCCTCCACCGAGATACGGTGTGGGCCAGAAGAATCGCAGGATATTTCGAAAATACGAAATTAAAGGGCGGGGGAAACAGTGAAGACGGGGTGTTCTGTGTATGAAAATTGGATGTGTGATGCCCGGCCGCGAGCTGAATCTGAAGAAGTTGTTTTGAGCTCGGGGGGCCTACCTAGGCCTGTGCATGCAACAGTCCAATTCGGCTGAATATCTTTGCGGGTCGAGAGGTTGTCTTTTCCACGTGTTCTCATTAACCAGCTAGAATTAGCATGGACCCTCCGGTTCCCATCTTATGCAAATAGAGAGGTTCAACTGAGTTGCATGTCGGTTCACTCTGGGAAACACTATGTCACCAATATCAAATCGTGCAATATCTTGGTAATAATGTGAGCTAACGTTCTTACCTGAATATGGCAAGCGTGCAAAAAGTGGCAATACCCCTAAAAGGTGAACTCACCTTGTGAAGCAGGCATATCTTGAATTATGAGCCTACGCTGTGTCACTGTGTAGCAAGAATGCCGTGCATGGCGAGCTTACCATATTTTTTTTTTTTTTTTTTAAAATACTTATTACTCCTGTTCAGTCCCAGTAAGGAGACTATGAGGAGCTCCCGGAAACCTGGGAGGATTCAAAAGAAGGCAAGTTAATCTGCCAGCTCCGCCGCGCGCGAAAAACCGAGATAATGAATAGAAAGACAACGAAAAGAGATGTGTCAGAAAGGGAAATCGCTGCCTCGAAACTGTTCAAGCAAGATGTGATACAGAAATACAAACAAAATTCGTGATGCGCAGAGCCCCCATGCTGTCATAAACCGGCTATGTGCCAGATGACCTCGGGAGGCCTGACTGAGGCCTGTAAGAAACCCGCTTCCCAATAGAAACAAAAAGAAAATTAGCGACGAAACTTATTGTAGCCAATAGGAACAAAGTAAACTATCATGTGTCGTAAATCACCCTCGCCCAGAGAGCCTTCTGTACATGAAGCCAAAGAAAGCCTCTACCGCGTCCCACTCTTCCTTGCCCTCCTCTCTGACCCATATTGGTCGGTCGAGATCCTCCCAGTTTTTTGCGTTGCCTAGTGTTCGTCTTTGGTTGTGGAGGAGAGGGCATTCGAAGGTGAGGTGGTGTCTATTTTCCATATGGTGTCCGCATCGAGAGCTTACCATACGTTGGAAGCATCTTGAGTAGCAAGCATAGGTACTGCCAATAGTAAGGGGATCTGAAGCATGCTGTGCACCTCTTGTGCGAGGGACTTATACTTTCAAGTTAAGCGTCCGGTGGACAGGTATCGAAATTATCAAGATATCGTAAACCTTCATTTTTCTCATACTCGCGGGTGGCCCGGCTATCCCGTATTCTCCCGCGTGGCCCGGGCCTCTCGCGAGTTTAAATTTCTCGCGGCTGGCCCGGAACACCGACACTATCCAACTAGCTATCCAACTCGTGAGTTACTACGCATTCCAGACTCCTTAGATGCACCTAATATTTGAATTCCGAAGGGATTTAGTATTTTTTTTATTTTTTTTTTTTTTTAATTAGAGTCTATACGTCTGTGGAGCCTAAGCGGTCCCGTCCCCTTATCTTAAGAGACTCGGTACGCTCACGGAACAACGAGCAAAACAACAACCTGGAAACAACTGTATTTTTTTTTTTTTTTTTTTAAATACTCATTACTCCTGTTCAATCCCAGTAAGGGGACTATGAGGAGCCACCCGGAAGTGGAAACAACTGTAGAAGACCCGCCACCTATAAAATTGTACGGGGGTACGAAATGCCGGACAAGATAAAAGCACTTACTTCTCCTTCCACTCTCAAACTCAGAAGCCTCAACGTCCCCTCATTTTCAGGTGACTCCCAACGGCTAACTTCCTGTCAAAAAACACAACCATGGAGCTGGTGGCTTTTCCAAGTCTCCGGTTACCTATCAAGAGCCAACGTGCCCCCATAATCCTTCTCACTGCTACATCCTGTATAATATCTGCTATGGGTGGTCTGACCCATACGCCAATCTGTTTATCGACCCATTGGCCAATTTAGCGCTACTGGCAGTTCGGGCATCACATCACGTTTGAATGCCCGCTCTACGATACACAACGACGCTATATGGGTGATGTGAAGGAGTGGGAGGATATTGATCGGCCCATATGGATAAGGGAGGAGGAGGAGGAGGAGGTGTGGGATGCGGTAGAGGCCTTTTTCAGTTTCTTACACCAAAGGCTGTGCGGAAGAGGTTAAAACAGGAGAGGGTGGCATAGGCACGTACGCAGGTCTCAGTCAGGCCCTTCGAGGTCATCTGGCACATAGCCGGTTAGTGACAGCATGGGGGTCTGCGTTTAACGAATTTCATTACATATTTATCTCCTGTCGGCTCGCGTTCTTATCTCTACTTGTTACACATCGCTTTCTACACAGTTTGGATTTACACAATCTCTGTATCTAGTCTTCTTTTTTTTTTTTTTTTTTTTAAATACTCATTACAGTGAACTCTCGATATAAGAATATTTGATATAAGAATATACTTGATATAAGAATATACCTCCCCCCGCCCCCATACAAAATAAGAATATATTTGATAGAAGAATATTCTTATTTTCTTTAGGTTGTTTACTAAGGTATTCTTATAGCAAGAGTACCTGATTGGGTAATGTATAAACAGCCTAGCTGGAATAGGATGGCTTATCGATAAGAAATACCCCGTAACCAACAACACTGCCAAAGACAACGCTGCCAAATACAACGCCACCAAACACAATTCCGCGACACACGTTACCGCGACACACAATCGGAACAGTTCTATTGTCGCGAAAGCCAGTGCATTGAGGCTGCACAACTGGCAGACAAAAGGAAAGGCAAGCAAACAGTCATTACTGCCTTCTTCACTTCATCCAGGGCTGTTCCTGGTTCTCCTGCACCTAGTTCTTCCTTTACCTCACGTTAATTCTTTTTTTTGATGTATACCTTAGTAGTTACCCTGACATTTGATATAAGAATATATTTGATATAAGAATATTACCCCCCCCGCCGGACGATATTCTTATATCGAGAGTTCACTGTACTCCTATTCAGTCCCAGTGAGGGGACTATGAGGAGCCACCCGGAAACCCGGGTGGATTCAGGACAAGGCAAGTTAATCTGCCAGGTCCGCCGCGCGCAGAAAGCAAGAGACTAAATACAAACATATTGCGTGAATCCAAAACTGTGTAAATCAACGGCGGAAGAGATGTGTAGAGATACAAAACTAGTGTAAATCAAAATTGTATGAGATTCATGAAGCGCAGACCTCCATGCTGTCATTAACCGGCCCTGTGCCAGATGACCTCGAAAGGCCTGACTGAGGTCTGCGTGAACTTGTAGGAAAAACAATTAGCGAAACCTATTCCGCCACCTCCAGCCCCTCTGGTTTAGCCTCTTCCGCGCAACCTCTGGTACACGAAGCTGAAAAAAGCCTCTACCGCGTCCCACTCATCCTCCTCCTCCTCTTCCTTTGTCCATATGGGGCGATCGATGTCCTCCCACCCCTTCACGTCGCCCATATGACGTCGTTGTGTGTAATAGAGCGGGCATTCGAACGTGATGTGATGCCCGTTTTCCGTGTGGTGTCCACATTCACAGGAGCTGGTATCCGTCTTGCCGATTCGATGAAGCCAAAACCTTTGGGGGCCTCTGTCGGTGCGGAGCCATGTGTAAGCCGATAAGGCATGGCGGTTCCACTCGCACCGCCTGATGCCAAACCCTGGGGCTGTCCTAGCCTTGGCGCGGATGGACTTGGATGCCTGTCTTATCCCCCCTTCCGTTACCGTGGGGGGGTTTTTTTTTTTTTTTTAATACTCATTACTCCTATTCAATCCCAGTGAGGGGACTATGAGGAGCCACCAGGAAACCCGGGTGGATTCAGGACAAGGCAAGTTAATCTGCCAGGTCCGCCGCGCGCAGAAAGCAGAAGACTAAGTACAAACATTGTGTAAAACAAAAATGTGTAAATCAAAACTATACCAATCAAGGCACAAGCCGACATGAGATAGCTATGTGATGAGATTCGTTAAACGCAGACCTCCATGCTGTCATTAACCGGCTATGTGCCAGATGACCTCGCAGGGCCTGACTGAGGTCTGCGTGAACTTGTAAGAAAAACAAACCACGGAACCTATTCAGACCGTCTCCCGTACAGCCTCGTATACACGAAACTGAAAAAATTCTCTACCGCGTCCCACTCCTTCTCCTCCCCCTCCTCCTTGGCCCATATGGGCCGGTCGATGTCTTCCCACTCCTTAACGCTGCCCATGTGTCGTCGTAGTGTGTGATATAGCGGACATTCGAAAGTAATGTGATGCCCGTTTTCTGTATGATATCCGCACTGGCAGGAGCTGGTATCAGCTTTGCCAATTCGATGGAGCCAATACCTCTGGGGCCCCCTGTCGGTGCGAAGCCATGTGTAAGCCGATAACGCATGGCGATTCCACTCGCACCGCCTTACCGTTACCGTGGGTTTTTGAATAGCAAACTGCCCCCGAGCAGATGCAAGTGCAGCCAGCTCATCGGCCTCCTCGTTGCCTTCAATGCCAATGTGGGAGCGAACCCATGATACTGATGTGTCATAGTGGTTGTCATGGCGCTCCGCAAGGAGCTCTCCTAGTTCCGTCTCGATGCCGCTCCTTGGTGGCTTCCTTCCTTGTGAAATCTCCATGGCCGTCGAAATGGCCGAGGTCGAGTCGGAGAGGATCGCGATCATAGGCGACTCTCGGTGTGTCTTTAGGGCTAGGACTAACGCTTTCCTTTCCCCGTCGGCTACTGTCGCCTCCTCCCCCAAGTACGAATGTGATCTGAGAGTTGGATTTCCCCTCCTATCCTCTGATACCATCGCTGACGCAACGTGGCCCTGTCTGCCTGTGCCGTCAGTATAACATACCCGCCAATCCTCATCCAGTAAGCTCCCTATTCTGGCAGCCCAAACGCCCTTGGCATTTGAATAGGGATCTGACGGTTCGTACAATTTTTTTTTTTTTTTTTTAAATACTCATTACTCCTATTCAATCCCAATGAGGGGACTATGAGGAGCCACCCGGAAACCCGGGTGGATTCAGGACAAGGCAAGTTAATCTGCCAGGTCCGCCGCGCGCAGAAAGCAGAAGACTAAATACAAGACTCAAAAAAAAAAAAAAAAGTGTTTGATAGTGTAATGAAACCCATCGAACGCGGACCTCCATGCTGTCATTAACCGGCTGTATGCCAGATGACCTCGGGGGCCTGACTGAGGACTGCGTGAAAGAAAGCAGAAGACCGACTACAAACATGGTGTATGACCAAAATGTGTTACTCACAATCGACATGAGATAAGAGCGAGATAAGATAACTGTGTAGAGAGATTCGTTAAACGCAGACCCCCATGCTGTCATTAACCGACCTTGTGCCAGATGACCTCGAAAGGCCTGACTGAGACCTGCGTGTGTGTAGCTCCTTCTCCTGCGCCGCCTCCCCTAACTCCTACCTCCCCTTAAGCACCCCTTCCGTAAAGCTTCGTGTATAGAAAGGCGAAGAAAGCCTCCACTGCGTCCCACTCCTCCTCCTCGCCCTCCTCCTTTACCCATATAGGGCGATCGATATCCTCCCATCTTTCTATCTTTCCCATGTGATGTCGCTGCGTGTCGTAGAGCGGACAGTTGAAGACGACGTGAGACCCGTCCTCTGTGTGATAACCGCATTGACATGATCCAGTGTCAGCCTTGCCAATCCGATGGAGCCAGTACCTCTGAGGGCCCTTGTCCGTGCGAAGCCATGTGTATGCCGAAAGCGCATGGCGGTTCCACTCACACCGCCTTACGCCGAAGCCGGGAGCGGTCCTGCTTTTAGCGCGGATGGATCTGGAAGCCTGTCTCATCCCCCCCTCCGTAACCGTGGGTTCTTGGCCGGTAAACTGCCCCCGAGCGGATGCAAATGCGGCGAGTTCGTCCGCCTCCTCGTTGCCTTTAATACCAATGTGGGAGCGAACCCATGATACTGATGTGTCGTAGTGGTTGTCGTGGCGCTCTGCTAGGAGCCACAAACGGGGGGGTCTTCCAGCAGGACATGTCCTGTTGGTATGTTAAGTCCGCCCTGCATTGCTGCAGGTGGTCAACATCGTATTTGCGGCCCAGGGCACGACTTGCCCTTACCACTTTCGTGGTCCCCTCGGAGGTATTAGCAGCGGACAATCAGGGCTCAGCAGACGCTTCACTGCCCCATGGAGCGATAAGGGCCTGCCCGTTAGTGGGGTATAACCCATTGATAAAGTCAGCCAACCCACGTCGGGGTTACCATCTGCTTGTCCGCCGGACTTATACTCTGCGCACTTGAGCAGGAGGAATACCGGAGCCCCAACTTCGCCATCGCCTCCCTCATCAGTTCTCAATTTCGCTATGGGACATACTCACGGCGTTACCCGCTTTCCATAACTTATACTGGACCCGACCCAGCTACTGCCAATCTTGTTGCCAACAGTAGAGAACTATGCGGTTGCGACTCCGCTATAGCATTTGCCTTTGCTCCTTAAGCCCCTGCAGGTGAACTGCATACGTATTTCTACGTTCATTAGGACCGACATCCGCATCCGTCCTGTCGGACCGTTACGCTGCAGTTAAACCCGAACCCGGAGCTCTTGTATGCAATGTCAGGGAACACGCGTAATGGAATTCATTACTCTAATGGTGCTCTGAACCGTACGTAACGCCTCGCCTCATGCTGTGTTTCTCAGCACTTCGCGATGCAGAAAGTGGTACATACAAACTCCCACCATCCACCGGCGATGTCTCGCCACTGGTCTCTATAGGTACATTTGTGAATTCTACTGCTCATTGTGAACGATTTGCAGAAGACCCTATACTAAAGATCCCCCAGTGACTAACCAATACATCATATGTACTGGAGGAAACCCCTTCGGTAGTGCCAGCCGTGACTATTTGTACGAGATGTGACCTATCCAAGCCCAACCGGAATTCAACCGGACTTAACCAAGCGCACGCGCGAGGTGGTGAGTCAACTGCTATGGGAAGTGACTGGGGATACTTCACTACGACGAGTTGCTTTCTCTGCCCTTACCCACCTACCCTTCCCCAGGTGCATTTCGACCAACTACAGCCATTCGACTGTTAGGGCCCCCACCAGGACTCGAAGGAAGGGTGGATGAGTGTAACAGTTGAGACTATCGGTCGTGGAGTAGGACCCTGAGTGGCCTTTTCCCCTCGCAGGACCTCTTGGGGCCCGGTCGCTTGGTTTTCAGGAACACCAGTGGCCAACTGCACACTCGGCGTGTATTACACACACCGCACTCGCGCTTTTCATCTCTGCATAGGACGAGATTTCCCCATCTTAGCATGCGAGGGGCTTGTACGTTCCCCTATCTCTATCTCGATGCCGCTCCTTGGTGGCTTTCCCTGTGATGACGGTTCGTACAAAACATTGTGTGTTAAGCTGCTTGGTCTAGAGTAGTCGCAGTTGCCAAAGCTGAGGTTTTGGGGCTCGAAGGCAGTGGAAGTATCTAGTCTTCTGCTTTCTGCGCGCGGCGGATCTGGCAGATTAACTTGCCTTGTCCTGAATCCACCCGGGTTTCCGGGTGCCTCCTCATAGTCCCCTCACTGGGATTCAATAGGAGTAATGAGTATTTAAAAAAAAAAAAAAAAAAGCTACTGGCAGTTATTGGCAGTTGGGTCGATCCATAAATCAATCACCGTCCCGTCCCATTCCCCAATCTCATGCTAATTCACCGTCGCATGCGCAAAGCACACTTTCCTTCTTTCGGTTTGGGAATATTGTATATGCAGCTAGTCTGGTTAATATGCAGCTTAGTATTATTCGGCTCCAACGGGGTTCTAATGACAATACATTTTATACCAGCCATGTAGCGGTTTGTTTTACCTTTACTGTTACTCGCCTCCTATTCTGAGTACTTATGTACTTATGTACTTATATAAGACAGTAAATTCAAGGCTCCTCCGACCGCCCGTTTGTAAATAAGACAGCATTCTTACTTGCGAATTAATACGGTATATAAGGACAGAGGCAGGGTCTTTGCATCAAAGACACCTAATATTCGTGTTTCTATTCAGTTAGGGTCACCAGACCTTTTCCCTATATTACCCATTATATAGGGTTGGTGTGTATGTGGTACCTATATATCATAGTTCTTTGGCCAAGCTCGAGCATCAGCACTGTTGGTTTTTAAAGCACAGACTACATAAATTTGTGCGGCCTTAAAACCGGCATACGCCATAAGAACTGACATTCCCAACACTGATCAGCATAGTCACAAAATGGATATCTGTGGTAATTAAATTTGTATACATCTATGTGTCGGATGAATGCCCGCTGGATTCCGGCTTGTTTTCTTGCACATTAAGACAGAGTTCTGGGGATATCTCCATATGACGATACATATTATGTATTCTGGTTCCGCCCCTGGCACAGAACTTTTGGAAGCCAAGGGGCTTACTTGGCGACGCTACGAGAGGGGGAGGGAACTAGAGAGGGATAAGGTGGATAAGGGACTAGGGACTAGAAATTTATTATTTTTTATTTTTTATTTTTTATATTTTTTAAACTCATTACTCCTATTGGGTCCCAGTAGGGACCATGAGAAGCCACCCGGAAACCCGGGTGGATTCAGAGCGCACCCCTATCCTCCACTACCAAGACCCATTTGGGACTAGTCTCAGTACACTGACTACTTAGTTAAGCACGGGGAAACCTCCTTAGGACAAACCAGTGCTCCTTGGCTGTTAGGAAATCTTGTTGAGGGAGGCAGGAAAACAGGGAGAAGATACTTGAAATATAATACAAGAATGACAAGAATTCACCCCGGTATAGAAAGGCAGAGCTTCAACTTTTGTTCCTTCTTACCGCCCCAAATAAGCATATCGTTCTAGGTCATCTAGCTGTACCTCGGTAGAAAAGAATAGCAAAGGCCGATAAGAATTTGACAACGACGCAAGTACGCACACCGCCTCGTAAACAGATGAGGATTTTGTTTTTACATGCGGCATAGAATTCGAATAATGGAAAGCGTATAATCAACTAACTCTATAGCTAACCAGACTGACTACTCTGGCTCCAATCATGTTCCGGTTGCATTGTATATCTGACTAGAAATATCATCCTTATCCAATTTTGGTCCATAGAGTAATCGTATTTCATAGGCGTCGCGTCGCCTTGTACTGCTTTATTTGTTCTGTATTCTTTTTCAGAGGCTGACTCAGGTGGCTCAAGACTTGTTACCTGGGCGCTGTGATTTTCGAGATTGAATTCTTACAGATTTTATTGAAGCATCTCAGAACAAGAAAGACAGTTTTCTTTTAAAAAAAAGAAAAAATACTAATTACTCCTCTTCAGGGTGACCATGAGGAGCCACCCGGAAACCCAGGTGGATTCAGAGCCCACCCCTATCCAGTTTGGTTTGCACAACACCCTCCAAAGACCCTATCATCCACTAGGGAAACCTTCCCCGGAACAAACTCTTGGCTGTTAGGAATCTATGAACGCCAAGAATGACAGTTGCCAATGCCCAAGTGAATAGGATCATGAAAGAGTGTAGGTACATATAAGGAAATAAAAAGAGCCGTGACTGGACCGCTCTCCTGAAACTCCAAGATGCAAATGTGACCAACAATGCACAGGGCTACATGTGCCTCCTTTACTTCCAATTTCCACTCCGGCCCTGAATTAGGAGCATGTGAACCCAAGAAGCCGCAGAAGGCGAATCAATTCATCAAGGGTCTGATGCCTCCGAATTCTATCATGAATTTCACCCTCTACCAGAACATCTCTTGTCCTCAAATAGTATTCCTTGGGGATTTGATGTTGTGTTTGCCGATGGCGATTGAGATTACTTACTCTTGAAAAGCAGAGCCCACAGTTCTTCACAAAGCAGGCGTAGGGTTGAGTGTGCGATTCAAGATGTTCACTGAGGCAAAATAACTTAATATTGACATACAATGATAAATATATCTAAAGTAGAACTTACATGAAATCAGCCCGGCCTCTCCTCGACCCTCCATAAGTACATCCAACTATAGGGCATCTGAAATGTATATTTGTAGCCATTTTGACCGATGTATGAATTGCTTCACAAGAGGGAGTCCGTAGGACTGTGCGTGCCAGCTGGAGCAGTGGACTATCCCGATGTTGTGGGAACCAAAAGCAGGAGCGTAACCCAAGTAGGTGAAATCGTGTGAGGATTGCACTCACAGTCTGTACGATAGGTATTAGAAGTATGTCCGGCTATAGTATCAACAGATGGTCTATCAGGTAAGTATACATACACACGAGAAGGCAGTGATGAAAGTAGCAGTCAATCTTCAGGCGATGTGTATGCCAGCTGCAGCTGGGCTCAAACAAGTAAAAGATAGGCTATCCTAAGAGAAAACGATGAACAGAGAGGTAGGTGGACATCAGATCAGAGATCAGAAGGTATATATACTCGCCCAGTGTCCAAGAGCGTGGTTTAGGTGGGGACAACAAAACAATCGCACCTTAGCTCGTTCCGATTCTGCTGCGTATCCCATGATCAGGTGTAGTGAGTCGACCTGGGGGTTGCAGCTACCAGGACCGGCAAGGTGACGTCTGAGGAGGCAGTGTCACGGCGAGGATGGGCCGTCAAAATTACCCCTCCAGACTCCTGTAACAAGCACAGAGAGCCTGGGCAACGTGGCAATTCATAGCGAGGACCCTGAGCCAGGGTGGGGCATGAACACCGAGCAAGACAAGGCAGGAGGTATTCTATTTTTTTTTCTTTTTTAAATACTCATTCCTCCTATTCGGTCCCAGTAAGGGGACCATGAGGAGCCACCCGGAAACCCGGCTGGATTCAGGACAAGGCAAGTTAATCTGCCAGGTCCACCGCGCGCGGAAAGCAAAACAAAATTCGTAAGGCGCAGAGCCCCCATGCTGTCATTAACCGGCTAGATGCCAGATGACCCCGAGAGGCCTGACTGAGGCCTGCAAAAAAATCCCCACCTAATGCCAAACTCGAAACTCGCAGGAATAAATGGAAGAAAAGCCGCTAAAGTGTAAAAAACCCAAAGGAAAATCCTCCCGAGTGGAAAGATCAAAATCAAAATTTAACTGGCAGGATGCCAGATCACCCCGAGAGGCCTCACCGGGGCCTGCAAAAGGAAAAAATATACACCCCGAAAGAAGCATGTCATTAACCAAAAAGAAATTTCGCTGTAACAAGTATGTCGTCGTTATATAGTGAAAAGCCCCCCTGTTATGATCCACCTCTTCCGGCCATTCTTGAATATACGAAACTAAAGAAAGCTTCCACCGCATCCCAGTCCTCCTCGCCCTCCTCTTTGATCCAGATCGGGCGATCGAGGTCTTACCAGTCCTTTATACTACCTAGGGCTCGTCTTTGGTCATGGAAGCGGGAGCAGTCAAAAGTGAGATGGCGTCCGTCTTGAGACATTGACAAGCACTGGAATCTGCCTTGCCGATTTTGTGAAGCCACCAATTTTGGGGACCGCAGTTCGTGCGAAGCCACGTATATGCTGACATAGCGTGGCGGTTCTAGTCCGATCGTCTTATTCCGAAGCAGGAGGTATTCTAGCTTACAGTATGAGCTGCTACCTGATCAGATGAAGCATAAATAAGGGTCCACGTCTCGTCATCCGTAATATATTGACGCCCAATTGATTGATCCTCAAGAGACCAAGAACGATCGAACAAGGAGCGTAGTGAGATGTGGTCACTGACCAACAGCATGAACTACGCCCGCGCCAATTGGAAGAGCAGGCCGTTGGAAGCTTTCAACATAGAAAACCTCAAGTTCGACCAACCGTAAGACTCACTCCGTTAATGCACTTGGTATCAAATCCTTCTATGAGCGGGAAAAAAAACAGCAAAACAAGAAGAGGTCCGAGTGAAGGAAAAAAAGGACCGTGAGTAGATGAAGTATGCAGAGTACGACGGGTTATAAAAAAGACTGGATGAGAAAGGCCATAGGTTCCCTTAAATTAAAAAGAAGGGAATACGATTCGGAGAAAAGAACAGCTGCAGCTGCAATGCGCATTGGTGGCTAATAAAGCGTAGTGCAAGCGCGCAGTTTCAGTGAGCATTCGACCTCCCCCACTTTTTTCGAGCCGCTGGACCATGGTCTGATTGTAGAGAAAAAATGAAGGTAGAAAAAAGAAAAGAAAGAGCATGAGGCCACAAAAAATGCTTGAACGGAGTATAGCGCTTCAAATAATAGAGCTAGCATCATAGCAATCTGACGTTCCTTATAGTGGCAGTGATTGCTGTCAATATGGAAATGCCATCAAGGGATGAGAGGTTGCGAAGGCGAGCAAAGGATATGCCCCCATACGTAACCGCATCATGCATATTCGCACTACTTAAGTTTCTTGACGACATGTCTTAGTGTGCAATTCTCGCAGCGGTGATGGTTGGCGCAGTGAGGACAGTCTACATATAAAGCAGTGAGGAAAGGGTCGAATGCACATTTGCACTGCTCGAGAAATCGAGGAGGTCAGTAAGAAGCCCTATCAAAGCGCACATCGGCGATAGACAGAATGGGGGCGGGGGTTTGCAATTGGGGAAGACCACACTCACACAATACCACGTCTTCTCAGTCTCAGCTGGTTTCTTCTCTGCGCCTTCCATCCATTCGAGCTGTGGTTGCCTGGCGTAGCTCGGCAGACGTGTTGGTTCAGTTTGTCGTCTCTTGGGGACGATTCATTGAAGTCCGCATCCCCATCTTCCTCGTCGCTACTCTCCTCTACGTCCTTTGCGCTAGATACCCCAGGGGCTTTCCCTGGGGAAGGTTCTTCCAAACGCATCTAAGTGTCCTTTACCCGTAGATTGCCTTTTTCGAAATGCCAGGCAATGTGGTAAAATCGCTTGTCCCACCCTGCGATACCCACTTTGCCATTCAGTTTAATGACTTTCCGACAGAAACCACACCAGAATGCTCCGCCATGATACTTTGGAATATGGCAATCGCCGGCAATCTGAGCCAGCTCTCTCTCTCCCGTGAGTGTGATGGTAGCTTGTATCTGCTCATTGGCAGCAGCAAGTTGATCGGCCGAGCTAATGTTGCCATGAACCGTTTTAAGATGCTTGATAAAATCGGCTTTACGAAAGAAGCATTCCCCGCATACCTATATCCGGAGTGTCCATGGCAGGCCCTGGAGCAGCAGTAAGACAGCGTATATCACATTTCCAGCATTCGAGCTGGTGGTGCTGACAATTTTCGTGCCTTTTCCAGTCGTTTTTCGCGCCAAGACTTTATTGCAACCACAACCAAATGGTTTAGAATGGCGTTTCAAATGTTTGCTGTTGGAAGGCCCACCCGTTACACCAACAGGAGTAGTAGAGTTAGCTTTCTGCGTGGAGGGCATTTTAAAAAAACTCATTACTCCCATTCGGTCCCAGTAAGGGGACCACGAGGAAACATAGGAAAGGCGAGTGGGAAACTCCCATGCTGTGCATGAAGGGCATTGGTTTCAAGAATACTAGAACTTTTCTGAAAAAGTTTTGGAGAGAATCAATCGAGAACTGTCGCGGAACAAAAGATGATATATATCAACACAAGTAGTATAGGTATTTCCGACTTACCGTAGTTGACATGGTAACCTAAAAGAACTTTGACAGTGGGGACAGAAAGCTTTAGATTCTTTGCTATTGTCTTTGCCAGTAGCATTGGAAGTCCAGGCTTCACACGATTGTTGTACCATGACTGGGGCCTGCGGAAGGGGTGTACTTCGGTCGATCCTCTTGCGGTGTTGATTGCAGTCGTCATCGTCGATTTACCCCTGGCCGAAGCCACCCCGGCAGGGGCAGGGAACTGCCATCTTGGGGGGGATTCGCGAATGGGACGTCCCACCCGCGAATACTGTCCTGCCTGGGAATGAAAAAATCAGAACAGAAAATGAACTAGAGGGGAGAGTGGGAGCAGTGGGAGCAATGGAAGGGAAAGTTGTCATTTGGGATGGGTGAGCAAATCTAGAAAACAAAACCTCATTAGAACAACTTAACCCTAACAACAATCAAGATCGGTTAGTCCTTGTTACAAAGAGTTTTCCGGCCATATATATTCTATGCATAGAGCGTTTTCTTTTTTTTTTCTTTTTTTTTTTCGTGCGACATACACACATATTGTTCCATATCATATTCTTGTCTTGGTTGGACAACTCCGGTTATCTATTTCCGTATGTTTACATTACACTAATTATATTCTATAGGATGGTCCTGTTTTTCATGGCAGATCGTTTGGGGCACGTACCAATATCTCTGGAGAGGCTGTGTTCTCTACGGCTCTTGTCGGTTATCCCGAATCGATGACCGATCCCTCTTACCGTGGCCAGATCCTCGTGTTCACCAAACTATTGATTGGGAATTATGGAGTGCCCAGTGACTCCCGCGACGAACATGGACTGTTAAAATATTTCGAATCGCCAAACATCCAAGCTTGTGAAATTGTGGTTGCCGATGTTGCAGTTCCATAGGTATTCAGGTCTGGTTCTTAAGTGATGTGAAAAAGAAAAAAAAAAAAAAAACTACCAGGTTCTCGGGGGAAAATGGTGGCAAGAATAAATCTTGTGCAGATTCCTCTTGCACTGCATTCGTGAGGTTGTCGGACCAATGCCGTCCTCCGAGCAACTGGGATACCGACTGGGATACCGACACTAGGGGTATTCAATCTTTGATCTGTATGCTTTTTCAAGTCCGACAGGGGCTCTTGGCGAGAAAAGGGGCTTGGCGCGCATATACATAGATATGCAGAAATATGCAGGCATAATTACTTAAACTTATGCCTTACAGAGTACTAGTCTTCGCATGCCACTCCACCCATATCCAAGCATTGTTGGCAACAACTACGACATTCTATTGTAGATGACAGGGCTATTGATATGAGGTATGTGGTCATGCATTGCACGTTTGTTGTTATGACTGGGGCCTGCGGAAGGGGTGTACTTCGGTCGATCCTCTTGCGGTGTTGATTGCAGTCGTCGTCGATGATTTACCCCTGGCCGAAGCCACCCCGGCAGGGGCAGGGAACTGCCATCTAGGGTGGGGGGGAGATCCCGACTTTGGTGGTATTAATAAATCTTGTGCAGATTCCTCTTGCACTGCATTCATATGAGTAGTGGCCCTCGTGTTTGTTGATGGTGAGGTTGTCGGGCCAATGGGCCCGGCACCGCCGCTCGCGTCCTCCGCGTTAAGCAACTGGGATACCGACACTGTGCGTGCTGACGCTGCAACGCTAGAGATTGGTTTTTCGGCCTGTGCGGACCACTTGGAGCCCCGGATGGCAATCCAGCATCTCGACGTCCTCCTGATCGGGCGCTGCAATATGCGCGCGCCGTGCTGGGGCTGTCTGCGGACTGCTTAGCGATCGGGATTGGTCCAGCTCGTCCAGTAATTTCTTCTTTTTCGTCCGGACCCTCTGAAGTTCATTAAGCAGATTCTCCTCTTCTTGTTCTAGTCTTTTGAGCTCCTCCGTTCCCACAACCTGCACTGGTGGGCGCGCAATTGAAAATTCTTCTGACCCTACCACAGGCAAACGGGCCCGGCCACTGAAACTAAAATTTTCTAGCCCTGACGTTCTCCATGGCGGCGTTCTCCGGAGCCCCTGGCGACGCCTGCCTCTGGGCTGTCCATATCCGTATCCATTGCCAGTGGCGTCTCGGGTGGAGGTACTGTTGGCAATAAAACAGGAGAATTTACGCGACACTCCATCTCAGATCTAGTAGTTTGAGAGAGAAGTAGTTAGCTAACACTGAAAATAGGTACGCTCCCCATCAAGTTAAATAGATAAAAAGCGTGAGGGGTATGGTATGTGCATCATGTTCAGCTCCGCGCAGTCTCCCGCATTTGAGGTGCTGACAGTAGTGCAACATTGCGCAAGGCGCAAGTCGCAAGACGCAAGTCTAAAATTTGCGGACCGCATCGGCCCCCCCGCGCCACTCAAATATCGGGCGCACCGTTCTATTCCTAAACCCTTTCCGTGCTGGCAAGGCAACTGATTCAAGGATGCGAGCTGCTTAGCTAGCTGCTGATCGACTGTAGGCTCAGAAACTGTTGCTTGACCCACTCGCATCGGATCGCAAAGAGATAGCATAAACAAATGTGTTTTCGCCACCGAGATGGCCGGTCCGAGCGGAAGCAACTTCCAAAAGAAATAAAATGAGAACCCCAAAAAAAGGAATTAAAAAAAGGATAAGATGCTGATATCTAAACGTTCTGCAAGAACAGATTTGCGGATGCACACGATATGCTTGGTATTACTCAGAAAATAAAAACAAGAAATTAGCCTACCTTCTGAAAAACTCGTCCATATTTTCTGAATCCCTCTTCAATGCACTGTGCATGCTTTTGATGTGATTCCGAAAGTTACCCTTGCGGGTACTGAAGAAGCCCTTCGTCGGGTTTGCAAGTACACTGGGGTCTCCATCTGAGCACAGTACTTACACCGCCACCCCCCCACACCATCAACAGGTGGAATAACCTCTGCTACATCCCTCCATCAACACTGCCATCTCCTCCGATAACCCCGCTCGTACCACGAGAAGAAGGTGACGCAACTGACGGTTTGAAGCAATACCCGTGGAGGGCTTTCATATGCCGTCTGAAATCATTGGACGTTGTGAAAGCCACTTTGTGTTTGGGGCAACTACGCTGTATACAGGTGAAAGGTTTCGTGTGTTTCATTTCATGCTTTCTAAAACCTTTATTATTAGTTAATGAGAATTGAACGAAAAAGGGAGAATGGGGCGAGAAGGGGGATTGCATCAGTGGGATGTTAAGTCAACGCCGTGGAAGTCCAATCTGATGCTGAAATCGTGGTATCGGCTTATCGAGGAGACAATGTATATACAATGTGGACGCAACGACGGTTTGAAGCGGTACCTGTGGAGGGCTTTCATATGCCGTCTGAGATCATTGGACGTTGTGAAGCCCACTTTGTGTTTGGGGCAACTATGCTGTATACAAGTGAGAGGTTTTGTGTGTTTCATTTCATGCTTTCGAAAATATTTTATTACTATTTAATGAGAATTGAACGAAAAAGGGAGAAATATGGTACGAGGGAAGTGGTACGGAATGAGACGAGAAGGGGAATTGCATGGATATTGAGTTCAACGCTCGGAAGTCCAATCTGACGCTGAAATCGTGGTGACGGCTTGTCGAGGAGACAATGAATAGGCCACATACAGTGGTTGGTACACTACAGCCGCCTCATACCAGAACCAGAGTGGAAACTTAAATGGGTAATACAATGAAGATAAAGGAAAATTCATGCACTCACTGCCACTCACTTTCTTAGTGAGTTGCAGCTAAAAACTGCATCACGCCCATCCACCCATCTTTCTTGGTACATCGATATTCTCGCTTTGGGGCATTGATACTCCGCATTGTGGTAAATAGTTGTCTGCGTAGGGTGATGATGACTCTCTGGCAACCTGTTTCCGAGTTTCAGCGGCAGTTGAGGTTAAGTCACTTATGGATTTATTAGAAAGCATGGTCTCTTGCGAACCGTAGTGAATGGCATGAGGATTGTAGGTATAGTTATCGCATCCCAGGTAGTAGGAAAGCAGACTTCGGCTCCCTCCTGGGCATTGACATCCAACCTAATACCCACATCATTTGTGTAACTTGTCTTCACCTCAACTCTTTGCTTGTTGACATGCATTAGGTGTCCTCTAAATATGATGTTTGAGGAGTGCGGTATGGAAGTGTATGAGACCATGGGTACTGTGTGGGTTGAAAATGAGGGTAGGGGCGGAATGCTGAGAGGGCAAATATCATTCGTCGGGTACCGGAATTTCTCGAGCCGGCTCGCGAGAATTGCAAGATAACTACATACGCTACATAACTATGTAGGCCATGGAAATAAGAAAGACGCAGAAATATGAAAGATACGGAATGGAAATAGGAAAGAATCAATTTGTACCCTTATCACCCAGCGAAATCAGACGATACATAGGACTGCAATATTGTAGTAACCGAGCAATTTGTAGGTTTTCAGCCATCGCGTTAATTGGTGTTTCTCTTCTTGTGTTGGTAGGCGTGTCGGTAATGTCGGCGATTGCACTTGTAAATACTTTCCATAATAAATGTGGCGACGCGATGGCTCATCCTGAATAGATTCCCGATTAATAAATAGCCTACAACTGTAGAGAAGAGATAATGCAGAAATAGTTGTTAAACCGACAAGATCCAGGGCGAGATACTGTATAACTGTAGTTCTCAGGGGTTGTAGTGGACTCCGGCAGAGGTGTCATTGAGGTGAAAAAAAAAAAAGAGTAAGGGTGGGACTGCTACATATTTTGAAGATTTCCACTCCTCGGGTACCGGTACCTTCGGTATTTCGCGGTTGCAACGACCTCCATACAAAGTCAGCGAATGGAAGAATGAGCTAATCATGTACAGGTCACCTTGGGTAGCCTGACGAGTGTTCGTGCTGAAGATATTGTAAATAGCCATAGGCCATGGGAATTGTAATAGGAACTTAGATGGTATTTGCGGTGATATGGGATTTACGGTGATATGGTATTATTTGCGGTTATGGTATTTGCGGTAATATGGTGTTTGCATTGATACGGTATATGGTGACACCTCCTTCTAGGATAGTAAAATTATTAGCGTGTTCTGCCTGAGAGAACAAGCGATTTTTTTCTTTTTCTAACAACTCATTGCTCCTATTCAGGTCAATGGAAGTTAATCTACCAAGACCAGCGAAATAACGAATCTCAAGAGCCGAAAGGCAACGGTATGTGAAAATCAAACTTAAGAGCTAATTGGCGAAACAAAAACTGATGCGAGGAGTTATACACGAAAATAAGGAAAACAAGTTGCGCGGAAATGAACAAGCGATGAATACGTGTAAAAAAAGCTTCCAGAGCAACGCTGTGAATGGGATCATGAAAGGGTGTAGGTAAATATAAGAAAATAAAAACAGCCGTGACTGGACCGCTCTCCTGAACGAATTTCAAGATGCAAATGTGACCGACAATGCACAGGGCTACACGTGCCTCCTTTGCTTCCAATTAACCTTGACCTTCCACTCGGGCCCTGAATCAGCATGTGAACCCAAGAAGCCGCAGAAGGCGAACCAATTCATCAAGGGTCTGATGCCTCCGAATTCTATCATGAATTTCACCCTCTACCAGAACATCTCTTGTCCTCAAATAGTATTCCTTGGGGATTTGATGTTGTGTTTGCCGATGGCGATTGAGATTACTTACTCTTGAAAAGCAGAGCCCACAGTTCTTCACAAAGCAGGCGTAGGGTTGAGTGTGCGATTCAAGATGTTCACTGAGGCAAAATAACTTAATATTGACATACATGATAAATATATCTAAAGTAGAACTTACATGAAATCAGCCCGGCCTCTCCTCGACCCTCCATAAGTACATCCAACTAGAGGGCATCTGAAATGTATATTTGTAGCCATTTTGACCGATGTATGAATTGCTTCACAAGAGGGCGTCCGTAGGACTGTGCGTGCCAGCTGGAGCAGTGGACTATCCCGATGTTGTGGGAACCAAAAGCAAGAGCGTATCCCCAAGTAGGTGAAATCGTGTGAGGATTGCACTCAAGATCTGTACGATAGGTATGAGAAGTATGTCCGGCTATAGTATCAACAGAAGGTCTATCAGGTAAGTATACATACACACGAGAAGGCAGTGATGAAAGCAGCAGTCAATCTTCAGGCGATGTGTAGCTGGGTTCAAACAAGTAAAAGATAGGCTATCCTAAGAGAAAACGATGAACAGAGAGGTAGGTGGACATCACATCAGAGATCAGAAGGTATATATACTTGCCCACTTTCCAGGAGCGTGGGTTTAGGTAGGGACAACAAAACAATCGTTGACTCAATTCCAATTCTGCTGCGTATCCCATGATCAGGTGAAGTGAGTCGACCTGGGGGTTGCAGCTACCAGGACCGGCAAGGTGACGTCTGAGGAGGCAGTGTCACGGCGAGGATAGTGTCCAAGTTAAAATTACCCCTCCAGACTCCTGTAACAAGCACAGAGAGCCTGGGCAATATGGCAACTCATAACGAGGAGCCCTGAGCCAGGGTGAGGTATGAACACAGAGCAAGACAAGGCAGGAGGTATTCTAGCTTACAAATATCAGTAGCTATTGCGGCCCTTCAAGACGTGACCGCGATGACAAGCTAGTGATCTAGCTTTAGAGAGACACTGGAAAACTTATAGCTTTCGTAAGTACCATACTTCACCGGGTAGTGCATCATCACCGGGATCTGCATCAGCCCCCACGCGAACCCTGCCGGTCCATTCTTGCCGGCGTAACGGCCTGCAAAATGAAAGGTACCATATCCAGCAAAATATATGTGCCTCGTAAAGATATAGAGATTCGTTGACGTATGGTGGGAATGCGAAATGGATGGGTTTGGATGGGTTAACAGAAGGATTTTTGGGTCGCATCCAATATTAAGGGGAAAAATAGAGATAAGCAACTGACCGGTAGTACTGATCAAGAGTTGGGAATATACATAAATTGAGGTCGGAATGGCATAATCTAGGGTCTATAAATGCGGTTTAAGTAGCTTGAAAGTGATCAAGCTATGTACCTTACTTTGGAAGGTGAGGGAGAGTTTGTACAATTTTCCGAGATTTGTTTATATGGAAACCTGAATTAGTCTGAGCCAGCCTGAACTTAGCTGGCCGAATCTGGCCTTGCCTGTGCGAGGTCAAGTCCACCTTGCCCCCCTTGAGTTTATCCGGCCCTAGCTGAGGCCACTGGAATAAATCTGAGGGTGCCTGAACTAGTCTGCATTATATTGTATTGAGACTGGGTATTATTGACCTTGCCTGATATATTGTAGGCTAGTCAGGCATACCTGAACCATAATGGGCTTCTATAAGCTACTATATGCTTGCTTGAAGCCACTTGTGGCGTCCCAAACGACTATAAATCCTTCTGAATTACTATTAGTTTACCTCAAGTCGGTAAGCTCCCAGGAGCATACTAGCACATATCTGAACTACTCTCACCTCACCAACATCAATTTTGGCCTAAAGGTACTAGCTCAAGGTTGGCTTCAGCAGGTCCAGTTTACTTCAGTATGCTTAAGAGGCAGTGCCTTAATAAGCAAGCTCAAACTTCAACTATATAGGCCTTCAACTCACCCGAGACGTCTCAGGCTAGCTTGACCTAACTAGTAGGTATACAATATAGCTGCATATATCTGAAACTACTAAACATTATCTTCACTACCTCTGTTTGCACTCATGAATCCTCAAGTGAGTTTACTAATCTCAGGTGGGTTCAGGAAAGTCGGAGTTAGCTTATCAGAGATCAAATGAATATGCGCCGTACCAGGCTAGTAAAAAGAAGGTCAAGTGAAGCTTAGGCGAAGCTCCAGTGTCTTCACACAGTTAGTAGTAGTACTCAGTACATTATAGTAATGTAAAATTGTTATGGTGTGCCTAGACTAGCCCACAATCTATCAGACAAGGTCAATAATACCCAGTCTCAATATAATTAATGCAAACTAGTTCAGGCACCCTCAGATTTATTCCAGTGGCCTCAGCTAGGGCCGGATAAACTCAAGGGGGGCAAGGTGGACTTGACCTCGCATAGGCAAGGCCAGATTCGGCCAGCTAAGTTCAGGCTGGCTCAGACTGATTCAGGTTTCCATATAAACAAATCTCGGAAAAGTGTACAAACTCTCCCTCACCTTCCAAAGTTAGGTACATAGCTTTATCACTTTCAAGCTACTTAAACCGCATCTATAGACCCTAGATTATGCCATTCCGACCTCAATTTATGTATATTCCCAACTCTTGATCAGTACTACCGGTCAGTTGCTTATCTCTATTTTTCCCCTTAATATTGGATGCGACCCAAAAATCCTTCTGTTAACCCATCCAAACCCATCCATTTCGCATTCCCACCACACGTCAACGAATCTCTATATCTTTACGAGGCACATATATTTTGCTGGATATGGTACCTTTCATTTTGCAGGCCGTTACGCCGGCAAGAATGGACCGGCAGGGTTCGCGTGGGGGCTGATGCAGATCCCGGTGATGATGCACTACCCGGTGAAGGATGGTAGGTAGGTGAGGTTATAAGAAATATTGGGGGTGTCAAAACTACTTGGAGAAAGAAAAAAAGAAATCTACTTAACAGACTGCAATTGGACGAGAATTGAAGTCCTTGAGGTACCTCGCTGTCGACCTGCCTACTCCTACACAGCTGGTATGTGGGGTTTGCTCATTACTCTATGCTTAACGCAAGGCTAGTCACAACAATTGCAGGGAGTGCCACACGTGCCATTTAGTGGTGCTTTGACCACAAATAAATAATTGCGGACAAGGAACCGTATCCCAATGCAGCGGCGAGTCGACAAAACAAAGTACTTGGGTGTAAGGGTATATCTGGCGTAGCACTAAACTAGTGAGGCTTGGCCTTGGCGCGAGAAACAGAAATTTACTAGGTGTGTGCATACGCTAATGCAACTGCTGAGTTCATGCTTAAGACGAGCAGGGGTAAAATGATATCAATATGTACGATATATTTTGCTAACGATGTCAATACATAGAGAGTTTTTGGAACCCTGCACATCAGTAAAAATAATATTTGCGTCCTGTACGTCAGGACGCACAGAGAAACTCATGATCAGGACGCCATTGGGGGTGCCCGTGCGTCGCAGTTCGCTCCGCCTCCTCGGACGTAACGCTAATACAAGCGTTGTCACGCGCTTGGCAGGTGAGTTTGTGCGTTTTTGTAAATATGCGAATCAGAAGGGTACTCAAAATTAAATTTACGGTACCTTTAACCTACAAGGAAATACAGAGGTCTGAGACATACCCCATCTTTTGGCCCACGCAGCTAGCTAGCAGAGTTATATATGCCGCATTTCCAAGCCCATATCTAATCACTGAGGAATTTAAGACCCATGTCGGAATAAATACAGCAGGGTCTGTTGCCAGGCGTTTTTTCAATAGTTTGCCCAGTTTCTTCGGCATCAGGAGCACTGTAAATCTATACTCTGAAACAAACCTCCGAATGCAGCGGTTTTTGGGTTACCCATTCGACTGCATCACAATGAGGAGATTAGGCCTACCAGCCATCTAGCTTTCTGCTCCATACTTTGCTTTTCCTTAGATAGTCCACATTCTGCGCTCTTCAACAATCAGGTGCCAGTTGTTGAGTCTCACAGAATTGACCCCCAAGCACGCTTGTCTTTAACAAAGCAATGTCGTAGAAGGTCACCTCTGACGCGCGAGCTTGGGCCTTTTGATAAACTATCGAGTCCTTCCCCTGCTGCGTTAACGCGTTAGCTGTAAATCGTTTATTGACATGAATTCTAGCATTTCATTTCTATGTCATATCACACATCAGTTACCAGTATAAGTGATGTCTCACACAAACCCCTGACTAATGACATCAAGGGCTATTTCATGTCTATAATTGGATATTAATTGCCAAGTCCCCTCCAAATGTTAAATCACCTGAGAAGCAAACTGTCTTTCCACCTAAGATATACCTAAACGCAACCCTATTGTAGTATTTTATTTCTATTTTTTAAATACTCATTACCCATATTCGGTCTCAATGCGGGGACCATGATGAGCCACCCGGAAACCCGGTGGATTCAGAGCGCACTCCTATCCTCCACTACCAAGGCCCATTTGTTGTAGTAGGCATGTACATTATATAGATGACAGTTAGTCACTTGTCTTGTGGGACGAAATATAGTTAGTCAGTACTGTATACATGGGACAGCATAATATTATTTATGATAGGATAACAATCCCAGTTTCACGAGTGTGGGTGGAAACCTATAATTGATGATACAGGTTTTATGTAATGGAATAACAAAAGTAAGATATCGATATCCTATATACTGTACATATGTAGGTACTTACATACGTATATCAAAACTCATAAGTAACGTTAATGGCCGTTCATGCATAGAAGATTTATGTGCCATGAGAAAGTTCAGATTCCATGTGCTGAGGGTGCGAAGGAGAAGGGGGCGGGGTTCAAATAGATTGGCCAAAAAGCAGTGGGCAGTTGAGGCAGTTGGGACTTTTGTGACCTCGGAAAATATATGGAAGCATCCTCAGGAGTCTTTCAGACGTTGTAGCATGAGAATAGCTCAGGTAGGGCGCTCACAGTATAGCAAATACTATTCCGAGATAGCGGTTTGTGGCGACACTATTTCTGACCTTTTATAGCCCCTATAGCACATCTGAAGTTGGCCTATACTCTCTATGCATATTATAGTTATATAAGGACTATAGGGATTCTATTCATAATATAAACAGCCATGCACGGGGGAGGGTGGTCGTGGGCTAGGAGGTTTACCGTTGGGGGGTGTGAGTTGAAGTTCGCCGCTGAGATTGTGACTTTAGTGAGTTCAGGGCCACTCTGGAGGGGCTACTGATGCGATAATTGATGTCAGCGACTGTAATTAGCCTGTAGGCACTACCATTCTATAATATAATAGCATACAGTGAAGTTAGGCTGGATGCAATATTTGGTTGCTTACCGTTCTTTAGGGCATGTGAATTAATAATATTCCCCAGTCTTCCTACAATACCGACCCTTCACTAGCTCCATATATAGTTCCTCAGAGCATAACAGAGTAAAAATCGCACGCACGGCTGCGTGAATGAAGGAGAAGAGATGTATTGATATGAATCACCGTGATTCCCCAAAAACATATCGATCTATCAGGCGCTCAAGGCCTCATTAAATACATGAACTTCCAGCAATAACCGAACGAACAAAACAATAACGTGACCTGACGACACCATAACCTCTTATCCATATGCGGACTCATTCGTATATCCGCATATCCATTCTTCCGCATCCGTGCCTCACATGACATCTGCCTATCCATCTTTCCGCATCCATACTCCCGCCTTTACTCATTCTCCCGCATTCATACTTCGCATGATAGGACGTTGGCTAGCGGATTATCATCTTTTAACAAACAGATCGTTGTTTTCAAATTTCGGAATCAGGCAATCTTCATGGAATTCTTCTTGCGCATGTCGAGTGGCCCATACTTTTCCATTCAGACGAATATATGATTCATCCCTCCAAATAATCCTTCTCCAGTCCTCCACAGTCCAGTCTTCATGCGCGAGAGCCCATGACATTTGGCTTTTTGACTGCATCCAGAAAAGGTCTCTTTTTAGTCACCCTTCTAAAGTAGCCTTCTGCTTCAAAGGCATCTCGGATAAAACTTTCACGAGCTTGAATATCAAGGTCTGCTACTTCTGTGTAAGTGAGCTGACGTGATACTGAGTCTTGTGTTGCAGTATCAATAAGCCGCCGAGGTTGGGGGTACGTGACTGTGAAGCTGCTATGAACCGATGCACAATATACCAACGTGCAGGCCTTGTTACATACAAGTATGCTTATATACCTCAAGGCTTGAAAGTGTATGAAAGCCAGGGGATGCAATTTGCAACTTTACGCTTACTCGTTTATCATATCGCAAACAGCTTTCAGGGTGTATCACACTTGCGAGTGTTGCGCAATGTCTTGCCAGCATGATGATACCGCATAATCATGACACTATCCCCGCGTACTTAGTAGTACTTGCCACAATATGCTAGTACTATAGTGAGTAACCCACATTATAGTTGCAAATATCCAGGGCCAAGAGAGTATGAACTCGACAGGGAGTTGCGCGGATGCATGTTAAAATTGGAAGGTATGGCTCATTATGGGAGGGTGTACAAGAGGCAAGAGAAATAAACCACAGTGCTAACTGAATAGGGTAGTTGTCCGAATTGGGAACTATTTGACATCCACTCAACTAGTTGGTTGACGCGACTTGTGTGTGAAAAAGGGATAGGTTTCTTATAGGCTTTATAAGTAGGATTATACATGATAGCGACAGTTTGCAAGAGTCCCGCTATCACATTTCCCATGAGCATCAATAGGGAAAGAGCAAAGGCGAGAGATATTCACCCACTGAAAAATCTATTTGGGCTTATGTGGGCGGATACCGTGGGCTAGGCAGTCTCGCTACCCCGTTATTGTTCTAATTTCTTTAAAACCCGAATAATAGATGCCCTGTCCCAGGATCACCCTCGAGCTGGGACAGCAGCCTTTCGATTGGCGGATAAACACAATTGGCGCAAGGTTACACACACTTACTCCAAATCTGCAGCAACGAACCCATATTAATGCAAAAGTATTGTAGAAGTGACAGCATATCGAGATGGATTCATGGAGGGAAGCTGAACACTACTTTCAGCTGTCCCTGCTATTCCGGAAACTTCTCACCCCCCATTATGGTGAACGTAGAGCATTGTCATTCCGACTGATATCCTAGGTAGATCAGAAAAAGCAACCATAATCAACGATGTTCCACTGGAATTCGTCACGACACCTCCGTTGTCCTTAGAGGATTGGGCCCAACCATTGGACCCACGGCTGACATACAAGCGATACTGCAGCCATGTGCATTGGGGTTGACCACGTTCCTCCTCTTGTCGAAAGCTACGTCGCAGAGCTTTCAAGAGACAATCCCTCTTTGTCATAATAGCTGCAACCACTCGCTTGTGAAAAGAGAGCAGGATGAAGGATATCACCGACCCAAGCGCGAAGTTCAACGACGTCGACACGATATTTTGGACCTCGCTCAATATATACATGTAAAGTTGAGGGATAAGTTGAGAAATAAGAAACACCATGCTCGGCTCAATTAAGCGACTATATACGCGAGTCTCTGGCAGGTTGCAGCGGCGGACTGCTGTAAAAGATAGCATTGGGGGAGATGTACGATACACAACAGGGGAACACTGCAATTACAACACCGATCCTGCCGAGGGCAGCACCAAGAGTTACAAAAAGCTTATTCCTGGAAGCCGGAGACGAAGGAGACAATACGTCAACTCCCCCGGCACACTCCGCATTGGGAAACCGCTACCCACACCGTATTCAGCAGTCATCCTAAACGACGAGGATATTAACCTCCCATGTTCGGCACTGACAGTGGCACAATTGCGGGCGAAGCTGGCTTCGCTAGGGGCAGATCCGCTCTCTCGAGTTCCAGTAGATGAGGAAGGGGGGGTGATTGAGGAGATGGAGTTCGAGGCGATGAATTACGAAGCGATTAACGATGAGGAGATGCCAGAAGAAATAGCTCAGGAATCTGGGTACGCCGAAGATGCAAAACTAACCGAGGAGCAGGTTGTTGACCGGTGGCTGAAGACTTTTATTGGAGGCAACTATAATTTCAATGTCGTCTATGCTTGGGTTTGTGCAGGGGGGTGGCGAGCATCGGGGCGTCGACCTGGGTATTGGCATCAAAGTTTATGTCATGCGGCTGGGAATGCGCAAGCCGAGCGACATGTAAGGGCGACGGAAAGTGACAATGGTGCTGTCTACCGGTCGATTGAGAACCCAATTGGCACCTGGCCACGGCGCATTTGGGATGTTTGCGCCAATAGGGTTATCCCATTCGAATGGATTGCTGCCGGAGGAGCGGGGGATTTCTGGGCAATATCCCACGCATGGACGGATGATATGCGACCAACCTGGACGGAAGCAAACCAGCATCAATGGCCGGTGCCGTTGCCACAAGGAGTGGGACTGGAGGATATCCGGAAAGAATTAGTAGGAATGAATGCTAGATATTGTTGGCTGGACGTCTTGTGTTTGAGGCAGGAGCACCCTGATGATGCAGAGGCAGAGAAGATACGCTTAGATGAGTGGGAGCTGGACGTCCCGACGGTCAGCATTGTATTTGTGCATGCTAAGAGGGTTGTTACGTACTTTAATGGGCTAGGAAGGCAGTTTAATCCAGAGAAATTGGGAACAGATTCCTCCAGAAACTGGATAAATCGAGCCTGGACAATGCAAGAGACCGTCTCGACGCAGGACATGATTGTTGGTGGTTTGCAGCAGGGGATGAATAAGCCATTCGAGATTGACGTAGGCTAACCGATATATTAAGCAAATAGAACAACGTTGCTAACTGCTCGGAGACAGATTGGGAATAATACCCTGCTCGGCAGCTATATCAACACGCTTGCCACCATGCTTGGACGTACTCTTCCTGTCGACACGGATGTCCCGTATGAGCTTATGGACCCAGAGATCCAAGATATGCATTTGCGGTCCTTTCGAATCAATAGTTCAATCCAGCTTGACTCCAACACTTTCTCGAAGATACTTCTGGAAATGGGTCGCCGCCAGACAGTGAACCCTGTGGATAAAGTTGCTGGGTTGATGTATCTCTTGCTTAATGGACTCCACTCAAGCCACTTACCTGTGTATTTGCCCTCCGAAACTGCCGCTGCAGCATGGGAAAGGTATATAAAAAGCACAGCAAGCTTTGGCACGCACCCAAAACGATATGCACTAGCATTGCTTGACGTCTTCCCCCACCCCAGTTCAACGCATTGGTTCCCGAGCTGGGAACAAGTGATGAGATATCCAGATGTATCCATCACCGAGCCCCAAGATGGGCCACAACCGGCGGGTAACATACTCAGTTCTATACCAACAACAAGGCTGGGCTGTGGTAGGCTTGTGAGGAATTGCACTTTGACATGGAATAGATTTACCGAGTTAACTCAAGATGCGGAAAAGGCTGGAAAGTATACATATACCCTGACCTCACCATACTACGAGTCCACTACCGTCTGGGTCTCTGCGGATGCTTTTCGGAATGGTCCTACACAAATCCCTGACGGGGTATACACGACATTCATACCCCGGAAGCCAAACAGCGATGGACACGAGCCGTTGCCCTGGATTGTATTGTGCCACGAAGTTCGAAGAGCGGAGCTTATACGAAGTAGTGGTAATGGGGATGGGGATGGGGGTTATGTCAGTGCTGACGAAGATCAAGAGGAAGGGGATGACCAGTATCCTGGGATGAGGGTTTACCTGAAAAAGATTGCCACGGTAAGATGGGATTATGTGGGGGGTTGTTTACTGCTGAAACGAATGTTTGATTTAGGTGATGGAGAGGGTTCTAAACATGAGGTTTGGTTATATTAGGCTAGACAAAAGCCATTATTATGTGTATGCGAAAAGATGTAGGTTTAGTGGGCTATATCAAAGGTTGTGGGAAACTCGTCTGGTAAAGGAATACCTTGACATACGTTGGTCGAATTGTACAGTATTATCTAAAGCAAAAGTATTAAATTTAGGTTAGCGCAGTCCTGGATATGTTCAATATTTTGAGGATATACTTCTATTATTCCTAATTTTGTATAGGGATTTTCACCGAAAACTTGAACAGCCTTTTACTCGAGAATTCCATCGATGGAGAGAACTTTGGGGCAGGGGCTGATGGTCTATTGTTTTCTACTAGACTAATTAATATTTCTTCGTATTAGACCATAGGAAAGATGCGTCACTTATGTTTAGGAAGTTGGTCCTCGTCATGACCTTAGGTCGATCGATCGCGGGTATAGACTAAAAAAAAAAAAAAAAAGGTTGAAGTTGGTATCTACCATAGAGATTTTACTTATGGTTGAGGGTAATTACCGGTTATTTCTTATGTGAAACAACTTCGCGCCGATTGCCCATACCTGCTTATTGTTAGACAATCCCGAGGTGTCATTGACCTTGATTCAATTCTGGGACGTACCCTTGCAATGGACCTTTGAACTTGACGTCAACACTGCGCTCCCATGAAACGGCCACCGCTGCGAACCTAAAGGCGTTCGCCAAGGCCTCGGAAGGACAGCAGCATATAACTGGGCCCGAACCGTACCAAATAACCCCATTAAGGATAGGGTCCACATAATATTCCACTGCTCTAGGCACCACTCAAAAAGGGTCAGGATAATCCCGAGGACTGAATCCTGGGAGGACCTGGACCAGCCAGGATGGATCAAAGGCGGGGAGGGCGAGGAAAGAACCGGATGTAGTGGAAGAATTCTTTTCCTTCCTCTTTGACGAACTACGTTGAGACAGAGTTTCCTTTGTATAATAGGTCGTACGGAGCGAGATTTTGTTTATACCCAAAGACTACGCATCGAGGAGGTACACACGGGTACTGTTAATTTTTTTTTTAAAAAAAAAAGAGAAAAAAAAGAAAAAAAACATAGCAGTGAGTTGATACAATAGTTTCTCTGGCGACAATCCCGCATTTAAGGAGATAAATTCCGTGCTACGGCTGTGGCGTCCTGAAAGCTACCCTAGAGTTGCTGTACGTTTACTTATATGGAAGGTTTATCTATCAGAGAGCTCGGTAGCATCATACTAAGTATAGCAATTGCCAAAAGGTTGCTGAAGACTGGAAGCTCGCCATGTTCATTTTCTAGCGAGCAGATTGAACACAAGAAACGAGCTATGTACGAATGTCAATAAAAATACCCAAGTTGGATATTGTAGCTCATACTATTTTTGTCAGGGTTACCGGTGCTCAATCGAGGTGGGGCAATGACACTGTGCTCTGCACTCAAATCTCTTGAGAGAAATTTGCGGAGGCATTACTGAATCTCATTGGACCATGGACAAGTGGATATGGTTACTTCAAATCATTAGGTTTGAATTTTTCGCGCTCAGTGATATGTCGACCTCTGTGGAACTATACCATCAGAGATAAATCAGACTCCGGTACGATGGAAAATTGCATCATCTACCCACTGTTTAAAATAATCATTTCTTTACGATATAGTTAAGTATCTTCGCTTTTCTTACTTATGCTGATATCTACTGCGAGCACTTGCTACCCGACAAGGATCTCTGGATTTATTTGTTCATATTCCTTATCTACTAATATTCGTTGCATCAGTTTTTCTGTCTATGCAACAGGTTCACAGTGCACGATATTATCATTAAGCTACGTAACATACATTTCCTTGCTAGATATTTACTCTGATCTCATATGTATATATATACGAGCTCTCAGCGCACTCATGTATTTAGTTATATAGATATGCTTCTCTAGATAGACTCAATAGACCGTCTACTCTTGACCGAACATTCAATACGCTGCTCGCACGCTCTGCTTTATTGCAGTAATACTCCACCGCTTTTTCCTCTGTTTTCACCTCCGCGATGCCTCCGCTCAGGAACCTTTCAATACCCACTATATGATTCACCTTTTATTCCATTGAGTCCCGTTCCAGTTCACACCTACTGGGGATAAAACGACTTCGCCTTCCCTGGTCATAAAATGCCGCCAAACCCAGTATACTCGGACTATAACTCCTTATCAATATTCTTAGAAACCTAGAGCTATGTAACTCAAAGTTCGTTGTGGAGTATAACCAATGCAAGTATCTCGAGACCAAAGTAACGTGCTTTTACAAGGACCAGAATTTAAACTGTAGCGAATTCTCGGCTCCAGAGAGTTCTGGGCTCCTTGTGATCTCGAAAATTGGAGGAATTGACTGGGTCGATCAAAGTTTGGCATGGTACGGCGGAGCAAAGATGGAACAGATTGTCGTGCCAATTTTTAGAACACGTTGCAAATGAGACAGGTGTGAGGACTAGTTATAGAGGCAGTAGTAGCGCTAAACAGTAGTAGACTAAGAAAAGACTGAGGAGCTTTCTCTGGTCAGATAACTAAACTAAACCCACGCCGAAAAGCAAATCCGGTTGTTTCAGTTGCTACTGGCACATGTATGTCTCGGATAATTAGAATTATGGGGTTAATGTCTAGTACTACTACTGAAAACAGAATTTGCAACCATTTTGGTGAGCAATCCTATAGGAAAGGTTGAGGGTGAGATTGGATCCTAGGGTACCTTCATACTGATTGAGTCTCCCAACCTATCATCTTTTTGATAATAATGAATAGAATATGTAATGATTCAGGAGTTATGAGATACATCAGGGTTCGAAGGGATGATAGTCTCTTCTTCTATCAAAGAAGAAGCTAGGATTGTAGCTTATTTCTGACATACAATAGAGAAGTAATAGGTTTCTTTTTACTTATTTTTTCCCCAGTGTTGAAATGATTTTACTATATAAGTATACCATGCCAGATGAGTTGATATTATGATGTCAGGTATATACATATATACTGTACCAAAAAGGTGGATATTATCGCACTAGTAGTGCTATCGTATCATGCTGTCATTATTGATACTTTAATGTCAGTTTGCAACTCGGATTTATTTCCGAATATACAAGACAACTTAATTTTAGTGGCGCCGCGTAGCCCTTAGTATGCATTGTCAAGAATAACATTGACTTAGTAAGTATTATCCAGAATACCATTACACTAAAATGTTCATCCCTGTATTAGCAAGAATACAATTGACTTAGTAAGTATTGTCTGAAATAAAATGTTCACCCCTGTGTTAGCAAGAATACAATTGACTTAGTAAGTATTGTTTGAAATACTGTTGCACTAAAATATTCGCCCCTGTGTTGTCAAGAATATAGTTAACTTAGTAAGTATTGTGAAGACTAAAATGTCCGCTATTGTATTGTCAAGAATACAGTTATGATATAGTAGTGCTAATATGCAGCACATAACGTCTGAAAATAGGCTATGCACACGCTAATAGCTTTGTGAATCTTTAGTACTAGAGCAGATTTCGGAGCAGATTTCGGAGTAGAAATATGTATTATACTCACTAATTATGATATACACAGAAGCACTGAGAAATAGATATATACATAGCATGCCAATACTCGCTCCTATACTCGCTCCTAAACTTGCTATAATACTCACTCTAATACTCACTCTAATAATTACTCTAATACTCACTCTAATACTCACTCTATTACTCACTCTAATACTCACTCTAACAGTTAGTCTAATATTCTTTGGAAATCATACAAGACATTAGATAAAGAGCAAAGGGAAAAAGTACGAGGAGGGGAAGTATGTATACCAGAAAACAATAGTGGCCAAGCCCGATTGCCAAGGCCGACAATATAGACTTTCCGAAAACAATGAGATAACAGATAATAAGAGAGGTAGCATGACAGTACTCAGTCCCACTCAGCCTACTGGACCTATAAATTATAGTCGTGATACTATGATATGTTAGAGTGATATATATAGAGTTCACGCTTTATGATATGTATTGTAGGAAGTCATACCTTCGCAGCCAATATATATATATCCAAAAAACTCATGCATTCGTAGCATATATATATATAAGTATATATAGAATTCATGCTTTCGCGGTCTCTAGATATGCATGAAATCCAGGCTTTCGTAGCCTCTAGATAAGTATCTAGGGAATTCATACTTTCGTAGCCTCTATACATACAAGCCTCAAATGTATGAGTTTCTCGCATATATATATACAACTCGGGAATGTATGAGCTTCTTGGATATACTTATATATACAAGCTGGGAAGGCATGAGTTTCTTGGATATATATATATAGGCTACTAAGGTATGACTTCCTATGATATATATCACAAAGCATAAACTCCACACATATTACTCTAACATATCATAGTATCACGACTACGATTCACAGGTCCAGTGGGCTAAGCGGAGCTGAGTACTATTATGCCACCTCTCTTATTATCTATTATCTCATTGTCTTTGGAAAGTTTATATTGTTAGCCTTGGCAATCGGGCTAGGCCACTATTATTTACTAGTATCTATACTTCCCCTACTCATACTTTTTTCCTTTGCTCTTTATCCAATATCTTATAAAATTTCTAGGGCATATTACAGCAAGTATAACAGTGAGTATTAAAGTGAGTATAAGAGTGAGTATCAGAGCAACTGTTAGAGTGAGAGTATTAAAATGAGCATTAGAGCGAGTATTAGAGTGACTATTAGAGAGAGTATTAGAGTAAGCATTAGAGTGAGTATTACGGTGTGAGATTGGAGGGTGTTGTGCCAAGTAGACTATGATACCTGTAATATATTGAGATCTCATAATATATTCCAATCTTCTTGGTATCATTGTAAGTAGTTATTGGTGATTCAAGCTACATAGTCTTTACAATAGTACATTACTGTCATACTGCTATTATATTTAACCAACTTCAGGTATCAATATCACACCGCTATTATATTTAACCAACTTCAGGTGTTAATATTGTACCGCTATTATATTTAACCAACTTTAGGTATCAACATTATACCGCTTTTATATTTAATCCACTTCGGGTCTCACCAAACTATAGAGTTATTACGATCTAGGATTGCTGTAGTATTCTTGGAAGTATGTAGTATAACATAACTTTATTCATAATGCCGATAAAGTTCAGCCACCTAGATAGTGCTCTTGGTATTCATGGAGAAGCGGAATCGCCACCCGAGTGATAACATTCCCCTTTTTGGTACTGTATATATAGGCTACTAAGGCATGACTTCCTATAATACATATCACAAAGCATGAACTCTGCATATATCACTCTAACATAATACAGTACCACGACTACGATTCACAGGTCCAGTGGGCTGAGCGGGGCTGAACACTGTTATGCCACTACTCTTATTATCTGTTATCTCATTGTCTTTAGAAAGTTTATATTGTTAGTCTTGGCAATCGGGCTAGGCTACTATTGTTTACCAGTATCTATACTTCCCCTACTTATGCTTTTTTCCTTTGCTCTTTATCCAATGTCTTATAAAATTTCTAAGGCATATTACAGCAAGTATAATAGTGAGTATTAGAGTGAGTATAAGAGCGAGTATCAGAGCAACTGTTAGAGCGAAAGTATTAAAGTGAGCATTAGAGTGAGTATTAGAGTGACTACTATTAGAGAGAGTATTAGAGTGAGCATTAGAGTGAGTATTAGAGTGAGCATTAGAGCAAGTATTACAGTGCGAGATTGGAGGGTGTTGTGCCAAGCAGACTATGATACCTGTAATGTATTGAGATCTCGTAATATATTCCAATCTTCTTGGTGTCACTGTAAGTAGTTATTAGTGATTCAAGCTATATAGTCTTTACAATAGTATATTACTGTCATACTGCTATTATATTTAACCAACTTCGAGTATCAATATCATACCGCTATTATATTTAACCAACTTTAGGTGTCAATATTGCACCGCTATTATATTTAACTAACTTCAGGTATCAACATTGCACCGCTTTTATATTTAACCCACTTCGGGTCTCACCAAACTACGGAGTTATTGCAATCTAGGATTACTGTAGTATTCTTGGAAGTATGAAGTATGACATAACTTTATTCGTAATGCCGATAAAGTTCAGCTACCCGGACAGTGCTCTTAGTATTCATGGAGAAGCAGAATCGCCATCTAAGTGATAACATCCCCCTTTTTGGTACTATATATATAGGCTACTAAGGCATGACTTCCTATAATACATATCACAAAGCATGAACTCCGCACATATCACTCTAACATATCACAGTACTATGACTACTATTCATAGGTCCAGTGGGCTGAGTGGGGCTGAGCACTGTCATGCCACCTCTTTTATTATCCGTTATCTTATTGTCTTCGGAAAGTTTATATTGTTGGCCTTGGCAATTGGGCTAGGCCACTATTGTTTACCAGTATCTATACTTCTCCTACTCATGCTTTTTTCCTTTGCTCTTTATCCAATATTTTATAAAATTTCTAAGGCATATTACAGCAAGTATAACAGTGAGTATTAGAGTGAGTATAAGAGCGAGTATCAGAGCAACTGTTAGAGCGAGAGTATTAAAGTGAGCATTAGAGCGAGTATTAGAGTGACTATTAGAGAGAGTATTAGAGTGAGCATTAGAGCGAGTATTAGAGTGAGCATTAGAGCGAGTATTACGGTGTGAGATTGGAGGGTGTTGTGCCAAGCAGACTATGATACCTGTAATGTATTGAGATCTCGTAATGTATTCCAATCTTCTTGGTGTCACTGTAAGTAGTTATTGGTGATTCAAGCTACATAGTCTTTACAACAGCACATTACTGTCACACCGCTATTATATTTAACCAACTTCGGGTATCAACATCACACCGCTATTATATTTAACCAACTTCAGGTGTCAACATTGCACCGCTATTATATTTAACCAACTTCAGGTGTCAACATTGCACCGCTTTTATATTTAACCCACTTCGGGTCTCACCAAACTACGGAGTTATTGCGATCCAGGATTGCTGTAGTATTCTTGGAAGTATGTAGTATGACATAACTTTATTCGTAATGCCGATAAAGTTCAGCCACCCGGACAGTGCTCTTGGTATTCATGGAGAAGCGGAATCGCCACCCGAGCGATAACATCCCCCTTTTTGGTACTGTACTCATTGTGGGAATCTATGATCAAGGAAAATTAAGGGTCATACTCATAGAACAAATGAACACACTGTGATAGTCGAGTACTTACAACGTCTAATGATTTATTTCAGAAAATCTACGCAAAGACAATTATTTATCAAGAAATGTATAAAGCTTGTAAAAGCAAAACACAGAATCCGAACTCACGTGAATAGAGGTCCCGGCCCAACGACCCACAGAGGCTTGACTGAACCTCGACCGCAAAGGATAAGAAAAAAACGCAGAAAAAGACACAACTCAAGTGCCAAACCAGCAAGCCAAAATTTAAGGAGAGCTCAGAAAAAGCAAAAAAAAAAACTTAAAGCAATGATGACAGGATGTGAACAGGACAGGAACTTGGAGTGAGAGCGTATAATTGAGAGACCACACTGAGGCGCTGATTATGAACCAAGAGCATTTGATCCCAAGAGATTGCTCTTGATACTGATCTCAAGAGACTGCAGCAAGGAGATCAAATCCTCAAGATCCCGGTACGTCCGAATCTGATCATGGACACCCCCAATTTGTATAACATCGGCGTAGAATAGATTGCTTGATGAAGAAAAAAAATGTCGTTTTTGTCTATGGACGTTGAGGTTGCCTATCCTAGTAAAGTTAGCGTTGCAATTCAACTCACGGCAAATATAGGGTTTTGTATGCGTTTCAATATGCTCACTAAAAATTTCCCATCAGAAAAAATAGTCAATATCGATACCTGCCTGACAATATGGGGTGGAACTCACATGAATCTCGATCGTGGTGAATTTGTAGAAGTACACCCATAGACAGGGCATTCATAGGTTTCTGGAGACATTTTGATACGCACGAGAAGATAAATCCAATACCGGATGAGGACCTTAATAGGTACAATGGATTGGCAGGTGAACGAGAAGCGAGCTTGGTCAACTTTGCGATTGATCTAGCCTATGCAAGAGCGTCGAGACCGATGCTAGGTAGGTTACTGGCGCTGGGCTGCACTTCAGCTCTGTATAATAAGTAAGTATCAGTATCTAGGTATAGCATCATATATGCATAACAACTTGCTTGCATGTATACATACCTATAGGAGGGTGCTAATGGCAGCGGCAGTTAACCTGCTGTTGATGATAAATGTATATGGAGGCTTGAATTCTGGAAGACCAGCTTTGTGGGGTTATGGAGGGAAGACGATGACTGTAAAGTCTAATGTGAGGCCGGGTATGTAGAAATATAAACTCTCACACAGGCCAAGAGCGTTAGAACTTATGGCCGAGGAATGGTGGATATGGCCCATCCATATAGCAGTTCTAGGTCTGCAGGCATGACCAGTTTGTGAGTTAGCCTGTGTAAATATGTTTGGCAATGGTGTAGTGCCAGGTACCATGGTGAGTTTGCTAAGTAGACTTACATTTATGACAGATTCCTATGGTGATATTTTATTGTTCGTAAGCGCTGACGTATTCCAATTTATATAACATATACATATATACTCATTGTGGGAATCCATGAGCAAGGAAAATTAAAGGTCACACTCATAGAACAATTGAACATACTTGTGATAGTCGAGTACTTGCAAGGTTAAAAAGCAATGATTTTTTTTTTCTTTTTTTCTCATTACTCCTATTAGGTCCTAGTGACCATCAGGAGCCACCGGAAACCAGGGTGGATTCAAGACAGGGCAAGTTAATTTTCCATGTCCGACGCGTAAAAGCAAAATACAAAATACAAATTCAAGTGAATCAGAGGTCCCGGCATTGTCATAACAGGCTTGTGCCCAATGGCCCACAGAGGCCTGACTGAATCTTGACCCCAAAGAAAAACACAACTCAAGTGCCAAACCGGAAAGCCAAAGCACAGATAATGAAAAAAAAAACTTAAGGAATGATGATAGGGTGTGAACAGGACAGGAACTTGGAGTGAGTGCTTGAGAGATCTATACTGATGCCCTGATCATGAATCAGAGCAGGTGAAATCAAGAGACTGCAGCAAGGAGACCAACTCTTCCCGAGTCTGGAACTTCCGAATGTTATCATGGGCTCCCCCGGGTTTTAGCAAATCGACGACTCGTAAATTGTGTTCTACGGGAACTGCATGTTGTGTTTGCCTATGGGTGTTGAGGCTGCTTGCTTTAGAACATATAACGTTGCAACCAAACACTTCACAAGTATAGGGTCTTGTATGCGATTCAATATGCTCACTAAAATTTTCCATCACAAAAAAATAGTTAATATCGATACCTGCCTGGCAATATGGGTGGAACTCACATGAACCTTGCTCGCGCAGTGTTTGCATAACAACAATTTTCGACAGGGCATTTATAGGAAGTTTCTGGAGGCATTTTGATACGCACGAGAAGATAAATCCAATACCGGATGAGGACCTTAATAGGTACAATGGATTGGCAGGTGAACGAGAAGCGAGCTTGGTCAACTCTGCAATTGATCTAGCCTATGCAAGAGCGTCGAGACCGATGCTAGGTAGGTTACTGGCGCTGGGCTGCACTTCAGCTCTGTATAATAAGTAACAATAACTATCTAGGTATAGCATCATATATGCATAACAACTTGCTTGCATGTATACATACCTATAGGAGGGTGCTAATGGCAGCGGCAGTTAACCTGCTGTTGATGATAAATGTATATGGAGGCTTGAATTCTGGAAGACCAGCTTTGTGAGGTTATGGAGGGAAGACGATGACTGTAAAGTCTAATGTGAGGCCGGGTATGTAGAAATATAAACTCTCACACAGGCCAAGAGCGTTAGAACTTATGGCCGAGGAATGGTGGATATGGCCCATCCATATAGCAGTTCTAGGTCTGCAGGCATGACCAGTTTGTGAGTTAGCCTGTGTAAATATGTTGGGCAATGGTGCAGTGCCAGGTAGCATGGTGAGTTTGCTAAGTAGTTCTGCCTCATATGCATAGTGTCAATTGTTCAGCACTCTGCTAATTCCTTCATCAAGTCACTCCTGTAATACACTTCCTATGTATATAGCTCTCGATATCAACATGCTTGATCTTTTTCACCAATGAGGGCTAGGTAGCCTTCGTCAGAGATGTGCCTATTTTCAGAGAAGTTTGTCGAGGCTAGGTAAATACGAAGGGCATTAAAGAGAGCTTGAGATATTCTGTCACTAAACGGTTCATCAGACTAATATTAAGAGTGGGCCGTGGTTCAATACCGTTACATACCGCCCGAGACGAAGTCACGGCCGACTTGCGCGTCTGGCGATCTTCCTAACAGCCGTCTCTTAGCCTTAGGCTCCATAGACGTACAGACTCAAAAAAAATAAATAAATAAATAAAAAATAAAGATCTTCCTGACAGGAATCTATTCGATTTTAGCAGAGTCATGTGTCGGTAAGACAGGGTAATTGGCCTTAATCCTGAATGTAGGCTGATTAACGCGTTTCATGCAGAACTGGTATCAGACGCATATGTGCTCAGAGCGGGGTGTCGCCAAAAGAACAGTAAAGCTGAAGTCATTCTTACCTTAAGTTAAATGATGCATCGAAAATGGAGAGGGGATGAATTTGCTACTGTAGTCTCAGGTATTCAGTGTGGTTAAATTGATGGTCAGGTTATTGATTTTTCCCGGGTGCAATGGATTAATGATACTAATGAATATGTTGTTTTCTACTGAAGGGATGCTTTCGTTTTCCACTAGCGCGATAGGCTCAGGAGCAGGGGGAGTGGATGGTGTAGTTGGGAACCATCCTGGTGAATGCAATTGCGTTCGTAGGTTCGAATTCTGCCTCCCTCAAAGATTTTCTAACAGCCAAGGAGCACGGGTTTGTCCTCACGGAGGTTTCCCGTGCTTAGCCAGTGAAGTTCATTCATACTGAGACAGTCCCAAATGGTAGTCTGGTTGCCCAAATGGACCTTGGTAGTGGTGGATAGGGGGTTAGGGTGGCCTATTGTTCCGTGGGCAAGTGTGGAGGTACCAAGTCTTCTAAAGATGCGGTAAACGGAGCCGTCTCATAGCCTAAGGCTCCATAGACGTACAGACTTCAAAAAAAAAAAAAAAAGGCTCAGGAGCAGTTTCCATCTGGGCAATTGTCCGTTGAGTCTTAATGGACTATAGGGCCCAATTCGCTTTCTCTATGCAGGCGTGCAAATTAACTTCTACGTATTTGAATCTATCTAGGATTCCCGGTATCTCATCATGGTAGTGGGGCCGCAAATGAGTAATAAGAACTTTTTTCAATTCAAAAATGGATAACTTACCCTGAACGCCTTTGAAGGCGATGGTTCTGGCACAAGCCTAAAGCGGAAGTTAGATGAAGGACAGAGGAACAACGAGGATGCGCAACAAGCGACTAGCTTGGACGTTATGAAATGTGAATTATTCTCCGAAAAACTGGGGCGATGAGAAGAAGATGAAGGGGAAGAAGGCGAAGCGGAAGTAGGAGGGCGACTAGCAAAAAAACTCTTCCAACAAGCTGGCAGATAATGATTACCAGTCCACGTCAGTGCAAGTTTGGCTATGGGAGAAGGATCTGCAAAAAGGTGGTCAAATACTAAAGGGAGCATCTCAAGTATTTCAGGAATAGTTTCCTTTTTTTTCACTCTTCTTGCTAGAGTTGAAGATATATCTATTTTAGATTTAGCTTTAATGTTCGAGTTTTCATCTTGTTTAACACACTCAGTGTGCTGAATCTATTCTGTTTCTCATTCTGTAACACTGTGGTTGCAGAAGTTTCGCTTCAGCAGAATGTGTTTGTCAATGATCTACACTAGAGTGCCCTTTTCTTCCTACTGATGGAGTCGAACTTGCACGAGTCTTTACAATTTATTATCATGAATATAATATGGTAGCTCCTATTAGCACGATAATATTTACACTTCGCCTGACCGTATGAGACAATATATAGAAACATTACATGATTCCTTATGAGAAAAAAAATCAGCGTTCTCTAGCACCACTGCATTTTTAGCCCCCGATTGATTTAAAGTATACCCTATAAACAAAATGCCACAGTAGTCTGGGTAAACTCAAGTGGAAAGGGGAAATTAGCTTCAAAAACAATATTCTTGGAGTTCGAGTTTCCTCCCTAGGTGAAATTCGCTTGAGATATGCCGGAAGGGAACCAAAAATGATAATTGTCTGGGTCCTTCACAATATCGCCCCAAATGGGCACTTCTCGAAGGCAATGCCTATTCAATAACATTTCGACTGGATTTAGTAGAATTCTCTGTTAACGGTCGACGGGAGCCGCGACTACTTTACCTTATAGTCCTACTATAACAGATAAATGCTGACCTTATATTCAGGGTAATTTGGGAATCCAAAAGCTGGTACTACAGCAAACATTTGGGGCAACTTATGAGATAAATTAGAAGCTGTAGAGAAAACAAGTAGAATACATCGCCTCATGGGCAAAAATATACGTTCTTGTGCCTAGTCCCAGATTTCTGATAGTAGCTTCAGAGTGGTGGTCTTGTAAATTTCTTTTTAACATTCTTTCGATATACTTTCACAGGATATGATAAATGCAAATCCAGATCGGGGCTCAAGTAAAGTAAACTGAGTAAGTTTGATCCCTGACTTAAGTAGGTTCTCAGTTGGGCTTAAACTGGCCAAACTCGGTCCCACTGGAGTGATTGAGATGCTTTTGTGGTCGTTTTCCTGTTCCTTTTGAGAACAATCTACTCGCGCGATAACTTTGTTTTCTGTACCTAAGCTTACTTGTCCAGGCGTTGGCCCATTTCTCTCTCTCAGGCTATCTGGGTTTCAGAGCTTACCGTACTGTATACAAAGTAACTGCTTGAAAACCCAGGCTAGGTCTATGTTTTCACTCCTTTTGCTTATGGAAGAATGGAGACAACAGATGATGAACTGCGACCAATGCTATGATAGCTCTGTGAACCTTTCAATAAATTAGCCAATATTGGCCAATATTGGCCAGTTTTTCAATCCGGTAATCGCTACTCTGAAGCACTGACGCTTGTGAGCTGCTAGGCTTTGATATTTGGGTATTGCACAACCGATATTCAACTTACCCTGAGTTGCGAATTTGGTGCTTCTCCACCCTGGCTCCTTTGCTGTTCCCCTACACAACTGTTTCATATGCACTATCAAACCGAATGAGGTTATGCATATTGTAGCGGCCGGTTGATAGTTGTGCTATATATTGGGCTTCGGACTTAGAAAACAGTTTGCCGTATTACAACCTGCTGAAGAAAAAAAAACGTTTCTATTAAGCAATGGGCTTCATGAGTACCAATTAAGTAATTGAGGTTGGGGTTAGCAACTTAAATTCTTGAGTAGCTGTGCGGCGTACGCGCCTCCAGAGTATCTCAGTAGCTATGGATAAGCGCTCGTAAGAATAGAGTTGGAAGCTTGTACCGGACTGCATAAAGCCCAGTTTTGCGTTGGAGAGGGCTGGATATATAGTATGCACCTTTAATAATTTCACGCTTCGTGAAGATTATAATACCCAATCCAGAGGAAGATCGAGAATCCACAGTGGTATCCCCGAAGAGAAGTTAGAAAAACAATCGCACCTTGGCCTTGGGGTAAGTCCGACGTTACGAGATTTGATACAAACGAAAATATGGGCCACTTTCAACTTTCAGAGGATAAAAAGGTGGGCGTTATTACTGAATAATAAGTTGTAAGGAGAACCATTGAAAAATAGAAGGATGCATGACAATGACTTGAATTCAGCTGACCTCCTTGTATGGTTGATACCCAAAATTCGTGCTGTTCTGGTAGCTTTGGTGAGCTTGAGGAGGTGGGGAGGGGGGGGTTTCAGCAGTCACAGAAATTCATATACCGACAAACAGTCTGAACATCCCCACTTATACTTCTTGCGGAAATTTACTAGAGAAACATATCGGAGAAGTCTGTCTCACTTCTGCCATGATCAGCCCCAGACCAGGGCTACGCATCCTACGCTAACATCGCTATTAAATGATGTTCATTTACACCAAAGGGCATGGGTTTATATTATACTAAGGCAAGTCTAGTCAGGTCGATCGCGGGTATAAATTTTTTAAAAAAGGCAAGTCTAACTAAATATCCTAAGGCAATGAAGCACATTCAGTATTTGCATTCATATGTAAGAGACTACTAAAATTATCTTGAGATAAGGTATTGGCACGCACAGCATTTACTGAATAATTCATGGAGTAATATTTACAGCTATTATTTCACTTGTTAGAACAGCAGCGCTGACTAAGCTTGGGACTTATATGGGGATATTATATAGTATACCCCAACTGCGCGGTCTTTCTTTTACGGAAGAGCCACCATCACGGTTATGGGGAGCATTCAACGGTTATTATATTACGTAGGCGGTATAATAAATGCAACACTTTCCTACCGCTACTGTAATATTAGCATGAATTTTCTAGCTCGATAAGAGTGTTCCTAGTGATATCCATAAAACTTAGTTATTCTACACACAAGCACTTATTTTGTCCGACTACCGTATATAAGCCTTTACTTGCCACATACCAGTCATATTAGAGCTAGGTACAAAGTACAAAATCTTATAGATCTATGCTTCGTCCTAGTATCTTTTCCTTTCCTTTTATTTGGTGAACCAAACGCATCGGCATATTTTGATTGAATGGAATCATGCGCTGAATCCTGAGCCTCGTACCCACAAACGAGACGCTGAGTGACTTTGTTCGAAGAATAGCTCCCCGGTTCACTGTGACCCACTAGCGCGCACGAGCAACGCACTTTTGAATACTAAGTACTTAATAAACCGATATTCTTATACTTCTGTGAAGGAGGTTCTAAAAGCCAAAAGTCTGGGGACCTATATCCAACCTTTGAGCGGGCATCTCGGATATTGTATTGAAGCTTGGGAGAATAGGTATTTTTTCTTTTTTTTCACTGGCTATGGACTGTTGATATGTAGAGCACCTATAATGTAGTATCTAACATTCAAACATTCACAGGTAGATTCCACCTCATTGTCAAGACTAATCCGGAGAATAAAATGACGTATTGGCCTGAAAGTCGAAATGTTGTTGGACCGGGCTTCAAAGATAATGCAAACAACTCTCAATTTGGTATTGACCACTTTAGAATTAATCTGTATTAATCTGTATTAGACTGAGCTCACACCATATTATACACATTGATTAGCATACAAAGCCTCCCCGGCCCACCCGACAGGTTGGTAAGTAAACCTTGCATCGGACCGGGGTTTGCTTATGAGATTATAGAATATTCGTGTGGGTGGAAAAAGCCTCACAGACCCGCCCGAGATGGGGGTACAAAGCTAAGAAGCGACTAAGAATCACTAAATGCTTCAATACCACTTATAAGAATAACGTCAGGACTTTGGCGTATCTTTGAAGCACACTAGCTGAGGCTAGCTGCATATATATCATGCGGCCTATGTGGTACAAAGGTCGAATCACAAATCTAATTAGAATATATACGAACGATAGGTCCGGCGCAGCTACCAGTTCCCTGATATAGATTAAGAGAAGTAGCTATTGTGTGATGTGCAGGTATTGTACCATATTGAGGGCCTTGTCGATGTACTCCTCTTCCTCCCCAATGCATATAATTAACGCCGATAAATTCGTGTCTCCACACCTTGCCACTTACTTACAAGCTTATATACCAGCAATTACGAGCCATTTCCCGCTATAGGTTTACGCTATTGTTAGTACGTAGCATTAAGTGTGGCAGGATGGAGTGCCTGTATGCATGGTAAAGTAGGCATCTCAGTGTCTTATGCACTACCTTCATGGGTTTGATTGAGTGAGCTTGAAACACAAGCTAGTACTTTGACATAACTTAACATGTTGCCTTTGCATATTAAGTCCTAATTCTGTTACACAGAATGGTGGGAGGGACCATATTAAGCTTAAACTTCGTAGTCGGTGTCAACGTGTCTAGGAGGCGTAACAGCATGTGATTGGCACTGGCAGGCTACAGCCAAAGCACCCCTCGACATGTGATCATGAGAAGATCTCGATCTAAGCTTGAAAGATATCGTTAAGCCTACTGATGGCCTTTTTAAAGCTCTATCGCCACTGGAAGGCCATGCACCCCGATATCGACAGTTATATGCTTTGCCCACGTTCAACTCTATCCTACATCTAATAGCACTAGGCAATTAGATAGTCACATTGGGCTGTCAGCTTCCTAGCGTATAAGAGGAGGGAGTTAACTTCCAACTTCCAAGTTCCTTTATGCCGGGGCGCTGCCTGATCTTCTTGTTTCATCCGCCTTACATACATAGACAGAGAGTTGTCTCTAAAGGCGTGAATATTCTTACGTGTGCATTCGTCATAGGATATTTGTAACAAGTGTCTCTTGCGGCTGTATGTCCTGCCTTTGGGAGCTCGTGCAGGACGCCTAGTATTGAGCCCATCTCGCGGCCTGTGATCAGGCCGAGTAATTGTTCCATACATCACCAGATCTACAAACCGGTTCAGGTTTAAAGACAGACAGGTTAGGATTGTCGGTGGTGGCCATCGTGATCAAGTATCTACTGGAATCGGAAGACACCTTCGGATTGCTCCCTGCCCTGCATACGACCTAAAGTATAACAGTTCAATCACGAGTCCCTTATCATTACTATAGAGGGCTAGTCTGACCTCAAAAGTACTAACCGTAGTAGTAATCTTGAACCAAAGGGAAATCGGGCTCATTAAAGTTACCCAATGGATGCGAAAGCAAATTCCAACCAGACCACAGAGGCAATACACGTGCAGCCACAAGTTTTCTTCACCTCGCTATCAATCGACATGCATGTAGGTATTCATAGCAGCGGTATGATGACACATGAATACAACATGCAGCGCCTGCCAGTTTCCTGCAAGTAGGTTAACTTGGAGCCTTCACGAAGACTAGGTACTTAAACTAACACTAGAACATTGACCATCGAAGCTACAGATCTAGAATGGTTTTGACAGCAGAATGCAATTGGAGTTCCGATTACGGATAGCAGGTAATTGGGGATTGTCCGTCGAATATATATATATACCATAAAAGGATCAGGATCAGCGCATACCATAAAAGGATTAGGATCAACGCATACGTAGGCACTAAATCTACGAAGCCGACATCAAAGGTCTAAAATTTAAGCAGGCTCAGTGTTCATCATAGTGCACGTAATTCTCAAATTAAACTTTGTATACTTGATACAAAGAGCGCAGTCACTCTGAAGCTGTAACAGCACCAGTGTAGTTTGATAGTATCCTACAAATGGAAAGTATTAAGAATTCTGGAGTGTGCAGAGTCCGTTGGCTCCTCAAGGCATATTGGGGGAAGTCTCTATTTTAGGTAGAAACTTTTTGAACTCACTTAAGCATCTTCCACATAAAATAGACAGCTGTTGATGATAACCTGGGCCATGCCTAACTTTATTAGAATCAATCACTCATTGATTGGCGTTAAGAATAGACACTGAATCTTTTCGGCCTATAGTTATCTTTTTTTCAATTTCTTTTTAAAAAATTCATTACTCTCATACACATCCTCAGGGTACATATTGTGTGTGGAAGTCCAAGTCGATTCAAGGTTACCTAGATCCTAGTAATAAATTATTGCCGATTAGAAGTGCTAAAATAAGAGCATATTTGAGACAATATCCCCTCCGGAGTATTAACACCCGTGCACATTATATAGAGTTGAGACCCGCAGCTGCAGCGCTAGTATCAAGACTAAGCCTGAAACTTCTTGAAAGCTGAGATTGGGATTTTTAGGTGTTTCTTATGTATCCATTGAGTTGGCAATTCTTGAAACAATGACCCTTACAACAGCCATGACAACACAAACTATATGACAGCTCACACAACAGGCCAGCACGGGGTGACAGTCGAGCGACCTTAACAGAAAAGAATTGCTTAACCACTCCTTCATCAAATAGGGAAAGTTCAAATTCCTGCATTACGCAAGTTGACCTCAACTAGGCAATGTTTTCAAATTGGATCACTCGTTGTGTCTATCATTTGGTATGGATCGGAATTAGTGATCCCACATCAGTATACAACAGCATCTACATTCTCGAGGCCAGTTCCCAAACCTTAGTATTCTATCTATATATGCATAACTACTAGTAGGCTCCATTGAAATGTCTATCTTTATAGGGAGCGATCATCAGCTCCGAAGTATTCCAGTATTATCTCACTGTGTTATAAGTATAAATGTTTGCCGACGTCCTAAGCCTCAATTGAGATGTACACGCATTTATCTTTCCAGAGCCTGGATGAGAACTATACTAGTAAATAGCATTACTTCCCTAATCTAGATCTAACTATAGATATATACCCGAAAGTCATTGCAATCCATCTGTGATGCAACTCCCTCAGCTTCATTGATAATCTGACTATATCAGATGCAGCAGGTTTATCACACCAGCGGCTGTTTACGAACTAGGCTATGATTTACAGACATAACTAGACCGCATCGACTTACTAATCCAAGATCAAACTATTACTGGATCAGCAGTCGAAATTTTGAGACAGCAATAGCAAAAGAGAGTGGTGCAAGTGATATCGGATACACATGAAAGACAAAGGCAAATATTACCCAATTAGGCAATTCAAAATTCCCATCGAAATACAATTTGAAACTGGGCTCGGTAGCGGAATCAATCGTCCAGCGATGTGTATCGCCGATTCCGGGAAAAAATAACCCCATACTAATGACTAGTACTGATTGAAGCAGTGGCTCAACATTGATTGGTACAGTCTTGCGATTGGTATCATGATCTGGCAGAGTTACCCTATGTATGCATGCAAACACTACGGATCTAGAGACCGAATATTAATGCATATATTGCGAACCTCTCGATTTCAGCCGCCTGTCGACAAATAGCTATAGCTATAGGATATCTAAAAAGAGCAATTAAACGAGCCACTGTTAATGCCTCGTGGAAAGCAGGCAATGGTCACAATCAACGCTGGTACTCAGATAGTGTTTCGGACCATGTGCAACTGTAAGCGGCTACGAAATGCGGCTTAAAATGCAATTGCTTTTCTTCGGCCATCAGATACTGGTAATATGCCTGCCAGTGAGTCCATGTTGACAACTGTATGTTCAAGCTAGTCACGTTCACACCCTTCAAAAAAGGAAATTTGAGGTGCATGCAGAGCTAGCTCGGGATTTGATTCTTCGGAGTACCTTCCTTGATTCCAGCACCATTTACATATACATACGAGGGTCTCTCAGAATCCAATTGACTAGCATAACTAGAGTTTGTGCATGTTGAGATGCAGTGTTACAGTTATTAAGCCGCGGGTTCACCAGCTCACCAAGGGGTCATTGTTTCAGCTATAGCCGCGAGAAAGCGGTATTGCGACTATTCCCCAACGGTCTTCCAGTGAAACCTACCAATGTACATGTACGATACGTGTAAGTTTAGCTTGAGGCTGAGACTTGGAAAGCTCTCCAGGAGAATGCCTGCCTTCAAAGTCCATCAATCTCGACCTGCTACCACAAAGCCTTGCAATGTAGACGATATCCGGGCTAGTGCTAATCCCGCTTGTTGAGGATTCAGTGTAGCACGCATGTACCTACGTGCTTTAAGCACCCGCCAGCCTACTTTATGCACCGTGACCACACATACACAGCAACGAATAATATAATCAGCATTAGTAATAGTACATATGACCTTCAGCAGCAAGGCAGATGCGGCATTCACAGAGCTCAAATCTTCAGACATTTCAAATTCAGCGCTGCAGCACATCAACATAACACCCAAGGCCAGCCTTGCAGTCCTAGATGTGATTGATTACGGACGATACCTAGTCTAGTTAGCACGAATGTCAATTGCAAGTTGGAACAGAAAACCACTTGCTCTCGGACCTCCCATTATCATATACATAAGCTCCAGCTTTTGACCAATCGTTGCAATGCCAGACAGTCTTGACTCTGCATTTTCTTGGCTGGCCTATGATGAAATAACTAACCTTGCAAGTCAAAGAATCTCAAAGCTATACCCTACCGAACCCCTAATTTTCCGAACCGTAATGTATATTGAACTCGACAGCTGCAATGCAGGCGATGTTCTAGTTGGCATGCCACCCTGGAGATGGTGATGAGGATGAGGTAAGGGGATGTCAAGTCTTCATCATAGTATTAAGTTTTTTTCCAGCAGCATATCGAATGGTCAATTCAGTGACAACATCGTTTCTATCCCCTGTACTATACAACGTTGTACCTGTCGATCCTGCGGGTAGGATAAACTATCCATGCTTCCGCATGTAAACGGCAACGTTAGGCAGAAAGATCTTCAAACTGGTACTATATCACATTTCATATATCATATGTCATAATACATGCGAGCGTACACGATTTTCATTCCAACTGGCTTTCTGCAGGTCCAATCAAAGCACGGACTGTTGGCAAGAGCGTTTTCAAGCGCAGGGGTCGACATGCGGCTAGCTTTCTGAGCTCCAAGACTGAAAATGGTATCAGCCTTTCGCCTGCAGTTGGAGACTAACCCAATGGGTCTTGCAATCCCTGGGCATTAGAAGTTTATACTCCACGGTAGTCAGGTTCTCGATCAGCTTGGCCACGTACCCTATTGAAATCTTACTCTCTGGTATTGAATCATGGAAGGTGTTACTTATGTATTACATGGTATCAATATGAATCTGTGATAAAGGTGCGTACAGTACATGGACATAGGGTGACTTTGATTATATCTCACATCGCAAGGTTGGAGTTTTTTGTTCCTGCAGCACGTATACTCGAGTACGTACGTACATACCGCATGTTAAGATGTACAGCGCGCCATTAATCCATAAGTGTCGATGCACTGGCGAACGGAGAAATCGACACCCTCGTATCAGTACAATGTTCTAGAAGGCTTCTTTGCATACACATGACGCTAGTTGTGGTGTGAGACCAGATCATTGATGCGTCTGGGGATACGTTGGCCATTGACATGGGTCACCCTGCAGACACTCGCTCGAGTGCACTGCCACCAGCCTAGAACTCCCCACCCTGCACCTTTGTGTCGAGATCCGTCCCGACTGATCCTAGACATCATCCCCACTCGGAGTTATCCGGCATGACATCGTGCGTGCATCTCCAAGGTACCTATCTAAATGTTGCAGCATCGTGTACCAGTTCGGCTGAGGTGGGGCAGGGTTTTGTTCGACCAATGACATAGGTAGCTTGCATATTCTTGTTTGACCATGGCCATCACATCAATATTTTTTTTATTGATTGGCCAAGGAGATTCCTGCTGTGGAAAACTGCCAAATGCGGCTCAAAATTACGAATGATTTCGAATTTTCTCCCCAAGGCGTCCAGATAGGACAGGGCCTGACGCATGCAGCTTCTCACAAATCAAGTATAGCTAGTGCGTAAAGTTATCGCTGCGATGACTTACTTCCTTAAGAGGCAGAAATCAAGTCTATCCAACTTCAGAGTAGGTTTTGGGTATGTTGACGTTAGAGTACAGCCTCGTGCATCGTTCGCAGTGCAATGGCGGGGCCTGCAACTACTGACCAGCTACAGGTGAGTTGTTTCTTCCATGACCGAGTAATGCAGATGAGTAAACGCCTTGCGCAAGCTGTAGGGCGTATGCCAGCGTGTCGAGCTCGAGCCGATCGCAGGTTTGAATTCGAACCTCTAATGTTGATTAATTAGTTTTGCTTTGTTGAGCTAACAACACTAGCTTCTTCAGAGATCCACTTCATGATGTGATCTGCTGCATATTGATATACTTCACACGATAAACATCTTGACCACCTATGCATCTCTATCATTTTTTCAGTGAGATGATAATTGATACGCTAGCCGTATGTACATAACTTTCCTGGATCTACGTTGAGGTATTGCCGTTAGGTTGTTCTCTGAATAGCATAATATAGATAGTCAACATGTATCAATGCAGTTAGTTGTACTGATACTTTTAAATACTTACATATGACTCATGTTTACGTACATCAAAAGTTTTGTCCAACGTTGTGATTTTATGCATTTTTCTTGAAAACATTTCTCCTGCTCACGATCTTCAGGCAGCCCCTTCCCGTGCGTTCCAGTCTCCTCCATTCAAATTGGCTCTTCGATATTCTCAACACTTCCTCCTATGATTTTCCCCAGTGAATAAAACCGCTCAATGCAATTAGAATATTCCAGACCCAGTCCTCCGAAATCCAGTCCTCCGAATTTGATGAACAGACCCATCATAGCCCAATTGTCCAAACCTTATGCATATAAAAAAAAATGGGCTTATGCAAGATGTAATGCAAAAGGAGACCTGAATGCTCCGTGAATGGAAGACAAACAAGAAAAACGCCAGTGTGACAAACAATGCTCAAAAGATATCCGAAAACAATGCAGGAATAACGGTGAGAGAGTCAATCCAGATAGAAAAGGGGGACATGATGGTGTGACGTGGCTCAAGAGGGATGACTGTCGAAGAAAGTATAAACAAAGAACATAATGCGAGGTTTAGTTATTTTAGAAAGCAGAGAATAGTTCGCAAATTATCCGGGGTATATTCATTCTGCCTCCAACATGTGTGAGGATGCCCTGAAAATCTGAGAGGAGAGCTTAATAGAGTGGAGTTGTATAAAATTAATAAATACCTGCAAAATAAAATGAGCCATGCTACCCAAGATTCAAGAACTCAAGAGCAATGAAAGAGATAAATGGAAACCGCTAGCATGATAATTATAGAAGGAATCGAGGGTCCACCCAAACAAAGCTTCCGAGTGCAATAAACAAATGAAAAAATTTCTGCAAGCGATCCTGAAATAGCGCCAAAAAGGTATCCCCATGCTCGCAGATTCCCAACTCCCACTGACCAATTTGACAAATAGAAACCAATCAAGATACCCTTTTGATCATGAACGTAGGATTCAAAATGATAAATAACAGAAATAAATAATCGGGTGGCAATGATTTAGGACTGAATAGTGAAATTAATCAAACTGTTTGGCCACACATCTACTCGAAGTTCAGGTCTTCCCCCATTAACCCAAAGGATCCAAGTTCAAACATAGATTCTATCTGTGTAGGGTTGTAGTTTCGTGGAGTGATTTCCGGCACTGCATTAAAATCAAACAGCTGGTTTGGTTCATGGAAAGAATAAGTCTGACTTGACGGCTGTGGGAAGTATGACAGATTATGTGCCTTCGCAAATTAGGTTTGTCAGCTTGTTTTGAATATTCATGGGGAATGGGGTCCTCTCACATTTACCGCAGTGAACTGGGAGCCGGTTCCAACGCAGTCAGTCACTAGCTGCTCTGTGCTTTTTGGATCCTCGTCATCAGCATCATCTGAATCCTGTTTCCGATAGTATCCCACACGGCGCTTTCGTTTCCTCATGTCCTGGCGCATATTACATTTTTTCATTAACGTCACCCCCCTCTTAACCATTCGTTCATTCGTCATATCGCCAAAACACTCCATTATCTGTCTCCTGAGTGCTCCTTGCTCTACCTGCTCTGCAGTGAGGGTGCGAGGCTTTGGACAGGTTTTGTCTTCTTTCAGGTGCCTTTTATATGTACAAGGGCGGGCGTAACTGTTGCCACAATTATCGCATTGCATGCAATTGAATTGGGCATGGACTGAATAATAGTGGTCCCTACCATTCAGTTAGTTCATCAATTTCATTTGTTCGTTTGCATGGTGAGTGCTGTACAAAGTTGTTTACTTACTTCATATCGCATGCCTTTTGCTTTGTGATACCGCACTTGGGGTCGTAAAGACATCGGTACAACTGCTTTGGGCAGACGGTATATACTGTACCGGAGCGCCCTTTCCTCAAGAATGCCCTGTTCTTACTCGCATCACTAGTACTCTTCTGCGATTCAGTCTCACTCTCTGATTCCCGAACATGTACAGCAGTTCTCTGGACTGGAGTCTGTTGGCAGAAGAGCATGTTCGTTCTTGGTAGTGGGAGAGGACGAGGCGGGCTTGTTGACATCGTGATTGGTCCATAATTATGCGTAGGTGTTGACGTAGGCGAATTGTGGATTGAGTTAGGCAGACTACGTGTACCATATCCTCCATACGCTGGTGAGCTGTGTTGAAGCTGGGGGTCTATGTTTGAACACGCTGAATCTATCAAAGTTTGGGATCGAAGATCAGTACTATAGCCGTACTGACGAGATATCGATGGTCCTGAGTGGTAAAGCTGATAGGTGGGTAACGGTGCCTGCGTTCCATTCACAGGAGACTGCTGGTCTGGAGAATAACTACTAGTCTCGAGACTTGTACTCTGTAGTTGCCTCATGATATCATCTTGGAGGGCAATATACGGGTTCGGGGTCCAATCCATAGTTCGTGCCAGTATAGAGGGCTGTAAGTCGATCCCAGAGGTACCGAGAGTATGCATGATATTCGTCCTAGGCCTCGAGGTGTGGTGCACCTTTTGGGCTCTAAGCGTCACTTGTTGCGGGACTTCGGTGTTTGGAGCCGTCACAAAGCTGGACATATACAGACGTCGTAAGGTGGCGAGATCTGTTAAAATCTTGTCCAGATCTAGATCGACCGTACTGAAGAGTAGAGGTCGGAAGGATCCTAGGATGGCTGGTTCCGTATAACAAACTGTTTGTTCCAGCTAGTAGAAGGAGGGATACTGTAGGCTTATTTATATACAGAGATTTCGAAGGGTAATAACCAGACTGTGGGGAGAACCAAAGCGATTGGTGTGAAGCGCGAGGCTGGTGGGCCTGGCAGATATGTATGTGCGGGCCGGAAAGTATTTACTCAGGAGGCAATTAACCAATTGAGGCGATACTGTTAGGCAGCTTTAGCATCAACCGAGCACGAGGTGTATGGCACATGTATATATCGTCTACATATACCCCCAGGGCTACCTTTGGAGGCTTGTCACCTAGGGCTTGAGGAGCCCATAATGTCTTGAGCATTCAGCAAGGCCCACGTACCTACTTCTCTACGCCTGATGCCAGCTGCGGCCAACGAGACTCACCCTAGTCGCAGGTGTTTTCTGAATGAAATTGAAGAGATGAGGCAGGGGCCTAGTGGCCTTGCGCGAGCATCGACATGCATGCGGACCACTGGGCTAACTCGTTAAGCAGAGTAGGAAAACTAATACTAAATTTATCCGAAAAGCAATTCGAATGCATAATTTGCATAAAAAGCAAATATTACAAATAAGTCTACCAAAGGTACATAGCTTAGCGTAGGGTCCTTGACAGGGATTATGAGCATGCCTGAGACCAAGGACGTGGATACGTGGCGCCGCAGGCTACCTGGCCACGTACAGGCGTCATTGGTCTAATACGGGTTATTTCATCAATTGTAATTTTGTTTTCCGGAAAAGTGTTTTGTAAGCGACTTTATGAATACGTGTATGCTTGCTATTTCAAAGATGGATGTTTGTGTCGCCAAGAGTTCATGATCATGGCTCAATTAATAGCTTCTCAATGACATGACCTGACGTACAGTACCTATGCCTATGTAGCGACCGCGAATTCAGGTTGGTGAAACTATTAAGGTTTCTTATTCCAGAATTGCGTGCAGACGTATACCGGTTTCAACTATGGAACGTCGTGTTGCCAGCCAATGCCGTGAAAGTGACAGCGCATCTGCTTATTCTTGCCCAACCTACTTTTGAGCTGAGGTTTTTGTCTCAGACACTTGGCCAACCGGGAACTAATGCAAGGTACACCAGTTGAAGGCACAGTTTCAACGTTGCTCTCTAGTACGTAACTCCAGATGAAATTCTATATTTTTTTTCCTCAGCCGAAATCTAGTCAGTTAGCACAACCACAACCATATGCCTTGCAAACTGGAGTCGAAGCATCTCGAGATTCAGCTGGGAGAGAGTCGAGGCAAATTGTAAGTTCGAGTAGCTTGTGGTTGTGAGCCTGGAAGTTGAAAAGAAACACAATTCACTTGCGAGCTAGAATTCGTATTTAGAATTCGATGCCTCCTGGAAACTGCCTTGGTAAGTGAAAAGGCACTATAAATGGAGTTTGCTTTTAAAGCACAAATTAGTAGCTTCATTATTTCCATAATACATATGTACCTATTCACTATCTCATGATCATCATTGAATTGCATATTTCTAAATACATAAAAATACATAACTGATGGTTAGTAATGCTTATATCTCAGGAGAACTAGGAATATGTAATTAAGGGTATGTACCTGCGTCCTTGGGTCATGTTATACCCCATAAGGTTCAAGCTTTGGATTATTTTTTTGGTGACGAAGATTGAGTAACTTAACCCCTTAAGAGACATTGCGAACCAGTAATCGGAGCACCAGCCCCAAGCTCCGATCCTCTGGCGCGAGACTATGATTACCTGGATATCGCTTATCGAGATTGTATGTATCATCCATTCGGTCTAGAGCTACTACGATCATCAATCAGCCTTCCCCCATTAAGCGGATATATGCAAGCAGGATAGATTGGCGTTAGCTGCATGGGGCCAGCTCAGTGAGTAGTGACGTGCCAGCATGTGGAACCCGGCCTATGATTGTACTTGTGTGTCTCTCAGAAGTCATTTAACATGGCGAGATTCCCATGAAATTTCACGGGTCTCTCTTTTGTCCAATTTCCGGAGAATTTCAGCTGCCAGAAAAAATGACTGCCTAGCGGCACAGACAGCTTGCAATTCCGACCCAGATATAGAAAGTGATCAGATTCTCGAGTTTCACAAATACTTCGTCCGCCACAGCACCAGGCTCAATGGCCACGATAGTCGGGACAGAATAATATACCTTGTTCAATTCTGGCACTGTGAAATCGAAGGCTTCCATCATGAGCAAGGCGGCTGAAGGACTCCGTACTTCCTATGGCTACTACAGAGCTCGAGAACCGTACTAGCGAGCCTTTCAGGACACTCGTTAATGCAGTTGATGCTCTGTATTAGTTGACCTCAGACCCAGAAGACCCGATACACCCTCATAGCGTCGAAGAGTTACCTAAAATTCGTGTCGAATCAGCACTGTGCAATATATATTTATGCGAACCTGTCGAGCTAGCCTTAGTGACCTATATAGGTAGTCCGGAGATAACGGCGGTACGTCCTGAAAGCATGCAGATACTGAACCATAGGCCTTCCATGAGGTTAACAAGGGCCAGTCGGCAGCATGACGCAGGGCAAGATGACATGGGGTGAACTAGAAAGCAGCCTCGCACCAGGCCCGGGATGAACCAAAGAGGGGCTATCAGATGTATATGCCGATCTAGACTAGTGCTGCTTACCGTATTCACTATACAGTGCAGTATCTCAGCAACGCTCATTCTACTCCCATTCACAGCGCGACACTTTGTGAATCCGAAATACACCAGCCTTCCAGCGATAGTACTTGGGCCCCAGAGTCGATTAATCTAGAATGTCAGTTGTCAATGGATTGCTATACCAGTTAGGGGAGTTCCAATCACTGATGGAATTACTCGGCCTTGATTGTAAGGCCTTGCATGAGCAGGCCAACACAATTACGAACCGATCCAACCACCCCAGCTCTGGTTTACAACCGAAAGGGAAGTCACGTCAACAACCTGCACGAAAGGAGTTGAGTCAACGCAATTTACAGCAATATGATTGTACAGACCAATATACGTTCCTCGCGGAAACGTTTGGACACCACGGTACGTATAATGCCAAACCGTACCGGGCTGGTGAACCAGAGCTATAGTTAGGTGTCATGCGGTACTCCCCTGAATGCTACGCGTACTGACTCAGGTAAATTGCCATCCAAAGCTACAGCTAGCTGAACCGAGAAGGAACAATGACTGTTCAACACAAACATTCACGGTATATGTGAGATTGGAAGGCCTGAGGCACTCGACACCATTGACCATCACGGGACTCTAGTTCGGCCCACGACGCCACTTTTATGATGAATTGCAAGGTTTAAGACTTAGGGTGGCATATGTGCTTACGAATTATGCTATAGTACAACCACTTGCCATAAAAACCGCATTATGGGCGATTGACACATGTGCACAATTCTTTTGATCATACCCTAAATAGCTCTAAGATTGTAGGCCTAGCCAGGGACTACCTACTTCGACGTAAGTTACAACCCTTGCACTGACTCAAGCTATGATCAACGATGAAATATACCCCCCCGACTTCCGAAAGGCTTGACAAGTAGCACTAGGGGTGTCGTTACTCTATCATGTCCAGACGCCGAATATTATGAATGGTAAAATAAAATAGATGTGAATATCAAACACCTAACCGGCAATTAGTTTTAGGTTCGGTTCCAGCTGGTACCTATAGGATGAGGCTCAAGATTCACTCCAGTCGAAGTCCCCTATTGGATGAGGCTCAAGATTCACTCCAGTCGAAGTCCCTATCCCCGAGCCTGTTGCATTCGCCCTTCGTCCTGGGAGGCTTCCGTTACAGATATTCATTTCCCTCGCCCATAAGGCCAGCTCGAAGTTCTTCAATCTTTACGGCGTTATTAAACCAATGAAAGGTAAGGTACAAAGTCTGGCTAGTAGTTGACCAGTCAAGTTCTCGAACCAACAAGTTCGATATTGAATTGAAGGAGTGTGGGGACTCGGTAAGAGTATTCATAGAACTGAGGGTAACTATCCTACAGAACCCATGCCAAGCTACGTCGTGCTCAGTGACATGTCAGAAGAAACAATAAGCCGGGGCTAGTATACATCCGATTGGGCGGGGATGATGTATGGGCAGCCAAGCGAAACAGCCATGCTATACCTGCCCTGCGTCAGGAGTGAACTGTGGAACATGGCTTCCCCAGTTGAACTCACCATTATCATGACCCTATGCATATTTCGGTCCGCTAATGTCACATGTGAGACCAAGCGCTACCTACATAACCTTTGAAATATTGACGCATAGACAGGCTACCGTTAGGTGAGATAGACCCTGGTTAGGTGATTTATACGTACGGAATTAAGGGAAAGATTCACAGGTCTAGCCTTACAACTAGGCTAAAGGTCTATCAAGAAAAAAGCAGGCTTTTATACACTAATAAGATGTTGCATGAAGGAATTACTCAGCTTTCATGCGCAAGAGTTGTTTATCTTGAATCTAGGTAGATTCCTCTCTTTTCTCACATATTTGTTTCAAATACAGAAATCATCTATAGCTACAACCGTTCCTAGTAGCCCTGTCCTAAGCGAAGTGAATTTCAATCAATATCCATATATACCCCGGACTTGGAAGCGAAAGCGATCTTCCAGGCTCTAGACTATCCTTCACGAGAGTTCACCAACGCAAATCTTTCACATCAATCATCTCCTGAAAGCAAATTAATAGTGTATTGGCCCAGCGCACCCACATTAATCAATCCCTCCCAAGAAATTCTCCAGATGACGCCATCATTTAGAACTACATATCAAAGAACACAGAACAACATTGAGTCCACGGGAACAGAAGGGCACTAGCCAGGGATTAGCGGTAAGGAAATTTCTTAAGAATCACTACAGATAAATCCAAGTGCTTCCAGCAGCCTCTTCAGCTGGGTCAGAGACTCAAATCTTCGTATCCTGTGGTGAATTTCTCCCACCTCTATCACATCTTCTGTCCTCAGTTTCTGCTTTTCCGTTATCAGACAACCATGCTGTGTCTCTCTGTGCCGATTCAAATTGCTGATTCGGGAAAACGTCTGCTTGCATTCTCGGGAGATTGTACAGCAATACGGCTGCGTATGTGCTTCAATATGTTCACTGGAACCGCCCATTTCACAGATTAGCAAGTAGATACAACATGCTAGGTTTTATTTCCTTCCACCGTGAGTAGATATGGTGGAAAGGAAATCAAACAGGTGCAATTGGGTGTTATTAATATCTCTTTTAGTAACATGCGGATGAGGGGAATGGGATGCACGTCCACAGTAATGAGTACTTACATTAAGGAGTTTCTTCCTTTCACTTTCCACTCAAGCTCGCAATTCTTTATCGGGCACTTTGTTGGAAATTTGTCACTCTGAGGAAAACGTCTCATACGCTTCCGCACAGGCTCTGTATCCACAGATACCACTGCTCTTCTTTTTGGAGGCTGTACCTGCGTAGTCTCAGACAACTCCAAGTCCCCGAGTACAGGCTCATCGACACCCATATCATCCAATGCAGACTGAGATGGCCCTTGCATTTGGGCGATCCCGAACATTGAATGTCGGATTTCTGGACTTGAGAGCTGTAAGAGGCCAAACAATGGGGCCAGAATATCCTCCATAATATCCTCCATACCCCTCCTCCCAGAAGCACCGGCCGAACACCCCAAGTTACGTGGCAAAGTAGTTGAGGAGCCTGAGTCAATGGTAGCCCGTGTCAGAGCTCCCATCACCTTCAGAAACCATTGCCTTGTAGTATCTGCAGTATCTGAGGCAGATTTCGGTAAACCTGCTTCTTCTACCAGGGTGTTTAGATTATCCACTTCTGGCTCTTCGAGCGTTGTGGGTTCTTCGAGCGTTGTGTCAAAAATAAGGGTGAGGTCCTTGCTCAGCTGCATCGCCGCTCGTGTCACCTCCCCACGCCCATAGAGTGAATTGGCATTCTTCCGGAAGAATGGGAGTTTTGTTGTCACCACATCCGCAACTACTTCTTCCATTAGCTGTTTAAGAGTGCTCCTGTCCTGACACTGAAGGCATCTTTTGATGCCACTCCGCCAGTAGTAGTATCTCGCCTCCTTCTCCATTGCACCCCAGAGATCAAAAAAAGGAGGCAGGCACTGGGGACGTCCAAGAGACTGGAGGTTGGGTTGTCGTGTAGGCTGCTCCATTTAACTGGGTGGCGATGGGTGACAACGTTAACGCTGTTATATATATGTAGCTGCCGCGAAACTAGAAGCTTTTGCAACTGCTTGCTAGAGAGATGTACTGAACCAATAATTTGGTCCACTCGTGGATACGAAGGTTCCTATGTAGGACAGAGGGATAGCGATAGTTGAGTAAATAGAGGATTGATAGAGGTGAAAAACGGGTATTGAATATAAAAGGATTCAAAGCTGCATTAGCAGAAGGGAATATTAAAGTGATTATCGTGTCACAATTGTCTCCGGGGAGAGAGCAGGGGTTTATATAGATGATTTAGGGGTTTCTTAAATATCCCGCATCTAGAGAGCGGCAAAAGAGCGTCAATTTATTACCAGGTAGGGCCGGGTGACTACACGTGTGATAGTGGCATGTATAAATAAAATTCATGCTTGATTCACCTTAACCTGACGTTCGAGCTCGTCACTGACGTCGTGTAATTACTTAGATTAGAAGTCGCCTGTCTGACACGAAATAACGCGTACCCTATAGCTGGTTACACAGTCACAGGAAGGTCTATTTTGAAGATCGCGGGTAGCGGTTCGAAATTGCACCTGCCAGCTTGAAACCAGACGAACAGCTTGACCCGAATCCTCTATACACGTATAGATATATGATGCCTATAGAATTTCACTGAATTTCTTTTAGCAGTCTAGATGACGCTCTAGATCTCAAGTTCAACTCCAATAAATCTCCACTGTGAACAGAGAAAGTTTCCCTTGATCTGCGTTTTGCTTTCCTGTCAGACTCAGCTGATGTTCCTTTCTAGCTTCCATTGTGAAAATCACACAACATTTCACTAGTGATCTAACCAACTTTATAGAGGAAGGTTGTCCGCACCCCACTTACAGTATCCTGCATGATCCATACGAAAACGCCACTAGTCATAGGATAAGGTCCGATTTGCATCCAATGAATGAAAAAGCTGCGCAATTGACCTCATGATCATTTGCTTGAAGTGGCTGGGCCCAATCTTCTCGATGCATAATGTAATATTAACATCGTCGACGGGGTAGCAAGGCAATTTTTCTATGCACGAGCTTGGACCTCTTAATTGATATGTATCTTGGATTTGCCTACTTTATCTTGTTGCCTTCTTTTTTTGCTCACTCTATTTACTGTTCCTCTAGGGATTTCTCCTTCAGCTTTGACCTCCCCGCTAGACCTAAATTTTGCCCTGAAAAAGTCGATTGCGCAATGAATGACGTGAAAACTCACTCCTGACGCCGACGCCGGCGCCTCTGCGGGCCTTGCTGATCAAAAAATCCAGGGACCAGGGCTTATTCTGTAGTGATGGCCAGAGGTTTTGCGCTACATACTACCCCCGTCTCCAGACGCGGGAACACAATCTGCACCTGCTGGTTTAGAGTCACAAGACAAGACCTCCGATGATTTTGGGTCTGAGGGTAAAATACGCATATGGAGACTTACTACAAATGCTCATTCTGTGACCCTTGTACTCCGTCCTGGAGTATACACAACTCCAACGTGACTTAACGTGAGAAAAGTAAGGCGTTACCTAACGCGAAAGGGACCGCTCCCGCGCATGTACCTACAGTACTAGTTCACCACCTCTAGCCCTCAAAACATGTCAACATATCTCACCCTGCCCGAACTAAGACAAAAAACCATGTGACTATATATCCCAATGCAATGCAAATAGGTCCCAAATCTAGTGTGAGAAAAAGGAAGCAATTGAAGGTCCCGGTTGCGAGAAGTGCCACCGCATAGACATCACATTCAAAGGAACTCGTGCGGTAAAATACGAGTCCCTTGAAGCGCATGCACACTAAATCATGGGACAAGATGTTTCACCCACAGGTGCCGCACTGCTGTCTTCCACACCCGTTCCAAGGTGCTGGGGACTATGGGGGTGCCTTGGCCGGGGCCAGAGAACGAAGTGAAAACGCATGTGATATCCTAGTCCATGACACAATATTGGCCACGAAAAGTAAAGTTAGGTGAAATTATTAACGGCAGGAATAAAGGTCAGACTTTTATTTGGCCACCCTACAGGGAAGTAGAGAGTATGTATGAGTGGACAGGGGGAGCAGAGCAGACTAACGGATTTGGGATAGGGGGAAGGCCGATAGACACAGAAATTATAGGGCGGGCGGATGTATGTGCCTGACGGATGGTGTGTACTCTGTGACGGGCGCACACGTACACTGATACTTACCTTACAAACATATTGTTCTAAAGCTGTAGTCGGCCTGGCAACGAGGGATAGCACCAGACGTATGTAGGTATCATTCAAATCAATGAAAAGCCTCACTATCATAAAAACCAGGATATACTTGCCCCGCAAAAGCATTCATTTGCCCATGATTACATACATAGCGCACAGACTCGGGAAAAAAAAATAATTGATCAACACAAAGCCTTACGCCTACCTACCTACCAACGTACATACATATGTATCACACTGGTCTCTCAATGCAGACAAATTGAAAGGTACCTACGTACTTTACAAGGCAGAAAAAGGACCCGTGCGTCAACACTTGTACGACAAATCTATAGCGCCCTTCCTATTATCTAAGGCAATCAATCAATTGGTCGGTTTATGCCAGAGTATCTGTGCACACAGTTTGACCTTGCACTTGTATATTTGAGGAATTTGTGCGGCTTCCACCAGCACTCAACTTTCCAGCTGCAGTGTGTTGCGCGCCAATGGGATGGCTACAGTGTCAGGCCTGATCAAGAGAGCAAAGAAACTCAGGGCGAGAAAGAATAGGTAGCAATTGCGAGTCTCAGTTCAGGTAGCCCAATAAATAATTAGTTTGCTTTAAGGTTTTGAGACTTTTCTTCCATTTATGAGCTTGCAGATGAATAGTGTACTTTACACAATTATAATACATCATATCCCAACCCCAATAAGTATAGCTGAACCAATTGACTTCTATCTGATATTTACCAGTTAACCACATGACTAATTCGTGGATAGAATCATATATAGTCATGCAGAATAAGTGATAATGGAGTATTAAATTGACTCTTGATATGCTATTACCAAAATCTTAACGTAAAGGCGTGCACAAAGATAACCATAACGTACACTTGCATTTTTTTTTTTTTTTGAAGTCTGTACGTCTATGGAGCCTTAGGCTATGAGACGGCCCCGTTTACCGCATCTTTAGAAAACTTGGTATGCCTCCACACTTGCCCACGGAACAACAAGCCACCCTAACCCCCAATCCACCACTACCAAGGCCCATTTGGGACTGTCTCAGTATGAACTTCACTGACTAAACACGGGAAACCTCCGTGAGGACAAACCCGTGCTCCTTGGCTGTTAGAAAATCTTTGAGGGAGGCAGGATTCGAACGTACACTTGCATGTAGTGATCAGAAATATACAAGCTGGTACATTTTGTAGGAAGGCGAAGCGCTACATATTAGAAATCAACATAATCATGTCAACGAAGACTCCTCATGGTCCTGGGACCGAATAGAAGTAACGTGTATTTTATTTTAGAAAAAAAAAAATTGTTCAACCAAGAGCGTCGTCTGGCCACTAGTCTACCTATGCAATGTTGTGGGTGCTTTTTTTAAAAAAAAAAAAATAAAAGCTCTCGGTGCCCGCTGGTTGCTGTTATGTTTCCGCTACCAATGACATGAACTGGTCTCAAGACCTCAATACTTGTGGTGTAAGTACACATATGCATGTGCAATATATATATTGTAATCTCGGTTTAGAAGGTAGATAGCTTACATTTTAGGTGGATAATGTTGAAATTGACTTTGCAGACATAGCATAGGTAAGTTCAACCAGACTAAGATAGAGTTAAGCCATATACTACCGATAAACATTATGCTCGGCAGGATACTATGTTGCATGCATATTACTGCAGAGGATATGCAATATAGCAGGGGGGTACACTAGATGTAGCCAGAAATGACAGTTAATTTCCAATTTAGTTTGATACACATATATTTTCTTATAGTACTCAGCAGATGAAGCATTGGTAAACTACCAGTGCATTATACAGAAATTGAACAAACATGTACGTTATGCCGTCACAACTGAATGAGGTATTAGCGCCCTTTCACTTTTCTTATGTGTATGAGATTGAGATGCCTCTAAGTGAAACCCAGTATGTTTGAAGCCTCTCCCGCCCTTCCCAATCGCGTCTTCCAACAGCAAACCCACTCTGAAGATTTCTATGGACGTCAATTGAGCCTCCAAGATCAGATATAACCCAGATCCGTAAAAGCCACTCTGTGTCACTTTATTGGTGTGGAGAAATACCCCCGCCTCTACGATATTGGCTGAACAAGCATCTCATACATCAGTGTGCTCACTGGCTCGGCAGATAAATGAATCTGCATTCGGCTTGGGCTGCACGCGCGGGTCAAACTTGCACATGCGGATGTATCGTTCCGATGACCGATAACGTGGAGCTAGTGGGCGTTGGCGTGGTATGTAGATCAAACTTTGTATGCCTTGCGCAGCAGGGGGGCTGCACCAACTCATTGACAGTAGAGGTGGGGGGCGTGGGGTGTGTGTGTGGGTCGTTACCACGATCTGTGGAAATGTTTCTATATGCGGGCCCATTGGTGGGGGTTCACAAGCATGCGGTGAAGAAGTTCGGCTTAGTACCGGTACTAGCCGGCTCCATTCACGAACCATTCCAATTGCCCAATGGCTAGAGTGCCACGTTCAACCAGTAGAAAAAGTGTCAACAGCCAAATGAACTGATTGGCGCCACAAACAAATTGGACCTATGGCTGTATACGATACCTGGTAAAATAAAAGATGTCTTCTCAATTCCTTACAGAATACCAATCAGATGTCGATATACGAACCCTTAACGAAATGTTAATGTTACTCGCTCATCACTACGATATCCGTCAAGAAAATACCAGAGAGAGGGAATGAATTAGCAAAGGAAATTCGTGGTATCGCTGTGTTCCAGCACTCGGTTGTCTTCCGGTACATGACAAAGTCTCACCAAATGAGACAGCGGTGCCGTGATTATGAATTCCGTCGGCAAACAGCAGTGTACGTATCCTCTGTTTCCCCTGTTCGGTCTATTTTCGTCCGAGTCCATTTACTCTATAGCTACTCGCCAGAGTTACAATGATTTGCCCACATGTGCTCATATCCGCAGATTTGTTGCTCTGCTCTTCTCTGCTCAACCCCCTTCGCCCATTTCAGTCTCCTCAGTAACCTCCCAGTTAGTGCTTTCCAGAGAACCGGAGTACGTACATATACAGTAATAATATAACTTGGTATAGGCTCATGATGTTCTTTGGTATTCGCGCATTTCTCTCTATACATGTGACTTTGCTTGTATGTAATGGCGGACGGTGGCGAATTCACGATATCATGATGTCATATAAATCAGCCAATTGCAGATTTGGTTTTTTAGCTCATACACCGATGGTACAACCGGTCAGCTAACCTGTCAAGGTTAACCTGCTTACAGAATCAAGCACTGAACATACATCTTGCTTCCCTTCCTTTGTGCTAGCCTCGTACCCAGGTGCCCCTTTTTACCCACGTAGGTTAGCTTACCGGTTGTACCGTCAGATACTGTAGTACTTGGATTATACTGTGCTTGAAACGAACTAATTAGGATACAACAAAAAAAATACCTGCTAAGTAACCAGTGGACATTTGTTTTTGAAGATGCTCTACTCATATTTGAACCGATCACCGGCCGTATATATATGCCACCAACGAGACCTAAGAATAAAAGCAAGACAGATACAAACCAATAACGTGCGTACTCCTAGAAGCTGTTCTTGGCTTCCAAAAGAGGTAGTTACACAAAGAGCTGGTGCCAACTGATAAGGTTACTTTACTGTACCTACGTCTATGTCTCAGCCACTCAACATAGTCTGGTTGGCCACAAACCATCCTTTGCTCAACAGCCGCCTGTATGTATTTGCATGTTAATCCTGCAAATAAAGGGGAACATACCCACTCAGCATAGTCTGGTTGGCACAAACAACCACCAGACTAGCACAAACCCTCCTTTGCTCAACAGCTATTCTTTCCGCCCTTATGTATTTGCATGTTAATCCTGCAAATGAAGGGGAACAATCTTGGTGAACCCTTTTCTGCTCGAGCTAAGCTCAACCGCTCAGGCATACGCTTTTTTTTTTTTTGTATTTTGTAACGTTCATAACAGTTCCCAGATTTTCCCAGTGAAGTTATATGCTCGGATATATGGCTACCAAGAACCTCTGTTTTGGCGGGGTTCAATATCATCGTATTTATGATAATCATAGATAGATGTATACGAACCTTTCTCAGAAGTCTATTATGTGGTATAGAGATTAGTAGCATACTTGTTTGTAGACAGTCAAATTATTATGGGATTTGTCTCTGGTTTAGGTGTAGATCGATTTTACTTAAAGTAAGCAAAAACACCTCCTAAATCCGTTGCTATGCCGTAAAAGCTAGAGAGTCGCTTTGAAAGTACTAGCTGCCGAATTAATAAAATATAAGCCCACTCAAGTTACGCTGCTAATGGCTGATTTACCATCTGTTGGCGGCTAGTTAGGGCTTTGGGGTGTTATCGCCCCCCTCCACCGACAGCTATAATGAATCCGAAAAGCTACTGGTGAATCCACACAATCCTCTTCGAAGCTTCAATACAAAGGGACCTATCGAGAGACTAGGCCCTGCCGCATGATAATTGGCAGCCCGAGAACATCTCGGAATTTGTCACCTCATTTACATTGGCTTTACCTCGTGGGGGTATATAGTACATGAAAGAGATGGACATTCGTCACAGGATCATGTCATAGACTGTTGCTGCATCCACATTTGTGACGTGTGACGAATCGAAGAACAAACGAATCTAACTTTCCTTAGGTTGATTGGATTAGGGTAAGCCTAAGTTAACAACCTCACATATAGGCAAATAACAAATAATATATAATCGTACTCTGCCTACCTATTTAGTATGTACACGTACATTTCTATTCAAAATTATATTTATTGGTTGCGCTTGGAGCTTACTTTTGGTTGGCACAGCGCTGCAAAGCTTGCATTGGACGCGTCGCGCCCTGGAGAAAAACATGTGTCTCCGATAAACGTATCCATTTTTTATATTATTTAAGCTTGTTAGTGCTTTTGAGAGGGGAAGATTTCGGGCCGGGATTTGGCGCCAGCGACCTAACCAGTTCAACGGGAAAGGTTGCTCAACAGTTTTCAAAATATCGCGTCATCGAACATCGACGCGGGTTTTCAGCCAGACTTTCGTTTGCAACCTTTCAGCCAGACTTTCGTTTTGCAACCTTAATCTTCCTCTCTACTGGACTAAATATTCGAATTCACCTTCTCCGTGGTACCCGGCATCAAATCCTCCGAACCGCAATCACAACCGGACCATGTCGACCTACGCCCACCCCACCCAAGGCTACTACGGCGGACCACCCTCCTCCCCTCCCAGAGCCTACAACCCCTCCTCCCCAACCACCATGAGCCACAATAACAACCCCAACCATCCCAACCACTCCAACACCTACGACCTCCCCCCCCGCAACACCCCTTTCATCTCCATGCCCCCACCCCCGCGGTCCTCCAGCCTCAGCGAGTTCTTCTACCGGCACCAATCACTCCTCTGGTCCCTCCTGTTCTGGGTCATCTTCCTCTGCATCGACCTATTCGTGCACCACTTTCCGAAATACCCGTATTCGGCGACGAGAAATCACAGTGGCCGGAACATGGTGGTGGTGGTGTATACATTTGTGTTTCAGGTGGTGTGGTTAGTGGGGGTGGGGGGGAAGACGGCGTGGGATTTGGGGTGGGAGTTGAGGGGATGGTGGCGCTTGAGGGGAGATTTTGGGGTGTTGAACATGCTGAAGATGGGTGTGGGGTTGCTGGGGTGTGTGCTTTTGGTGGGATGGCCGGCGGTGGCGTTGGGGGTTAATGCTAGTGTTCTGGAGAAGAGGAATAGGGGAGGGTAGAGGGGAGGTTTGGTTTGAGTATATGTATTTCAGGGGAAAGGAAGGGGACCGGAATGGGGTTGTTGTTGGGGGATAGGAATTCTTATGGAGCTCAACTAGTCTAATTTGGCCGAATTACTCAGATATTTTTTTTCTTCTATGAGTCGTGAAGGAGTGAGAACCAGATGCACACTTCCGGAAAGCCAAACGAATTTATGCGTTCATTGTTATACGCCGACTGTGACAGCCCCTTGTACTGCAATTGACTTCAACTTACATGTAATCCAATCTACACCCTCCTCTAACATAATCGGGGAATGAAGGCATCTGCAGAGACATGGGCTTTACTAGGAAATAAACTAGGATCTGATTTTGCCTATCAACAGTCGCTCTGAATCAAGTGAAACCGGCGGGTAAGTAGCCATCATTTGCTGTTGCAGGTCAATATGCAATGCATGCGTCCTAGACAACCTTGTATGTACGCGACTGCTTACATATGCGCACTGGTATATAATTCTTAGACCTACCGGTAATACACCCGCGTCTACTGGTATATAATGTCCCCAGGGTAGGCCAAAAACGATCGACAACATCTGAGGTCAAAATACTCAACAGGTGAGAATAAATATCCCTCGTCAGATTTTTGTCTGCCAATTTTTGCCGTGAATAGTAACGGCATCACAGAAGCTATGCCTGTCATAGCGATCGCTGCACCTTCCCTCCCAGGGTCGCACACCGGGAGGTACCGGTACTAACATTTTTTTTGAGTCAGATCACTCCCACGTGCAGCTGCCGCGAACCCAAGATTGTTAACACCCCTTGCATTTTTGATCGCTGCCAGGGCGGCTACCTTGGTACTGTACCGGCCGACTAGGTACCGCGCCGGTGGCATGCATGTGCAACTTACGCTACTGTATGTTGCAATTTATATTCTGCTTCTGCTTCCGGTGCACGCGCAGTTAAGTAGGGTTCGAGTTCCGGTACCGAGTCGATCAAGACACTAGTAATCACACAGGAGAGAGGAAATGAGGCCCTCTTTATTTTTCGCCCCTCTCACTTACTCTGGCTTAGCACCTCAGCACGGAGGTTGTGGAGGAGGAAAGCTTGTTAGCTGGAACAGTACTTAGAACCCGCTTAGAACCCTAGTCTGGTTATTAGAACCCAAGCACCAGCTGGGCTGGGCCCCCAACCTCATGTTCTCCAGCCCTTCCATTCTTAGGTCAGCCGCTTAGTCTCTGTGGAGGGGCTAGTGCAAGCAGACTACTGGGCGGGCATCTTCAACACCGGGACGCCCTGGCCGAAGGGGTTGCCTAGGAGCATTGTCCTCGAAGAGATCGATTCGCCATCTGAGGGGACACTCTGTACCATATGCGGGAGCGAGTTGTTGTGGTAAAGGCGTGGCCGTATACTTCTAGTCGTCTGGTTGTCGCTACTCATCCTATATCCTCCCACTGTGTATTCCTCCACGCTATACATATCCTCCCTTCATACAATATCCTCCATACCACATCCTCCATGCCATATCCTCCATCATGTCATTCCCCCACGCTACAATACGCTGTAGTATGGCGCCGTATAGTATCGCGTATTTGCCGACAGATTTTGCTCGGTGCTGTCTAAATAGAAAAATAAAGTAAATACAAACGAAACCTCGAGGGAGAACTCGCTATATTTATATCCCCCTTGCCTCGTCGTACGATACGAATTAACTTCTGACTGGCCGCGGGCTTGGCCTCCGGGTGTAATACGAACATCTGATTCGAACGCGAGCAAACTTTTTAAGAATGTGAGGTCGTTGTGTTACCATGTCGCTCAAACGTACATTGCTGTGTGATGCGGCGAGGTCTGATAAGAACCTGGCTCTACGTTAGTGGATGGTAAGACGAGTTCCGAAGCGGTTGGTTACGTGGGACGAATGGAAAATGGAGGTGGAGTAAAATGATTGGCTTATCTACGTGAATTTTGTGGGGACCTCTGGGTAAAGTATCTTGATACTCATATTGATAATTACTGATGATATGCTGCAGATAGATAGGACTTGGGCAAATGCAGGGGCGAATGCAGGAATATTAAGAGGGGCCTTGGGGATGGAAGTGCTACGTGGAAAGTGGGCGTAGTACGATAGAGAATAAAAGGTAACATAGTCGAGAAATTCGCCTTTTTCGGTAGTTATATGCTACTAACTATAAGCATTATAGATGTATGTTCCAATAGCTCTCGTCAGAATATTGTAAAGTTCTAGATAGCACAAAAATAAATCAGTTCAGGGTAACAGTACACCAAATCTACAAAGGAGTAAATCATGTACCTATAAAAAAAAAAAATTGGTGAAGTTTCTTTGTGTATATGTTTATTCATTTTTGGTTAACTCAAAATAATTGTAATGCATGAATAAAAATGGTATTCATTTTTTTATTCGACCCAGAAAATTCATATTTTTTTTTTGGGGGGGGGTGAATACGTTGCTTGCACAACTACTTACTGTAAGAGGGCGAAAAAAACAACCCCAAAAATCGTGTTGTTGTGTTGTTATTATGAAACTATCTAACATGATAATATAAAAATAGAGGTATATACTGTAGAGATAAATCTTCTGGTTAAGAAATTGCCTCTTGGTGTGGCATACACTTAGTAATTAGCGAGTGCAGGTTCTTTTATCTTTTCTTTTTTTCTTTTTTTTTTCTTTTTTTTTTTACTTTAATACTCATGTAATAATCATATATATAGATTTATTTATATTGCCGCGAAGGCGACTCCTTTTTTCATCCAGCACTAATATTCCCCCTCTCCTCCTTACTCTCACATATATTATAAAGTAATACATTAACAAGCGCAGAGCTTGTATGTATTATCTCTCCCCCTCCACACCTAGTGTGTGCTTCGCAGGGGCCGGAGGAAGGGCGGTTCCCACCCCACCCCCCCATTTAATCCACGATATAGTCAAACTTTAATTAATTTCTTAAATATTGCTTTTTTGTAGCAGCGAACTCTTGCATAATTTTTCAATGACTTTGGCTGTACCGTATAACATGAATATGAATATTCTCTAGCGCTCTTGATTGAAATTGTTAACTCACGCTATATATATATATATATATATAGCTGATATATAGATATGTGTACGTGTGTATACATTACACGTATGTGTTGGTCCAACGCACGAAACCTCTCTTACCCTGAATAAAGGTCTCAGTGTTACCCTGAATTTCCCCCCCACTCCCCCCCCCCCCCCCAAAAAAAAAAAACCCCCCTCCCCAACCCTTTTTTTTTTTCCCCCTTCCCCGAATATTTTAGGTAGATTCTTATCTCTACCTTTGATTTGTTAGCCTATTTTTATATATATACCTACCGTATATCATATTTGGCTTCTGTTTTATGGACAACTCCACTGAAAAGTTTGCAACAACTTTTAGTATAACAAAAAAAAAAAAAAAAAAAAAAAAACATATCATATTATATCACAGCATACCCTACCTACCTACCTACAGATCTGATATCTCCTGAGTCACCCAGTACCTTTTATTCAGGAGATTTTTTTTTAAAAAAAAAAAAAAAAAAAAAATTCTAGGACGACATAAAAAAGCGTCCGGTCCGGTACTACGGATCATTACTATCGATCAAGAGGGGGGACCCATGAGGACAACAATTTTTCTTTTAAAAAAGTATCATACCTAGTGGAGAGTTATGATGCCCGGGCTTTTTCTGTTTTACATCGGAAATAATGAGGTACAAAGTACATATCTGGAGGCGGGTGGGAAAGAAAAAGAACTTGGAAATAACTGCTTAGAAGGGTAAAAAAAAAAAAAAAAAAGTGAGTTGAAGTGGGTGGGAGAGAAAAGTTTGAAAAACGCCATATATAGGCAAATCCTAATCCAGACTATGCATACTATTGAAGGGGGGAATCCTCAGCTCTCAGCTCTATGAAATACTATCTAGATCTCTATATTTAGCGTTAAATGAAAAAAAAAACTACTACGAACTATCATATTATAATTACAGCCAAACCAAAAAAAAAAAAAAAAAAAAAAAAAAACACCAAACTCCTTTCACAGCGAAATCAACAACGCCCTTCTAAGCAGAAAATTCTGCAGGCAAAGAAATATCCCAGCACCACGCCAACTAAAACAAACCACCAGACTGTATATGCAATTGTTTCCCCACCTGCCCACCTCAACCCTCACCAACTCACCAATCATCAACGATATCGTCCTCCACCAGCGCCAATCCTCCCATCCCCTCCCCAAGACCACTAAGACCAACATTCTCCTTACCAAATCCATGTTTCCCACTTCCTGGTCCCTTCTGAGGAACGACCGGGGGCGGCATTAACGCCCTACCAATCGCACTCTCATCCTCATCTAGACCAAACACAGACGTATCTATCCCTCCATCATCTTCCTCATCACTCTGCTCAGGCTCCGCGGTAGTCGGCTGTACGCTAATACCACGAAATGTAGTGACTTGCTCCAGCGACCTGATAATCCCTTGGGAGACCTTTAGAGTTGAGTTTGCTTTCGCTGCTCGCTGTTGGGTCCCATTCCCCATGTGACTACCCATTATCGCCGCCCCACCAGCTGTAGCTGTAGATTTTCCCCTCGCAATCTTCGCCATGAAAGGCAACCACTCTAGTACCAGCTCCGCTCTTGTCAACCCCGCCACCGGCATCATTTCCCCATCCACGGCCCCAGCCCCAGAAGTATAACCTAATCCCTTCCCATCCCTCAGCCTCCCCTGCCAAACGTCAATCACACTCTCAATCCCCTCCTTGACTCTCCAAAGCCGGAGCCCTAAAGGGTAGTACATCTGAGTCCCACCCCTCCCTGTACCACTCCCATTCCAATTCTGTTCAAACTTCCCCCCCCTAGAATACCCATTCCCAACAAAAGTATCCCGCTTAACCGGACTCGGTAGTCCAAGAGCCATACTCCTCACTACCACCTGAGTGGCTATATCATCCTGCCTCAATACCCCCTCCCCGCCTTCATTATAACCCGTACTCCCACCTCCCCAAGTAGCATTCACTCTCGCAATCCCACCCGCAAGATCCCCCGAAAATCCGCCTCCCCCACCACTACTACCCAACAGCAAATCTCCCTCACTCAACGCCTCTGCACAGAAACACACATCCTCAAGTACCTCCTCTAGCGCCTTCTTCTCTCCATTACTAAAACTCCCCAAATAATTCTCCTGCACACCATACACAAACATCCCCGCCTCCACGCCCGACTCGTCAAGGATAGTGTTCGGGTCGAGCTTCATCGCGCGGGTGTGGTAGCGGTGTGTACTCTTTAATTCCAGGGGAGGGGTCGGAGGCGGGGGAAAGTAGGGGTCTGAAGGATCGTCGCCGTAGCGTTTATTGTAGACGACCTTTCCGATGGAGTGGAAGATGCCGAAGGTGGAGAGGCGGGGTTGGAGGAGGGTTAGTCTGTGGTGGGGAGGTATGTTAGAGATGTGGTTGTAGTATCTGTACTGGGGCTGGGTGTAAAACACCAATAATACTAATATGGGTGGGGAATGCCCACATAACATACATTTCCTTCCCTACCGCGGTGGAGGTGGCAGTTTTCTTCCTCTTTAGACTTTTCGCGGCTCCGCCTGCTTTTCCTAAATTCATAACATGCTTCTCTCTCCCTAAAGCCAACATCTCCAACCCCCCAATCGCCCCCCTTAAGTCCCCTTGTTCCGCCAGCACCTCAAGAATTTCCTTCCCAAATATATCCCCATACCCTTCCTTCCTCATTACATCTTCCAGACACTTGACTAGCAACGTCTTCGCCACTTTCCGGAATTGAATCTCACTCAGTAACGGGTGTGAGAGTATCTGCGGGCCAAGCATTCTATGGACACTCATCCCCATATTCGTGGATGACCCTGCTCCCTCAGAGACCTCGGAGACGATGAGGATTAGGGGGGGGATAGGGGGGAGGCTAGAATTGGAAGGGGGAGAGGGAAGGGAGAGATATGATCTTATAGCAGTACGAAAGGAGAGAAGCGTGCCAGGGTGTGAGAGATTAGGGAGATCTTCTAGCAGCAGGAGTTTTCGTCGGGTTGGGTTGGAATTTGGAAATGAGGATGAGGATGGGTAGTTAGTACTAACTCCTGAAGTACTAACCAAATCAAGACACCCCCAAGTACCCCCACGGAATAACCAGTCCTCAAACGCACTCGCAAAACCCTCTCCTCCTCCGGGCTTCCACCCACCGTCATAATCGCTTCCACTACCACTACTATTTCCCCCTCCAGTTAGGTTTCCCCACTCGACGACATCCCACTCACCTTCCTTCGCTAGGGCCTCCAACGTAGCTGTTTTCCCACACCCAGCAGGGCCTTTGAGGACTAATACTCGCTTCCTAGATCTCCCCTCACGAACACGCAATAGCCAGTCGGATACATCTTCAACCTTCTTTTTGTGGATTGCTAATCCGGCTGAAGTTGTTGGGGAGTGTTTTTGTGGCCAGGGGAGACTTAGGTCTCGGTATTCTATTATATGTGGTGATGGTGATGATGACGACAATGATGTAACTTGTGGTGTGCGGAATATTGGCGGGAGTTTTTTCGGTGCGAGTTGTGATTGTGTTGGTTGGCTGCCCCATCCAACAACCATCTCCTTTTTCACAATCACCCCTCCCACTCTGACTCCCCGTTTCGTATTGTTATTAACCTGTACTTGTGCCCCCACGGTCGCTAATATCTCAGCCTCATCATCCGATATCCCATCCGAGTTCCAGTCTTGTATCAAGTCGTCCAGATCCTCCAACACCACCGGCTGACTCAAGATGATTGGCTTTGACGTTATTGTTGTCCTTTTTGGTACTATCGATTTCGCTATGCCTGCTGTTGAAGGGGGTTGTGACAATTGCCTTGTGCCCTGCGACGACCCTAGAAACGCCGCAGCCGACCTCCGGCCCCCCAAGAGCGATGATATCGGATTATGATTCCTCAATGGTTGCGACGATGACGATGACGATGTCGATGAGCCATCCCTCCTTGACCTATCCGTTTCCAGCTCCAGCGTCTGCATAGACGTTTCCTTCTTCGCATTTTTGTTTGTACTATTTTTTCGCCGCTTCAGCCCAACTCCATCCACATCCTCATCCTCATCCTTATCCTCCACAGTCCCAGGTCTCTTCGTCCTACCCTTTACTCCTCCCCCCTCCTTAACCCTTGTGCTTCTCCTCGCCGCAACATCTTCGTTCGCACTCCTTCCTCCCAGGGCCGACCCCTTCCCCTTCCCTCTCATACTCCTCGTCGTCCTCCTTGTAAGCACCGCCTTCTCCTCCTCCTCCTCCTCCTTCCCCCCAGCCCCAGTCCCATCCCCATCCCCATCCGCAATCTCATCCAAATCCGAATCCTCCACCATCTCCACATCCACCCCATCCCTTTCCTCCTCCCCAGCTACAAACTCAATACTCGCCAACCGTCTCAACCTCTTCCTCGGCGGCGGCATCCCACCCAAATCCAACCCCTCAAAAACACCTTGAGAGCTTTCACAAAAATCGAAAAATCCAGGTTCTGAGGAGCGAGTCGCGCCTTTTATATAGCCGTGTCCTCGTGTTCCTGCGCGGAATTGAGCGTTGAGGCGGTTAGGCGTTGCTGGCCGAACAAGGCTTGGAGGCTTTTTCGAAATTATTTAGGAAGACGCGGCGTGACTTAGGTAGGGTTGGCACGTAGGGTTGGATGGATTTAGTCTTATGCTTGGATTCGTGAAGCAACTTAGGGCGTAGCGAAAATGAGTCAGCCGTTTGTTTTCGTGTTGTCGTGTCAGGGTAATGCGTCTGAAAAGTTGCTGTATGGTCCCTTCATTCGTTTTGAAGGGAAAAAAAAAAGTAAAATATCGACGCAGCTAAAAGCTAGGGGAAAGTTATATCGGTCACCAGTACTCCGTAGGCACCAGTATTCTCACCCTCATTACCGTACCTACTACACACAGCTTCTGAAACCTAAAGAATTTAAGTCAACACAGTGTTAGCAGCAAATGGATGGTATGTAACTGTCCTATCACACATCTTGCGACTCATGATTCATACACTTTCTGCAAAGTCTTCCCCTTTCTATTATCTCCCAGAGACACGGAAATTAGAATACTGCACGTGCCCGACCTTCAAGTGTAGCGCGTGTATTCAAAACTGACATATAACATGGCACAGCATAACAAAGGAAAATAACCAGACTAGAGAACCCATGGAAACCCCATCAAACCCAAGTCAAATCCCTTTCCCGTCCGTCAATTCCACCCACCAACCATATGTTGCGTCCCTGCTATGCCCGTTGACCCTACCATAGCCCTAATATATATATAAACACAAGCAGAGATAATACAAAATAGTATGAAATGGTCCAAATGGTATATGCAGACGACAACAGACTCCCCTCCGCCCCTCCCTCCTCCCGGCCACGCAAGACAAAATAACCAACAGAAATACATAACTAGGCAAGCTAACAAACAAAATATCTAGATCCAGAGTGATTCACAACTTCATGGCCTAAATAAATAAATCACAAAAATAAAGAGACAGAAATAAGAAAACAACACAGGAAAACCACCGCCCACCTCTATCATATAATATTTATACTCCAAGGACCACTATGTGCTCAAGCCACTCTAACCCTACATCCCCCCACCCACATTCACATTCATCTCTAGATTGGGGTCAATATTCTCATAATCATCCGGAATTGGTGGTACTGGCATGGGGGTATAAACCCAAGTACTGGGATTTGTGACGTCTGGGGGGTACGGTAGCTGTTCAGTGGGACCCTGTGTCATATATGCTTGGTGGCCGAAACTATCCGAGAACGAGCGGATTAATATTCCCTGCAGTGCAGCCAAGTCCCGGTCCGTATACTGATTCTGATGCTTGGTTTGAGGGAACCCATCGCCTATGGAAGCTTGGGCTGTTGCCTGATATGATGGCGGAGCCCCCATGGGGCTCTCCTGGTCTCCTGGACTTGTTGGAGAATGGCTCTGTCGCTTATCACCACTGGCTTTGTGATTTTGCTTCATCCGCACATACGTGTATCCGTGGGCATTCTCCATATGTTGTTTGCAGTTGCTCTCTCTCTTAGATTTGTAGGTGCAGGGGAAGTATTTACAGCAGAAGGCGGGTGTATCTGGAGAATGCCTGTCCGTCCAATGTCTGTCGCGCTCCTTCTCAGTCGGAAAGCCTTCAATCGCATACTTGCAACTCTCGACTCTACATTTATGTGGCCTAGTATGTGTTTTTTGATGTTTTCTAAATTGAAGTTAGCGACACACTAGGTCATGATACCTAGAAGGATGAGACTTACGTCAAGTCACAGGCTCGTGGGAATGGCTGATGTGCGCAACCATCCCATGTACAAGGGAACGCCTGCGGCTCTTTCACTTGTTGTGCTCTACCTTGATGCTTGGTCTTATTCCTTGGGTATTGGATTGGAGACGTTGACTTCATTCTTGTTCGGGGGACGGGAGGAGGGCCCATAGCACCAGGATTACCAGAGATTGGTGTCATCTCGCTATCAAGCCAATCTTCTGACAGGTAATTATTTGTATCAACCCTAAGCCCAGGTCTGTTTGGCTTGGGCCTCTTAGCAAGACTGTCACCGGCGATGTCTGCCTCAGTAACCCTTTTCCCAGATTGTGATAGTTGCAATGGTTGTGATGATTGCGGTGGTTGCGATGCCATAGAGCCTAGCCACTCACCAATAGCGGGGCTTTGAAAATGTATTAACACAATACTCCTTCATAATACAATGAATAGGACTATCTTACTCTTCTTCGAATTCGAACTGCATTGTGCTCTTGTCAAATGGCGCCAATGTATCCAAGAAATACCCAGTATCGTAGGGTCTGTCGTATGGCCGTAGCAGCTCGTTCTGTGGCATATACTTCAAGGACTCTCTGACGTGGTGGAGAAATTCTTTACAAAAGTTGATGTACGCCTCATTATTTTTTATATTACTCTTTATTAGAGTCAGCAGAAGCCCCATGCTAGATATATATAGAAGCAGGAGATGAAGATAGAACGTACCGCTTTGTGAAAAAGAAACTTCTCAAGATCGCGAAGGGATCCTATCTGTCCACTCTCCATTTGTTCTCCAGCCATCCTACAAATGTCCCAGAAATCGCAAAACTTGCTATTATTCAAGATTGGTTCCAGAATGATCGTTTTCATAGTCTTTAGTGCAGTTTCTGAAAGGATGCGTGGTGTTTCAACGCAGCCCGTAGTAGACGAAGCGGCAGATGTCAATGGGCCTAATTTTGCTACAACCTGCTGATACCTCCCAGCTGGCGTAGAAGCAGATACACTTGCTCTATCGAATCCTTTGGCTTGTGAGGCCCAAGAGGATCTTCCACCTATATGAAATAGTAAGGCTCCCGTTTCATCATCCGCAGTTAAGCCCCGGCTTGTTTCACATACCTTTGTTACTTGATGTATGTCGGTATAAGGATTCCACGACGGAGGTTGGCCCTGGCCCGTAGCTCTTGGTGGAACTACCGATACCAGAGTCTGAGGGGGTCACTTTAACGTATGGTCCAAGGTGAAGGACTGAATGCAAAACTTCTGGCATATTATTATTGAATTTGTTATCATCGATGTTATTTGACTGGGTATTTCCAAAACATTTAGGGCTGCCCTCAGGGTCTTCTGGAGTGAGGTCATCTGCACGGTCAAGCTCCAGGGCGGGGGGGGGGCCTATTTGGTCCAAGAAGAAAGTTGGTACAGGCCATTCTTCACATTCCATGTCAATCATTGGGTTGACCTGCGGTGATTGCGCCACATTTCTGTCTAGAAATGGTTCGTTGCCGCGCTCTGACGAGGGGGCCGGTTCAATCTTGGACAGAAGACCAGCGATACGCTTTTTGTTCCGGGCTATGTTAGAGACCTCAATGGTGGATGGTAAGGTTTCGGCTCTCTTGGGGCTGGGATGCGTAGGGCGGGCATGGTGGGAATTGGGAGAGGTTGAATATATGCCAGACTCGGGCATGGTGTGACGCTTAGTGAAGGCGGAGTTGCAAGCGGGTATGGTAGGCTGCAGTTCAAGATCTGGAACTTCATCTGGTTCAAAACTGAAGTTAAATGCACTATTGGATTGTCCTCTGCTCCTGATAAGCCAATGGTCCTTGGAGGGGGGTGGCATGGTGGGGAGAACTCCACGAACTGTATCTGTCCGTCGTCCCTAATAAAATTGTCTTCCTGCCCATATATCGGTTCCAAACACCAATCCTTTGCCATCTCAAAGTGAAACTCGTCCAGGTTGTCGTCCGAACTAATAATTGTTAGTAAACAAACAAAACAAATCCCCAAGAATGACTAACCTCATGATTAGGCGGCACTGCTGCAGCTGGGGTAAACTGTGTAAATTCTTGCGATGCTGCCTAGAGAAGTTCCTCGGTCGGTGGTGGGGGCAGTCTGGATTTAAGGCGAGTATATTCCCATAACCAAGTGGGCAGTGTGTCGACAGCAGAGTCTGCGAGGTAGAAAATTTGCTGCGCCTTGTTGGTCTCAGAGCTGCCAAAGGTGTTTATATAAATATGCTATGTGGTGGGCTCTGCGTAACCATAACCACAAACCACAACCACAATCAGAGGTAGGCCACGATAGGGGAGTAACGGGTAATGCACGAATGGAGCAACTGCGCTGAGTAGGAGAAAAGCCATATAAACAGAACACAGTTCAGATCGTGGAACGATTCACCTCTTCAACCGCACTCTTCGTCAAAGTCACCCTGGCTAGGCAGCAGCATTCGGAATCCCTGCTGCATAATTCCCTGATTGGTGGAGCCCAGTGATGGATGAATCCCTGGAGACAGTTAAGAGAGTTCAACCCTTGTTCAGCGGCTCAAAATGGATGGATGCTTGAGCTCCTGCTCTGATGGCAGATCGACAGTCCCAGCCTTGCAACTGGATAGATAGTACTCTTCCCTATCAATTCGGTGGTAGAGTGTTGTATGCCTCGTCTCGTCATCCCAGCCACAAGCATCCTCATCGATCGGCAACTGCGTTGTGACGTTACCAAATTGGTGAGGAAAGTTGTTTCTCAGGACCCTCAAAAAACTTCAGGACTCAATGACGCAGGTGGAAGCCGTCGAAACCATTACACGACTATCATGAATAGTTAGTGTGTGTCTGTGTACACGAGATTGTCGAAGGGATAGGTAGGTAGGGATTCTTGGAGTCCCCGTGACGGCCAACCGCAACCCTACAGCAACCCTACAGCAGGACGCTTCTTTGCCCAAGCGCTTCCTATTCGTCCGTGTCGTCGTGATGTTCCGCCAGGAGTAATGGTAGCCAATCGATAGAATCCCAGTGTGAGAAGCCAATGAGCCCGTTTAACGGCGGGGTTGATTGGTTGGGTGGCAGGGTCTCTTGCTAAGCACGTTTGACTGAGATTGTGCTGGGGTTGGACGAACGGACTATACGCGCACCAAGACCCACCTGGAAGCAGCGACTGTATACCGTATGTACGATTGTACCCGAGTACTCTGCAAAATAATGCCATGTAGCTTGGGTTGCTTACGGAGAAGTCCGATTATCAATTTTCGCAGCACCCAATTTGGACGCCGCGGGGACATGGAGGGAGACTGGTGCACCTATCATAACGAGCCCCCCCCCCAGACAGCCTCCATTATTTCTGTCTTCCACACTCTGGACAACAGGGCGATTGTCTTGCCTCTCCCCAGTACCCGCATTCTGCCACCAACCTCAAGTGAAGCCCCCCGTGTGTCCACCACAGTTGATTGGCAAGGTCTCACGACGCGCAGGAACAACACCCCTTGTCCTCAGGCCCAGTGCATCAGGGATCCGGATGGGATCACTGAAGGAGCCATGTGGGACCCGGGCAGCAGGCAAACCCCTCCCCCACTCTGCCTACATACCTGTCCTCCAACCCCAGCAACCGGTCAAATCTCCAGATGCGAGCTGCCAGATTACCCACCCTACTCGCCCCTCTTCCACACCTGCCAAATCAGATGCCGACGGTTCAGATGCCCTTGCCCGGCTGGCCAATGAGTTAAGCCCTGAGGAATTTCCCCAGTACTTTGGAAACATGTTGATGAGCAAGGAAAAAAGGAAAACCAATAATAGATCGGTTTAGTTCGGCCATCTATCGGTCGGTTTGTGTTGCGCGCCGCGCTCACCGCCCACCACCACCACCGGCACCTGCATTTTTATCTGTAACTTCGAAGGTAACTTGGCACTCTGTATCGGGCAAGTAAGCTGTATCTCACTTATGAGGAGTAATTTTCTAGACGTTTCCACCAGATTGCAACCGAAGAGTCAGACTCCGCTTAGAGAAGCCCAGCGGAACATCCTCATGTATGGAACAGAGATTTGAGTTGGGGGGGGGAAAGAAGAGAAATTGTTGACCGGCCACTGATCATACTCTGGTGGGCTCAATGGCAATCTATCAATCTATGTTCACCTCAATTGCTTAGTCAATTGCTCAATAAGATCCTAGAATAAATGCTAGATGAGTCATCTCGCCTGTTTGCGCGAAAGTTTTGATACGCAGATCTCTATTCAGTGATATGCCCGTCTACATGTCATGATTAATCCCATAGCTCACGAGTAAACCCTCATATACCACCAGAGTGTTATGTTGTCCTAGGGCACCTTGCCTTTGCCATCATTGGCAGCCCGTAGTCTGGTTGGCACAACACCCTCCTCGGACTAGGCAGCCCGTGCGTTATATCAGACCATATCCCATGTAGCGCGGATTGATACAGAAACGTACCTATCCAGTACGGTAGAATTGCCAAATCTCCTTCCACTGGAGTGCAGTATCTTGAATTTGTCTGCGCCAGAAAGATGACGCCGGCGACTCGGCACTCTAGAGCATGCAATCCGTCGCCGATGTCCCATTTTGCAAATGATCTTCCCCCCCCCCTCTTTCCCCCTCTACAGTGTCTGTCCCGTCTTCGGCACACTTTTCTCCTCCGCCAACATCCTCACCAATCGCGCCACCTTCTCCAAACTGACCTCCTCCAACAACTCCTTCTCTATCCTTGTCAGCTTCCCAAGTACATACTCCGCCACCACCTCACTTTCCTTACTCTCCGGTCTTCCAATCCCAATCCCAATCCTCGCAAACCCTTTCCCCCCCATGCTATTAATCACGCTCCCTAACCCTTTTTGCCCACCACTATTCCCCCCCATCTTCAGCTTCACCTCGCATACCTCCTTCTCTAGCTCATCATGTAGGAGGACTAGTAGCGCTTGTTGCTTTTCCTGGGGATCGAGAGATGCGGAAAAGGTTTTCCAGGCGTGGGAAACGGCAGGCCCAGAGATGTTCATGAGGGTGGGTGTGTGGAATAGGGTGTATGTATGATCGAGAGCGACAGGGCCACGGTAGGAGCGGTCTTCCACTAGCGGGAGAGGACGTGAGTGTAAGTGTGATGACAGACGAGTCAGGATGAAGTGGCCCGCAGAATGCCGGGTATTGAGGTAGGTTGGCCCTGGGTTCCCCAGAGAGCAGATCTGTCATGCATGGTTAGTAGGAGGCCGCTTAGGGGCGGGGGGTTTGGGCGTACAAGGAGGCGCCGGACTGGGGTGCCTGACATTGTGGTTTGCGGAATGCAAGAGTTATTATCGTTCTTTTAATTGCGATTGGGTTCCAGGCGCTGGTTGGAGATTCGCAAGCAAGTGTATAGCTGTACGAAGGAGAGTTCGCGTATTGGTGCAGGCAGGCAAACTTTTTTTTTTTTTTTTTTTCCCCTTCTAGTCTAATGCAGCAGAACTCGATTCCCTTGCTATTTTCCGCGCAGAAGTCTGGGTTGATTAACCATAATTGATCTACCTAAAGAAATTTTGTTTTGTTTATGTAGACTAATTATCAGCTGCACTTCAAATATTTCGTTTATTTACAGGCGCCAAGCGATTCGATCTGGCATGATAACCTAATCTAAGGCCGAGTGCCAGGGACTAGTCAATCAATCAACGTCCCACCGCTTGAGCTGTTGTTTATCTACATCAACAATCACAAGTACTGGCTTATGTTACGAATTGAAGCGTCATGACTCTAGGCAGCGTCAAGACCTGTGGAGCTGCACAGAAGCAGGGCCTGATCGAGGAAATGGTGTCCCGAATTACCGTCCGTTAATTCTCGTTGATATCTCCGCCGTGTTTGCTCCATTACGGCAGCAAATCGGTATCTTGAAACATGACTCTAGGCACCGCCCAGTGCGTGGCGGCAAGAGCGGGCTTTTGGTCAGACCCGGTGGGGGCCCATCACAGGATACATACATTATACCTATTGTTGGCACATATATGGGTGTGTGTGTGTTCTGTTCCCCTTCGATCAACATGCTGGTCGCCGTTTACCTATAGAACAGTCTGTCCTCTTGTGCACATTGGGCCTCGAGCCCACGCTCTTTCAACTTGGTATATTAAATGCACATTGAGATGTATGGTCATAGTTGCATCGATACTTTAATGTATGTTTGCCCAACAGCGCATGCGCCCAAAACTGCCACACTGTGGTCATGGGGCTCCGTATATCAAATCTGATAATTAAACTGTTACTGGTACGCCACCATCTATTCTAGCTAACCGTTCTGGGGTGGGGATACATGTTCTTGGGGGAGTTTCTAGCACAACATTTGATATGGATATACGGAGCAAAAGGCCATACATAAAGACTTGCGCCGACATAACTGTACTAGTGCACCCAGCAGAAAAAGAAACAAATACCCCTCGGCACTGGCTTGTATTCTAGAATTCCGCGCGAGAAATACAATCTCGTGTCTTTCCGTTGAGGTTGTTCTATCCGGGCCGTGCCTCAAATGCTACGGGCTGGTATAGAGGCACGGGACTAATTACAAAGCACGAATTCCGCGCGAGAAGGGTAATTACGTTACTAGGGTCTTGGCATGAGACTAATTACGCGACTATTTGTCCTAATAGTCATCCGGTTTAGTCTCGAACCCGAGTTAGGTATATGCAATTGCATTAGTCTGGTTGGCACCAATTGCATACCTGTTCTAGTCTGGTTTACCTGTTCAACCCATCTCGGCCCCGCCAACCTAATTCCGATTGGTTAGCAAGCCCGAAGGAGGGGCTAGTGCAAGCCAGACTCCAGCAACCAGACTAGCCCATAGCAAGTAGACTTCCAGGCGCTGGCACGAGATCGCCATCTTCTCCTCAGGCTGATTCTACATAAAAAATCAAACGTTTTACATATCAGCTGCTGCCAAGAATATCAAGCCACGTACGGAGTACCGCAAGTTGAATCGTGGCAGTGCAAACGCCATTAGTAATCTCCAACCATGAAACATTTCTCAACCAGACTACCATGAGACTACAGACTACCTCGCTACCTCCTCCTTTCTAATCTTCCGTTCAAGTCGTACAATTAAGCTCTACCACGCAAAGAAATAAGCGTTACGGTACCAGGGGCTTGCCAGAACTTGAGTCAGGCCTTCCATACCGTAGTCCATGATTATCGAACGGGCGCTCGGCTAAAGCAATGGCTCAGCCATGCTGTGCAGGCCTAAGTTCCGGTACGCCTATCGCCTAGATACTCTGAACGCCTACTCTACCGCCCCAACCCATGCTCAGGAAGCGAGGCCTATCGGGGATTCTTGTGTACAAGCACACATAAGTAAGGAATTCCAGTCATTGTTCAGGTCATTACATCTTCTCGTATACCTCTATACATGTGGAGTGCAACGGAGTCCATCTCCGCGTGAAACAAAGGATCGTGTCCGCAGCGCATGCATTATCTAGAGATACTGTACATATCATAGGATTCGAGGTCCTGCGGCGTTGCGAGGTGCGGCATTGAGGCCGTGATCGGCAATTCCAAGAGTGGCAGAGCAAATGCACTGAGGAGGAGGACGAGGAGGAGCAAAAGGTGCTGGAGGGCGGTGTAATGTATGCATGCGATGTTGATCGTTTCTCGAATTCATGACAATAAATGATTATTCTATACATGTTTGAGGTTTTGATTTATGCACTGCGCGTGGATGATTGATGATTGATCAACAACACGTTAACTATCGGGCCCCTGGATTGCACCTGCCTGGGGCTTAGAGCTCAAACAAGCAAAACAAACCAGTCAATGCTCGCACGTGACCACGTGTCCCACCCCCACCCCCCAGCACTAACCACCAATGTCCACAACGCTCACTACGCCCATCGACCGCCGATCTCCCTCCGAGGCCTTTGACGTCCCCCCCTCTGAAATAATCTACTCCCGCTACGCCTCCCACCTCGAGCCGTCCCTCCTCCCTGCCATCCGATCCCTCATCTCCGCAGACCTCAGCGAGCCCTACAGCATCTACGTCTACCGGTATTTCCTGTACCAATGGGGCGACCTCTGCTTCCTCGCCTCACACAATGAGGCAATTATTGGGGTTGTCATTGCGAAGCTGGAGGCGCATAGGGGCGGGCCGCAGTTAAGGGGGTATATTGCCATGTTGGCGGTGAAGAGCCAGTATAGAGGCAGGGGCATTGCCACGAGGTTGGTCAGTATGGCGATTGATGCGATGGTGGAGAACGGGGCTGATGAGGTGAGTTACTGTTATTGCCTACCTACCTAACCATGGCGTTGTACATGGCTGCTGCTGGAAATGAGATGGCTTAAAATTAGAATATATAATCCTTAAAAAAACTAGAAATCTTCTCCCCTTCCCCCCCCCCTCCCCCCCCAAACTAAATAATCAAGAGTGTGAATCGATTGATGTGCTGATAATTGTGGTTTCTGTGACACATAATAGGTTGCCCTAGAAACAGAAGTAACAAACACCCCGGCCATGAAACTCTACGAGCGGTTAGGCTTCATACGAAGCAAAAGATTACATAGATACTACTTGAGTGGAAACTCGGCATATAGGTTGATACTGTATCTTAAGCATCCGAAGGGGAGTCATGGAGGGGAGGGGGAGTGCGATTGCAGACATGATGAACAGGTCGAGGGTGAGGAGGAGCATGAGCATCAGCATAACTGTGGGCATGGCCACCATCATCACCTTGGACAGGGAGGCGAGTTTGATGATGAGCTTTATATCTAAGGGGACGGGAGGGGAGGAAACCAGTGCTCGTAGGCAAATACTGCCAGCTACAGATATAATCCCTTTCACATAGCCTAACCTCCCAAGGTTTTCTTGTCCGTCTGTCTGTCTCTGTGTATGTGTGGGGTATATTTATCGCCTAAAGATAGCCTTTTAGTAGAATATCATATTTCCCCCCCCCCCCCCCCCCCACAAAAACAAACCCCAATGATTCGAAAGTGAAAGGGAAGTTATTTCCCCCCCCCCCCCCTTTCCCCCAAAGACCTAAAATATCTGTCTAGGTTTATATTTATGCTCAAATTTATCTATTTATTTTGTGTGCGTGTGTGTGTGCATAGGTGTGAGTGCGTAAGTGTGAGTGTGAGTGTGAGTGTGATTGTTGCTTGTTGCTTGTCACATCTCCATTCTACTTACTTGTATAACTGAAGCCACGCAATTATCTCCTCTTCTTCTTCTTCTTCTTCTTCTACTTCTTTTTTTTTTTTAGAGTTTTGTTGTTACAAGACTTTTTATTTTTATTTTTATATTTTTATATTTTTTTTTAGGGAGTGGAACCCGCTGTAAGATTTAGATATAAAAAGTTAATATAATTTCTAACCTTTTATATATAAACCCCCCCTCCCCAATATACACACACCAAACACATCATACTGGCGCCCAATTTTATTTTTATTTTTATTTTTATTTTTTTCGAAGGGGGAAAAAAAAAAAAAAAAAAAAAAATTACCCTGAACCCCCTCCCTCCCCTTTACCCCCCCACTTCCCCGATCCTCCAACCCAAGCAAATAATGAAAAACACAACGCGCACACAGTAAAAGAGCTTGGTGAGGATACTCATGACCAGACCAACGTGATGCATGATACTAGTATCCTTATATATACTGTATATAGCGCCTTTGAAAGAAAAGTCTTGCGGGGAAGGATGTCAAGGTTATAGCGATTTGGGGAGGGTAGGGGGGGAATATGTCCAAGAGATGGATGGAATAGATGGCTGGGGCTATATGAGTCGCGAAGGATTGGAATTTAAGGGATTGGAGAAGCAAAATGTTCAAACATGGTATTATACGGCCTACGACAACAACTGATATCCTTGTGGAAATGAATAACATGAACCTGATCTCGTATTGCACGCCTAGTTATTCCGCATCTGCTATGCAAGTTCCTGTCCTTATTTTGTTCTTTCCGCCCCTTGTAATCCCTCAAACGCCGAACGAAGCTCAGTAGCTTTGATCACAGGACAAAAAAAAAAATCCAAAAAAAAAACCGACCTATTCTTTTTCTTTCCCTTTCCCTTTAATCAAGTCATTCCAAATTTTCCACCGCTCCCCTGCCATCTTGGTACATCTTTTCAAGTGTTTCACACCCGCCAACGCCGTTCCAACCCCCGAACTGCCCACCTGGCCACCTCCCTTTTCTAACTTTGCAATCGTCCTCTCATCCGTCAACACAACCAGTATCCTTTCCTCACACACCCCCTCTTCAAAATCATCCAGATCTGCCAGAATCCACGTCTCCGCTTCCGCCTCCTCCCCCGGGGGGGCAGTGAAAATGCCAAAACTGGATGCAAACGCAAATCGAGTGATGCCCAACGACCTCGTCTGAACCGGATCGCAAACCACTCGGTCTAAATCTGGATCCCATCTCGCAACAGGTAGCTTTGTATCGTTGAGGGCGGCTATAATCGCCGCCCATGCTGCATCAAACGCATTCCCGTCCAGGGAAATCATTACTGTGTCGATATATAGCACCCAATATGCCTTGACCTCTTTCTCCTCTTCTCTTCCATCTCCCTCTCCATCTCCCTCTCCCAAGCCATCTTCTACAATCCTCAAAGCATTTACCTCCACTGGGCAAACTACATCCACCAGGAGGCTTCTAATCCTCTGCGTCATTGCCTGCGCCCAATCTGACGGCGGCCCTGGATGATACGCGGCCGCACACCCCGTATTCAACTCTAAATTCGGGACAATCAGCGGGTAACTCTTCAGCGCGCCACTCCCATCCACCCCAGACCCAACTCCAGAATCAATGCCAGACCGGAGGACTTTTTTCTCTCCGAGGCGGAGCGTGAGGATCTCGCCGCGGACGCCGCATACGACAGCTGTGTCCCCCGTTCGTACTACCGCGGACCCATGGGCGTGGGAAAGTGAGCTTGTGTGGATTGTCGGAGGGCGAAATTCGTCGGCGGAGCGACCAGAGGGACGAGTTGGGGCGTGGGTGCCGGAGTTGGAGGTGGAGGTGGAGGTGGAGGTGGAGGTGGGGCTGAGGTGCCGGAGGAGATAGGAGTTTGGATCGACTTTCTGGTATGTCGCTGGAGGGAACGAGAGGCTGGGGGTGATGTTTGTGGTCATTCTGAATTGCAGTGGGTGTTTTGAGGTTTGCGGCTCTGCGCGGTGATTCTCCTAGCGGTGACGTGAAAAATTAAAAGTGGAAAGGGCTCGACTCGAACCCCGGGTATTGCACTGGTTTTCAGCTTCCCTTTGTCTACGAATGCGCAAGGCCGACGTGCACTCAACAAGGACACAGTGAGGGAGGTTACATGATACAGTGGTCCTGGATTTTCTGCTCTTCTAGAGATAGTTGATGTACTAACTTGGTGGTAGAGCACCGGTTCATACTTCTGGTACCGTGCAGCAAAATCAGATGATCAGATAATGGCTGGTAACTTTATATTCCCCCCCCCGGCCTGATGATACCCAAATTGAACGTCAGCTCACGCGGAGTTATTCAGCGAATCTGATAAAGGCTCAAACAGGGACCTGCTGCGCTTATCTGTTTCTATAAGTTGCACAGGTTGTTGGGCCCTTCACAAAAAAAACGCCACACCAGTGGGCACATTTTTTATTTTATTTGGATACATGCATATTATAACGTAAAGCTGTGGTGGTGAATGAGCCACACGATGGTTGATTTTACCCAGACAACTCGGTACCTCTACATAGAACTTAGAATTATCATTGTACGTACAGGTAGGTTTCATTTCTTGTATCTGTTGATGCACATATAAATAAAAAGTAGTCAAATCTTTGATAATTCAAGTAAAATATTTGTGGAAATGTTACCCTGCCTAACACTCCCTCCTTCCTTCCTTCCCTCCTATCCCCTTCAAAGCCACATCGCTCCCCATGACTAAGTTCTCTAGTTGTACAGGTTTGCAAACCTGTCCTGCCTGATGCTAGAGGAATTGATGTTCTTGCATGAATCCAAAGATCTTGCTGCCTTTGATTCTTCATTGATACAACTCTTAGCTTACAACTATATCTCACTCAACACCACAAGTGCACCGTCGCAGGACTCTACAGCAATCTATACTTCTAGTCCAGCTGCACCTATAATTCGTGAGATTCTTCAACAATCAATTCAACACAAAGCGGAGGAATCCCCCAATAATTGAAATTCATCGAAGGATATCATTCCGCGGTAAAAGACCAATAACTAGATGACAGTAATAATCCAGCGCCCACCCACCAATCGGACTACTCTCGCAATTCAACATAATTCGCAGGAAACAACCCACGCTTGCCATTATATGTTCCTTCCCACCAGTCATCATCTGGGAACGCCTACCAGCATATTAGTATGTGTACATTCCGGCAATTTTGGCAACTTACAATATCCTCAATAATTGCACCATCTGGGAATGATATCTCATTCCCTTCAGCGGCGTCATAATCATACTGCGCCACAGCACTCGGCCCCATGGCATGGGTGGCTGGCTCCTGCTCTGGCTCCGGCTCTGGGACTGGCCTGCTCGCCGTTGTTGGTGGTGGAGCAGGTTCCTCATGCTTAGTCTCGATCAAAACGACATAAATCGATGGGAATAAACCAGTCTCTCCTTGGGAGTTTGTTCCAGCCCACCAATCCTGTGAACGTTAGCAGAGTCAAATACATGTAGATGGGTGCAGGTGCTCACTTCATCAACCATGTCGATATTGGTGATAATCTCTCCTTCAATAAGGTTAATCTCATTAGTATCGGCCTTTTCGTAATCATACTCGACCTTGGCAGTCTGTCCTGCGCTGTGAAGCCGGGCAGCCACGTGGCCACGCTCGCGAGCAGGCTCCTCCTCTGGCAAATCTTCCTCGTGAGGGATCACCATGCTCAAGCTCTCGACTGGGAGGCTCTGCCGGGGCTCCTCCTCTACCTTCCGAACTGGCTCCTCCTCACGACCTCTGCCAACTGGCATGGCAATACGCACGGGGCTGCTGGGCACAGGGGGGGTTGGTGGACTGGGTGGAGTAGGTGAGCGTGGAGGTTGCGGAGGAGGTGGCGGAGGCACTGATGCATCCTGTTCAGTGAGTTGCGGTCGAGGTGGGAAGCCTGGCATGGCAATTGCCCCAGAGCCAGCGAGTGACGGGCGGCTGTCTTGAGGTGGTGGTGATGCCGAGCGGCCAGAGTATCCTGAATACTGAGCACCCATTGGGGGGGCACTACCAAATTTACTCTTCATTGCGCTGACACCACTGAACGCAGGCTCTTCAACATCTGCCGTTTTGGGTCGTGATCCCGTTGACGACGGAGACATGGCACTGGGGATTGATTCACCACGCTCCCGCGCCTTCTTTTCTGCCCAAAGCTGGGCTGGGGATTTTCCACCCATAGATGCAAAGTCCTTGTTGGCAGTTCCCACAGGAGCAGAAGTTGGAATGTGCCCAACTCCACCGGGGGTAATAGGCTTCGTGCCGAAGCTTGGGGCTCCTGCACCGAATTTCTTTGCTGGCTTTGGCTTTGGAAGAGAGGTCAAACGTTCTGCCTGGCTTGGGGGCGGCGTTGTGAATGCTGTGCTTCGCCCAGTAAGAGACTTGGGTCTTTCCTCCGGTACAGACTCCTTGGGCTTTGCCTGTGCACGGATGGCAGCAATATCCACCTTTCCAATTGGTTGGTATGCCCCCTTGACTGGTTCGGGACGTTCTTCCCTTGTTTTGCTTGCGGCTCTAATGGCGGCAATGTCAACTTTACCTACAGGAACATAGGCACCTCTTACAACTTCTGGTCTGTCGTTACCTGTCCTCCCTGGACCGGATGTAGTGGAGGTTGGCATTGCTTTTAGCGCCTGGATGTCTACTTTTGTTGGCTTATACGCAGACTGAACGTTTTCCAACTTCGATCGAGTGATTTGAGGTGCATCTTCTCCCCATCCATCATCATCAACATTTCCCTTTGCCTTATAGCCATACGCAGCAGAACGAGATGTTCCGGTGGTGGTTGATGGCTTATAGGCGGGTTTAGCAGCAGTGGGGGGAGGGGGGCGAGTGGACGCAGTGGGAGCAGCTGTAGAGGCAGAGTACTTTGCTCCGGAGGCGTCAGCTACCTTTTGAATGATTGAATCTGGTGTAAGATCTGATTCGGAACGTGCTGTGATTTGAACGTGGTACCCCTATTCCATTAGCACCATCAAGTGTGATCCAGTACAGTAACTTACATGCAACACTTTTGAGATGGCAGCTAAATGTCCCGTGAAATAGCCCTTGACTCGTTCAGGAACCCCCTCTCCGCACTGCGTCGAAGTCAGCACTGAACACAATGGTGTATCAGCCTCCTTACCCAGCCAATTAAAACAAACTTTGCAAGTCCAGAATTGCTGTCCTTGACTTTAACGAATGCAAATTGGACTTTGCCTTCGCTAAAATCATCAATGAGCTCCGACAGCTCTCCCTCTGTGATAGTATTAGCTTTGCCCACCGCATTTCTCCCTCCTCACTCACCTCCTGTTGCCTGCACTTTCACCACGCTGTCCTTTGGGGGACCCTGCATAAAGGCACTCTGTAATGGCGCAGACACGGAAAAAACAGCCCATGACGCCCATGTCGGGGAGGGGTTCTTGCTGGGAGCAGAGTCGACGAGAGATCTGTATGATTTATTGATGGATGGTCCATTTTGGGAGAGATCCAAGCTGGCCATGATTAGGTATTCTGCAACAGTGCGTGGGAGAAGTGGGTTAGGAGCGGGGCAATGTCACAGCACGGAATTGAGAGAAATAGATGCTGAATAGGGAGAAATCAATATAATATATACGAGTGAGCAGGACGCGAGTGATCCTTGGAGCTGGTAAAGCTAGATGGCTCAGAAGCTGCGGAGACGGAGATCCGACGGGCGGCGGTCACGACTGATATCTCGGTGCTCCTCGAACGAAACTTTCAATCCACTTACGACGCAGCTTGTCTGAAGCCGTGGCTGTGGAGGCTGGCCAGCCAACCAGACCACCTGCAGAACTAAGGATACGTAAGTACTGTCATGTGCTATGTACATAGCGGCTTGGCGTCACTCTTCGAGACTGGCGTCATGCTGCCTGGCAATTGCACAACTGCAAAGTTTGTTTGGGTTCGACTAAAGTTTGTTCAGACTTGGTGACGAAAGTAGCAAGATTGTTGGTCGGTGGGTCTGTATCCCCAACTACTTATTTCAAGAATGTTCTAGTACACGAAGAGAGGCATTGTCAGCTTGTTGGAAAGAAGCAATGATGACTTGCCGAAGACGAATCCGAGGACCAAGTCTAGAAAGGCCCAATGATATGCATATCCACTACTGTGATTGTATGTACATAAGTATCTATACTGAAATCCAACCAGACTTAGGTAGTCTGAAGATCTGAATGCTATATGCTATCTAGTCTGGTTGGCACTATGCTATTTACGAATCAGTTCTCCGTACAGTACGTAATATGCCAAGACCGCTCCAAGTGCTGACTCATCTGCTGGCACCAATCATGGCGGGCTTCACCTCAACACCAGATTCCCTACACAATCCGCGATGGACACCATGAGTTGATCCTGCTACCTGGTCCTCCCGTACGTTAAATCGATTGACGAACCGTACCTGCGTCCGCACCCAGGCTAATGCTTCCCCACACGCGCTCGGGAAGCCCGGGGGTTTCCCGTCCCTTTTTTGTTCCCTGCAATAGGACCCATCATCATGCTCGTTTTCCATATCACGTGAGGGGTCCGCTAGGCTTGCTTCTGCCCAGGGTCTGCCATGGCGAGCTCACTTTCCCCCTCCCCCCCCTACCTTGTCGACCCATCACATATCAGCACGATTCGCACGCAAATTCCCCCCCCCAAAAAAACAAGGGCAAAGTCCCCTTCAAAAAGATCCGTCAAAATGCCTCTCGCCACTGCCGTTTCTCTATAAAACAAAGCTTCCCACAGTTAACCACAAAGCACCCGTAAAGTTGTCCTTGTACGCCAACTAATAAGTAAGTGGGCTGGCGACAGGTAAGCTGGTCCCCACAAGCTTTTCTCTTTTGACAGCCAGTGACAAATCTCTGGAGATAAGCCTCCGTCGGAGCTTCTCCCACACCACAGTCACATCGAATTTCCCTCCTCACTCATTTATAAGGGGACCTGATCCCATCCCAATTAGTGGGTCTGCCCCAAAATCAGAGGGAAAAAATGACACGGTCGGCAGATTTCATCTCCTTCGACTTCGTTTCCTGCACCTTGGCCGATGCCGACGGTAAAGTGCATCTTGACGTGGAAGACGGGGACGATTACAACCCTGAAGAGGATCTATGCGAAAGCTCACAAAGCACAAAATTCGACTGCCCCGTCCGCACGCCACTGCGACAATCAGACCTTGTCTTACACACGACGGCAACTGGAAAGAGACGCGCAGATGGGCAAGGTGAATCGTGTGGTCCTCCAGATGATGTGAAACGCCCCCGGTTAACCCCACCGAGCACCTCAAAAGCTTTGACACTTCCAGAGGTTGTGTGGGCGGGCATATTTTCTCGGCTGCCACCGCAGAAGTTGGCACAGCTTAGACGCACATGCCGTGCATTTCAAAATTATCTGCTCAACCAGTCAATATGGCGAGCGTCAAGAAAACAATGGATGCCAGAGATGCCAAAGCCGGCATTCAACTTGAAGGAATGGGAGATGCTGGCTCTGGCAAGGGGCGATGGTTGCATGATTTGTGGACACAAAGCATACACTAGGGCTGTTTACTGGGCGTTCAGGGTACGTTGTTGTACGCAATGTTTCAATCAGAATATGACCAAAGTAAGGAACCCAAAAAGCAGAAGAACGGCTCTTGATCGTTATTAACTAACCCCCCCCCCCTTAGGAGTCTGCACTGTCAGAGAGCGATTTGCCGATAGCACTTCTGACAGCATTGCCATTTGGTTTTATTGATGCATCAGGGCAGTGGGTGCCAAATGCAATGGTTCAATGTCCAGGAGGAGGTCTCACCAAGGTGTACTGGAATGCAGATCTCAAATCCATCAAGGAACGCTATGACGAAGCGAAGGCCATGAATGCAGAAGAGGAGTGGTTGAAAGGTTTAGAAAGCGAGGGTATCGAACACAAAATTGACATCATTAGGATGGAAACTTTTGAAAGCAGACGAGCAAAGGGTAAATCAATTGCAAATTTCCCTAAAACACTAATCCAAGGAGCCAATCATGCGGCGAAAACGAAAGTCAACTGGCACCAGCTCCAAGGAAATTCATCTATCGCACATTCGCCCCAAGCTCACCATTTTTCACCTTCGATTCACCCAGGGATGATGCAAATGTCTTTCCCTCCACGCCAACATGCTCACAGTTCCCCAGTAATGTTTCCCACTCAGCAGGGGCCTTTGACAGCAGGAGGTTCATGGCCAGGAACTTTCAATGGTGAGTATTATTGGTTTTCATGAATGGAACAAATTTGTCTCGTTCATCTTTCTTGTTATCTCACAGCACTCACTGGGAGCGTTTACAGGTCAACCAGCACTACCAAAGCAACACCCACAGGTGCGAACACCCGCAACGCGCAATGAGCGCAGCATGATAGAGGCTGCAGAAGTGCGAGCGCGGCGACAAATGGAAATTGAAGCTCGGTGCTTGAAACTGAATCCACCATTGTTGCCAAATGTGCTTCAGCATATCCCTGCTTTCAAGGCCTCTATCGTGATTGCGATACCTCTCAATGAGCAGGCTTGGGGTAATTTATTGCCAAAACTCCTGGAACAGCGAGAGGAAGCCGAGGAGAAGGAACGAGTGAAAGCAGAGGGGCAGATCAAGCTTCAGAAACAGATCGAAGAAAAGAGAGCCTGTGATACACTCCAAAGGGAGTTGAAAGAAAAGAAAGAGAGAGAGTGGGAGGAATCTCAGGCTCCTGTGAAGGAAAAATTGGACCAATACGCAACCGAGATCATTAACCTCTGGCTAAGCCGGACTCCGGTGAATCAGCATCCAAACGTCAACAGAGAGTCCGCCTTGCGATTCGCTCCAGAAGTCCTTGTACAGGTCAGGAGACGATTTTACGACGAGAACCCCTATACCCCACAGGATCCTAACCACTATATAATGCTCGACCCAAATTCTGCACATGGAGCAACCACATTAGACACACCTTCTGGAAAGAGGCTAATGCTGGAGAACATGAAATATGTGTTTGATACTAAAATCAAACCAATCACTGACCAAGTTCGCAAGGAGTTGTTTCTGTGTAGTGGGTGTGAAAGTAGCCCCAAATTCTATGGATTCGAGGGCGTTATTCAGCATTATGCAGCTAAACACACTAATCTGATGAGCTTGGGAAGTGTCATTGTACACTGGAAGTCTGATTGGCCTTACTGCCCACCTTTTGTTTTAGATCCTGTTGCAGCAGCCTCCGGATTGAAGCACATGTCGCATGCTTCTCATCGCCAACAATTCCAAGTCAACAACAATCCGAATGCCACTTCCACATTTGGCTCATATAATACGACACACATGGGCATGCATATGAGCGCGCAAATGGAGATTTCACACCAGACGATGATATCTAATGGCTATCCAAACGAGGGCGCCTACCTGAATGGTATATATAGAGCATTCCCAGTCTCACACCAGCAATACCCGGCGCATCAACACGATGGGTCGATGATGCAAACAATAAACTTAAATACTCCAATCCAGGCATTAGTACCGCCAACCTTTGCCTCTTACCAACAGCAGTCGGGAACACAGCGGGCCCAATTGGAGGAGATTGCCGCCACCGCTCGCGAAGCTTGGTTCCAATTGAACGGGATCAAGGATCTCCCAAGCTCGGTCAGAGTCCACTACGTAATCCGGAAGGTTGTCAAGGCGTTTCAGGCCAAGTTTCCCCCTTTACTTCCCCAGCTCAATATTTTTATCGAGGCGTTGAGAGAACATAACTTGATGAAGCCAATGCGCAACGTGAACGGACTGCAATGTCTTGCTTGCATAATCAATCCACCCCATTTAAACAGCTCTAGTACTGGTATACACCCTATTGGCCGTGTCTTCACTCTTATATCTTTGATACAACACTTTGAGATAGTCCATGTTGTGAGGAATAGGTCTCCGATCAAGATGGACTGGAAGACACAGATGATCAAGTTACCAGAAGCCAGAGTCATTGGGATGTTGCGTGATGCAATGGGAATGGATGAAGAGAAGCTTAAACTGCTCAAGGAAGTCTTCCCTGTGGCTTTCAATCTGCCATTGCCGATGAGATCTACAGGCGGATTTGTGCCTTCCCCAGGACCATTCCCCAAGCCTTCGCAGTCTGCTACACCGAGCTCCTCCATCGCGCCCAGCTCTCCATCGCCTCTGAGAAGTGTGGGAACTAAAGAGGCCTCACCCATCGCGGAACAGCTTTCTCAATCCCCCAACAGCCTAGAAACGCCAAGTCCTTCTCCCACTCAGAAAATGATGAAGCGCGAATTGTCCCTCGAAGCAGAACTGAGGAAAAGGCGAGCTCTAGTCGTCAAACAGGAAGCCTCTGAATCCACCTCAGAAACACGGCCACTAAAACGAACACACCTTAGAGCCGCAGAGACGTTCCTTGAAACCTTCATGGGGGAGGGGGCCTGTGGGGATACGGGTTTCCCTGAAGTAGCCGCGCGTGAAGTTAAACAAGAATTCCCCGAACTGGCCTTTCAGCAAAAGAAAAATCGAAAGCATGAAGATGAAGAGATTGGCGGGTCTGAGATTGTACCGCTTGTAAGACCTATTACCCCGAGATCAGAATCACCGCCTAGTCCCCGTTGGCCTAAGCAGAACTCTGTCGGAATATACTCTAAGGTGTTGGGCGAGTACAATCGGCAGAGTTCTCCAGGCAGAGAGGAGGAATTCAGGCATCGCCCTGCTTCTCCATTCAAAGGGAGGTATCGTAATCCTGAGGGCCACCCTGGTTATCTTTTGCCACTGTCTCCAAGACCCAGAAGCCCTCGAAGAGGAAGAAGCAGTGTTATCATGCCTGAGGAGCGAGGTAGGGCGCTCCATGCTCGTCCATGCTCCCCTCATAGCCGATCACGAAGCCCGAGACTACGTTATCTACCTCCCCACCATGCGGAGCTCTACTATAACCGCGATTACAGAGTCGAGCTATGCTCTAGAGATCCTCTACACTATGCACGTGATTATATACCTAGGGGTTATATTTATCGGGAGAGGAGCAGGGGTTCAGTTAGGCCTCTCTCTCGCCACCGTACCATTCCAGCAGACTCACGTTGCTACGATGTCGTCTACGAGAACGCTCGGTACGTCGACGAGATAATCGGCCCCACAATGACCGCAAGAGAAAGATCTAAAAGCCCCCCTGCTGAATTGAGCTCGAGAAGTCAACCAATTCCTCGGGATTACAAGTATGTCTATGCTCCTTCAGCTGCTCACCATGCCCCACCTTATTACCTTTACCCACTCCCAGCAGCGGTACCTTCTCCGTACCTTACCTATATTGAAGAGAGTAGATATGCACGGGAAACAAGGTCACATAGTCCGATTTATGGCATTGAACGAGCCCCGCCAGCACCACCAAGGGGCCAAGAACAATTTGAAGATGAAGAGGAATACCTTATGGAACGACGGTACCGAGAGCGAGATATGATAGCCGTAACAAGGGGCAATGCCGAGCATCCTGATACTCAAAATCACCACACTGATGGGAAATACGATGACGCCCCTGTTTCCAGGCGGAGAGCACTAACTTGATTCACATTTTATTATTTTTTTTTGATATACCCTGCTGTTTAGTCACTAAACCATTGGAAGATCTTGGTTTGATATAATTTACCATCAGACAGTGTGAACCATGTTGGTCCTCAAAACCTTGGTTTCATATCCAGATTTCCTGGCTACGATTTTTTTTTACAATTTTATCACGGATCTCATCTGGCTTGGGTGGACTTTTCGATGGTGTTTAGGCTAACTGACTCTATTATGCGCTTGGGTGAGTGTTTACACATATTCTGCTTATCATCCATCTACTTCAGCGGGTCAACAACCATCACCTTCTATGGAAAAAATTTGAGAGGCGTTTTGTTCAGTTTCTCCTTACCCTTCTTCTACTGAAATCAGGTCTAGGTGAGCTAGCGGAGGGCTTCTGGTTAGAATTTCCGCATCAAGTTAATTTTCTTGTGATCTGGGTACAGTGAGTACTCGTTTTGTTTTTGCTTTTCGGTGGCTGTTTGGGTCTTGAGTGGCATCTTGATGACGTTATGGATTTCTTCCTTTTTGGTTTATAATGGTTTTGCAGCGACTTTGCGAAGAAGTGATTTTTGTCATACCCTCCTCCCGATTCTTTTGTTACGATGTCGAAATGGTACATGTTTGTGTGAGTGTGCCATTCCACTCCTTTCTTGGCTGGTATTTTGCTTTTATGGCTTTACTCGAAATTTCTTTTTCTCCTTTTTTCTCCCTCTTGCTCTTGGTGTAGAATGCTCTACTTTCTTCCTGTCTCATGATTAGCACAATACTTGCGCTAAACATAGATCAAGTTACTTACTCCATTTGCTTTGGCGCCAAGGTCCTCGTAATTCGATCGTTTATTTGCTTCTTAAATGCAATGGGTCCCTTCATCTAATGATGACGGACAAGATGCATATACAGTACATACAGTACATATCCCATCTCTTTGAGATATGGTGGACTATGCATGTGGGGCATTCGACATTGGGAACAAGTGAGACTGCTTTACCGGTTTTATATTTCTTTTCTTGATTCTTTTCAGGTCTTTGGTGCGATCTATTATGCACCTCTCTCCTCGCCTCAGCTTCCCTTATTTACTCGAACGGCGAGCTCAGCATGTTATACAGCGCATAAGCACTAGATACACCTTACTTAGACTTGCTGCATACTGCGCTGTATGTTCCGGTTTGGAAGCACCGCAATCTGGTTGGCAATTCTAAAGTTTAATATACTCTGTATGCAATGCAATGCTTGTCTTATATTGAGGTACTTTAGTTAGAGTTCATCCCTATTCTCACATGAGGTTGCCTTTCCACACCACACCGTTCGGCCACCCCCCCTCCCCCTCTCCTCCCCTTCCCCAAAAACCAGTAAAGGTCATGTCTCATTTGCCTTTCTCCGAAGCAAAATGAAAAACGGAGGTTAAAAGTATCCTTTGTAACTTACTTACTACACTTATAAAATAAAAATAAAATAAAATAAAAAAAACATGGGACCTTCACCCGTAGGTTTCTTAAAAAAAGCCAGTACCGGTAGTGGAACTTTTTTATCAATTATCAACAAAAAATCAGGAAACAACTTTTAAGAAAGTTTCTTTTTTTAAGAAAAAAAAAATTTTTTTTTTGCTTTGTTCAAACCCGCACCCCCCTGGGCGCACCAAATTGGGAATCCCCAAACTGTCACCTCCGCTCCACCAAGATCAAACCCAGGTGCCGGACAACGGGGGGGTGCACCACCGGCGGTGATGTAATCCAGAACTCATCATCAACCCCCCATGTATGATGCATACAGGGGAGGGGAGGGAAGGGCGTGCATGTAATGTAGGTATGTATGTACACGTGTAAGATATGACTATAAAATGGAACGATGGATGATGCGGGTTACTTTATCGTGTCTGACAAATATCTGCTGTTGCAAACTAACCTATGTGGGGATTCCGGATTTCGGATGTGATGTGATCCAATAAAGGGGATTGTAGGATGGTAATAATATATAACTTCTAATCCCGAGCAGAGCTGATGTGAGTACTTTATTCTACTCTACTTCGCAGGGGGCCATCGGGCATCTGTTTAACACCCCTAGCTTACCCGAATGGATTGATTGAATCTCTAACCTAGATCACTGTATTAATTTACACACTACCTAGCTAGAAGGTTGTTTGCAGATACGATCGGCCCCGCAGCGAATGATATATTGGATCTAATCAAATCAAAGGCTACATGTGCAGAAATAGAAAACACTAAAAGGAAAAAAGAGCCAAGACACAAGACCCTGTGAAGGGGACACACCCAATATAATAAAAATCCACGAATCGACGAAGCTGAAAAAACATGGAACGAAAAAAAAATTTAAAAGTCAAAACACCATTTTGAGTTATATATCTATTCCCACGACATGATCTCGGTTATGAAATCCTTATTAAGCATTACTCTCAGTTAACTATTGCTGATTGGTCCTAATGCTCTTGCTCCCCATGATGCACCTTATGGTTATCATCCTGTTTCGTAGGGTGCTCTGCTGAGTGCCCCCTTCCACCATCATGATGTTCCTCAGCTTGTTCCTCAGCGTGCGCATTGTCATGATGCCCCTTTTCCTTCGAACCATGCTCTCCGTCCACAAAGCCTTAAGTATCCTTATGTGATTCATCTTCTAGATGCTCGTGAGCCTCAGAATGTGATTCGTTGTGATGTTCACAGGTACCTTCTTCACGAGAAGTCTCGCTGCGAGGGTAATTATGAAAGTCCTGGTGATGTAAATCTTCTTCTCTGAGATGGGTCTCATCGATATACATAGACACATTACGGGTCCCCCTTTTGCTGTCACTAGATTCGCCATTAGCTTGTTCTTCCTGATCGTCTTGCCCTTCTGCTCGGACTCGTTTCACGTGAATGTCGCTCTCGTCATGTTTGCCTGAGTGGAGTTCGACTTTGTAGTGTTCCCCCTGGCGAAAAGTTTCTTCACAATGTTGCACCTGTGCCTCACACGACTCCTTGTGCTCCGTAATTTCCTTCTGATGATACCCCTCATGCACTTTCTGCTCCTCCTGCTTCTCTGCCTCCTTATCACCCTGATGATGCTCCTGATGCTCCTGATGCTCCTGATGCTCCTGATGCTCCTGATGCTCCTGATGCTCCTGATGCTCCGATGCTCCTGATGCTCCTGATGCTCCTGATGCTCCTGATGCTCCTGATGCTCCTGATGCTCCTGATGCTCCTGATATTCCTGATGCTCCTGATATTCCTGCTGCTCCTGCTGCTCCTGTTGGTCCTGTTGGTCCTGTTGGTCCTGATTTCCCTCAAAATCCCCAAGCTCCTTCTCCCCCTCTTCCTCTCCCTCATCATTATTATGCTTTTCATGATCGCTACCAATTTCTCTTTTACTCTTTGTATTAACTTGATTTGCCTGGTCATTGTCAAGTTCTCTGGCATCTTCATGTCGGCTTTCCGACTCGCGGTAATGCTCCTCATCGCTGGCTCCATGATGTTGTTCATGCCGTTTTATATCTTGCTCCTCATATCCCTCCTCGCTATATTCTTCATGTAGATGTCGTTCATTCTGGCCCTCAAGGTGTTCTTCGCGTGACAGCTCATGCTCCTCCTGATGTGCTTCCTCATGTTCTTCCTCACTGTCATTGTCAATATGGGAAACGCTCTCCGCATCCCGTTGAGTAGCATTGTCACTGTCATAATGTGTATCATGGATTTCTTCATGCTGTCCTTCGTGATACACATGACTATGGATTTCGCTTTGGTGATCGTACTGGCCCTCCTCGTGCTGCTCGCCATGTCCATTCATCCCGCCCTGATGATTGCTACTGTGATCCCCTTCATGATTTCCTTCAATGCGGCTCTTCTGGTGTAGCTCATCGTGTACATTATATTGGCTTCTGTCACAATCGTAGTGGCCGTCGCCTGCCTCATCGTGCTGTATATCATAGCTACCTTGGCTTTGAATATCGCTGTGTTGTTTTTCCTCACCCTCCTGGTCGTGTGCTTCACGACTCCTCCCATTCTTCTCACTGTCGAGTTTCTCAGATGTATGTTTCTCTTGGTCGCTCTCATATTGCTCTTCAGGGATCACATGCAGCTCTTCAGCATCAGGATTGTTCTGGACTTCACTCTGAAGGTCATCAAGGGCCTCCTCATGGTGCTGATTATGACGGTTCCCATTTCCTCTATTCTCGTCCACTGATTGTTCCTCATAGAACTCTCCACGAGCCCCCTGTTGATAAATTTCGTAGTTTACCTCAGTTTGTCCATCATAATAATGACTTGCGTTGTTGCTGTCATAACCGTTGTTGACTTCTTCGCGCTGACCTTCATCACCGTATTGGCTACCAACATTGTTTTGCTCCTCTTCCAATGGGCTTTGGCTTCGACTGACAACATGCTGCTCAGCTTCTTCATGTACTGCAGCTTCTCCAAGGCAGATGCCATTCTCTTCATCATCCACCTCTCTGTGCACCTCTCCATGTTTCTCCTCAATTTGCACACACTCCCCGTCATCCTGCCCCTCGCGGTCGCTTTCATAATTCACCTCAGTTTGGGGATCATATTTGCTTCCATAATCATGCGTCTCCTGAGCTGTATCATGTAACTCTTCTACCTCATCAGCTTCATCATCATCCTGTTCTAACCGGCTTTGGGATCGAATGGCAAGAGGCCCTTCTGCTTCATCATGTTCTGCAACAAGCTCTCCATGATATCCCCCATGATGTCCTTCCTCGAGCTCCTCTACATGTTCCCCCCCACGCTCTGCACCGTGATCACCATGGTGCTCATCCTGTCCCTCTCCGCCAACCCTTTCCACCTGCTCGCTAGTGATAATTTTAGTCCGGGGATTGTACTCGCTCCAGTGATCACTGTCATATATTGTTTCATGGGCTGTACCATGCAGTTCTCCATCCCAATAGTGACCGTTGACCTCATAATTGTCCTTTTCGAGTCGGCTTTGACTGCGGCTGTTATGGTCCAGCCCATATTCCTGTTCTTCCGTCCCTTCATGTCCCGCAACATGTTCCACCTCATGCCTCATTTCATGCCTCATTTCATGCCCCATTTCATGCCCCACTTCATGCCCCACTTCATGTTCTATCGCCTCCACATTATGATCTTCCTCTGAGTTGTCGAAAGTCACCTCAGTCTGCGCACCATATTGGCTCTCGTGGTCAGTTTCAGAATATGCTTGGTGAGGTGTGTCATGTTCTACAATGTTCCGATCATATTCATACAGCTCCTCCTCCCCTTGGTCACTTCCGTAGCCAATCTCAGTCTTTCCACCATAATTGCTTCCGTAATCACTCTCGTGGTGTTCTTCGTCGAATTGGTGTTGCTTATCATTCCCAACTTGGCTGCCTTTTTCGGGGAATTGTTCTTGCTGGCTTTGACTTCGGAGCTCAACTTGATAACCCTCACGCCCTTCCTCTTCCTCATGCCCTTCCATTCTCTTCTCCATTTCGATATCCTTATATCCACTAATATGCTCATGACCTTCTACTTCCTCATCTCTTTCCACGTCCTGTTGTTCCTCCCCTCTCTCATACCTTACTATATGCCCCTCATTGTCGTGCTCACCCTCGTGCTCCTGTTTATGCACGTTCTCCTTTTCAACCCCACTCTGGCTGTCAGCATCGAATCGATCATGATCTTGCCGGCTGAGGTCTCGGCTTTCAATATGCGGCTCACCCTGATGTGCTTCGGCTTGATTATGTCCTACGACATGTGCCTCCTGGTAGTTTCCTGTTGGTGCCCCTTTGAGCTCCCGGCCCTGTTCATACTTATCTCTTTGACTATCATGCCCTTCATGTGCCACAATCTCCAAACCCCTCGCCACATGCTTCTGTCTAATAACATTGTCGCCTTCCTCCCCACTAGACTCTGCAACCCTATATTGGACCTCCCAATCTTCCGCCGCCCACTGGGGGTCCGCCCCGTAGTCCTCCCCATCACTCTCGGCACCCAAGCCAAAGTCAAAGCTTGCTAATTCAACTCCTCCCGGTGTCTGTCCCTCCAATGCTACTGGTGGGAGAGGTGGCAGTTCGGTTAAACCATCTTCCGCTTCTCTCATCGCCGTTCCACGAGCAACATCCTCTTCCTCATCGTCATCTCCTCTCCGTTCATAATCACTCTCTTCATCGTCTTGGCCCCCAACACTTGCCCCACAGCTGTCAAATAATGATTCGTCGTCGAGATCCGGCTCTTCCTCTATTTCTTCATCTACAACGGGCTCCTCGCCTGGCTGGCTAAGGTACGTCCCGCCCCCATCGCTGTAAACGCTATTGACGTCTTCATCAACATCACGGCTACTATTACTATGTCTGAATTCCTCTGCTTGCGCCCGCATCTCATCCATGTCCGTTCCCACATGTTTTACTTCCTGCCTCACGGTATGGGATTTCACCCCGCTCTGGCAATCATACTCGCTATCAAGGTCTGTGACCGCACCTGTGAGGTTATGTCCTTGTAGGGGGGACGCAGAACGGTTCTGTAGGTGTGAGGTTGGGTGGTCTACTTTTGATGGCTCAGTTGGTATGTGTGAATGTTCACCTTCATAAGGGTGTATATGCCTTGTAATGTCCTGTTCCCCGCCCTCCGGGATATGGCTGATCTCGGAATGGGCCTCTGGTTCTAATAATCTCAGCCAGATCATAGACACTCCTTCGTCAATGGGGAGATCTCTATCCAAAATATCCGGCACAGCTTCCCCCGTAGCATGCTCAATAACATTTTCTCTTGGCTGCCTCATCGCAACTTCTGAGACATCCCTTACGGTACCTTCATTTGCAATCTCCACTCGCTCAACTATACCTTCTGGTATAGCCCTTTCTACCTCGCTGCCAGCAACACCCCCATAAAAGTTCTCCGTACCCAGCGAGAGTATTGAAGCAGCTTCAGCAATCCCCCGGCCTAGCGTAGACACCTCAGCGTCGCTCATTACGTCGCTCCGCACGTCGTCTACTTCCTCTATCGCTCTTGACTTGCTGCTCCCCTCTTCAACCACCGCTGTTAACGTTTTATCTTGTAATAGGCCCCTTTCTGTCTCGGATTCTAACCTCAATCGCTCGGCCTCAGCTAGTGCCTCTCTCTCGGTATTCCTTTCCTTTTCCTCAGCCTCGGCCTTAAGCTTTTGCCTTTCTCTCTCCCGCTCCCGTTCCAACTTCTTCGCAGCTACCTCAGCTTCGATTTTAGCTCTCACTTCCTTCCTCCGAATCTCTCTCTGTCTCAGCCTTTCCCTCTCCATTTCCTCCTCGTCAGCACGCACTTTCGCCTCAGCCTCTAATCTCAACATCTCCCTCTTTTCTTTCTCCTCTGCAACTAATTGAGCCTCCACCTCTTCTGCGTCCCGGATTTCCTGCTCAACCCTGGCTAACATGTCCTGCTCAGCTTGCCACTGTTCGAGCTCAGCTAGCTCCCGTAAAGCCATTTCCCTATCTTTCTCCTCCGCTCGCTGTGCCTCCAGCTCCATCCTCGCCAACTCCTGCGCCGTTTCGAGTAGCCGCTCTCTCTCTCTTTGCTCTTTCTCCTCGGCAATCAACTGTGCTTCCGCCTTTGCAGCACTCTCAATCTCAGCCTCTATTCTTGCCAGTTCTTCTAACTCTATTGCTTCCATCAGAGCAGCCTCTCTAGCCTCTTCTTCCTGTCGTTGAGAGCTGATCCACGCTTCCTCCAGCGCCCTTAGCCGTTCCTCCTTTTCGGCTTGGATTCTCGCAAGCTCCCTCTTCTCAACCTCCTCCCGTTCAGCCTTCAGTCGTGCTTCTTCTTTCCTTTTCCTTTCGTATTCTTCTTTGAGCCTCGCCTCCTCCTCCTTCCGCTTAAGTTCTACAAGTTCTGCTAGCCTCCATGCTTCCTCCTTCTCTTTTTCCAGTCTTTGTGATTCCTCTTTCTCCATATGCTGAGCCCTCATCCTAGAATCCTCTATATGGGGTGACACAGGGGGGTCTTCGACTGCTCTGTCAGATCTTTCCTGCTCTCTTCTTCTCAAAACACGATCTTCTCCGTGTGAGCTTGAACTAGAGCCCGGAATTCCTAATTCCATCTTCCTATGTAAGACCGGTAGACAATCAGAGAACAGAGCTATTCCATGTGTGAATACATGCCCATCATCCAGTACCGTATCCTGTTGAGAGATAGCTGGTACTATTCCCTCCCTATAAATCAGGGGCAGTAGATGAAGCACGAGTTTCCTCTTTCCAGTAGACCCTCCTTGGATCGACTCAATAAGCTTTGAGTCTGATACATAAGGGAGCTGATTCTCGTACGGATGGTGTCCCCACACTGGATCATCGTCTTCAGTTTCAACCCTAGCCACGAACATTTCCTTCTCTAGTCGAGCATACCGCCATGTTTCGATCGCATATTTCACGACTCTTCGTACCCCAGCGGAAATCCTATCCAAATTATCGGGTTCCGCAAATGGGCGGATCTTCGTAATGATTTCGTCAATCACAGTAGTAGCTGCAGTCGCAGCATGTTGTTTTGCCGAGTTGGCAGTATATGCCGCAATAAGAGTATAGTTCCGCCACACAGCTTCCCTACGTGTGGATTTCTTGCGTAGATGCGAAGACATTGCTTTCAACAGGGAATCGGCATTGTCATAGCGATTAGCTAAGGAGAATAAGAAAGGGGAGAATATTCTTTTGCAGAGAATAGTAGATATCACATGCTGAATGTACGCCTGCCTAAGAATACGAGATGCATCTGTGTCAGCAAGGAGGTTGGGAAGGTTTGATGGAATTTCGGCGATGACATCCTGTCACCATGTGTTAGCACAGTAATAGTATGTAGGATAGAATGACTTTGTCAGTACCCCAGGGGGCATCCTAGGTAAGTCCAGGAATTTGGTAGAGATGTCCACAATGTCTTTTGTGAGAGTCGTGAAAGCATCAATGCTGCCTCGGTTAGTTCAATTGCTTCAGTCTGCAACAGCATCATCACTCACTAAAACCCGTCCCCTCGGCCCTTTATTTCTTGTCCCCAGTCAGTATCCCCAATTCTCTTAAGAACATCATTGATTCTCTCGTTCTCCTCCTCCAATTGACGAGTCAGTTGTTCTGAGCTCTGAACCTTCTGCAGCAAACAGCTTTTCTCGGTTTCATGAGTAAAAGCTGTCGTATTCTTCTCATACTGGAGGTATTTGATTTGACCTTCAAGTTGTTCTTTCTCAGCTATCCAGAGGTCACGTTCCTTTTGGAACTCCTCCTCTCGAAGTTTTTTCTCGGTTGCATGGGTTTTTTCCAGGTCCGCTCTTCTTTTACCGACATCCACCTTCAAGGTCTCCAGCTTTGCATAGAACTTGGACTCCAAGGTCCGCATTTCCACCCGATGAGCATCTTTCAATGCTGCGAGCTTCACTGCATGACTATTCTCTAGCTGTAACGCAACCTGGCGGTGAATTTCGTTTGCTTCACTGGCTTTCTTCTCGAATACTTCATTTAGCTCTGCTTGATGGCGTTCTTCGAGGTCCTCGATTTTCGACTCATAAGACTTCATTATGTTCGCCTTCTCCATTGCATGGGTTTCCTCAATCTCTTTGATCATAGCATGGTGCCCCTCCTCCAGTATCTCAATCTCAGCGTCATGCTTCTCTAGTAACTCCAACTTCTCCTCTGAGAATGCCTCTCCATTAACGGCACCCCACTTTTCTCCCTCGCTTCTCAGGGCTTCCTTTTCCTCCTCAAATTTCGAAGCCAGCTCCTGAATCTCGTTGTTCTTCGTTGCTATTATATCATTGAATATGCGAACTTCCGCTTCCAGACTTCCAATCTTGTTGCGGAGCCGGTTCCCTTCTGCTGAGTGCATTGTGGCCATTTGATTAAGTTTGTCTTTCAAGGAGAATATCTGCTTCTCCTTCTGCTCAATTACTTCTTCCTGTGCACGGCTTACTTCCACCAGGGCATTATACTCCAGCAGCTTGTCTTGTATTGACCTATAGCGGTCACATAGTAGCTGTAAATGGGGTATACTGAGGGTAAGTGAGGACAGCATCCCATTAACATTATTCAAAAAGCGACTGAGCTCTTGATAAGGATCTCCACTCCTCAGATTTGCCTTCATTACTGCATTCGAGGCCATTTGTATATTTGGCATGCCCATCGAAGAAGGTATGTCTAGCCCACAATCTCCCTCCAGTATGTGACTTTCATCCACGTTGTATTCCTCTGGAGAATAGCTATAAGAAGGCGTCCCTGCATGGGGACTCTCAAAAGTGTAGTGACTCAACCGTCGTGCTGAGGAAGCTGTTGTAGTTGACGAATGACGTTGATGAGCATAGCTAGGCCTGCGAGATGGAAGGGATTGAGGGCTCTCGTGATGGAACGATTTGCGGGCATTCTGGTGAGTAGGTGATGCTCCACTGTAATTTGTGTAATCAACTGAATGGGCACGACTAAAAGAGCCGCCCTTCCTACTATAATTCTGCGCCGCATTGCCTGAGCGCAAAGGTACATCTATGGGTGTGATATCAACAATATGACGCGGAGGGGACGGCGCAGTTACACTGTATTGATGGCTAGATAATTTCCTACTGTGTCTGCGGGGCGGACTGGGTGGTCTCCGAGATGCACTCGATTGAGACGAGGAAGATGCAGTAACCGGAATGGAATTCAATACTTGGTCCGCGAGTTCTTCGTATCCCGACGATTCTTCTTGAAACATCACTGGCAGACGTTCCGGCTTGATGTCCCGGTTTGTTGTTTGTGCTTTCCCTGTCTGGGTCTTCTTCAGGTCCAATGACTGGACCGCAGTTCTCTTTGGCGATTGCTCCCTCGACTCGGATATCATTGATCCATCGCACCCACTCTTCCCTGGAGAATTGTTGCCATCTGAATTGACACGTGCCATTATTTCTATATTCAGGGACTTAATGCCACAGAAATGCGCAAATTCGACGGAGATTCCAGATTTTGGACTCCCTCCTCAGTAGCTTTCCGAACAGTGCATCCAGTATAGGTATAGCCAGCCTTTCTGATCCCTTTTCGACAAACGGTTCGTTCTTGCGAAAAGTGCTGATTTGCTCAAAATCCAAATATGCGACTTGTGAAGCACGTTCGTACATGCGAAGGTGAGCTGTGATCGGCTAGGGTGAACCAGCTGAGATAAAGTCACTCACGTCGATCATAGCTGATTCTGCCAACTGCACCTACATCTTTTGTATCATTGAATTTCGGAAAGCCATTCCATCCCAAATGAGAAATGAAGCCGATAGCACATTAACTAGGTATCAAATAAAGCTGAGAGGTATTTTTTTATCTGTCATCACAATGTCAACAGGCTCCCATGACGTGATAGGATATGAGTTAGTATGATTTACATGACCTGTACCTCCAAAACAGGACGAATTTAATGACGATATCAACTGATGTAGCTTACCACAGACGGTTCGAGACCGAAAATCTGATTTCAGGGCTATACTGTACTCTGAGGTACCCCATATTACTTTTCACGTGCTTGTTGCCAAGCGGCAAACTTCAAAATCCTAACGCGATACCCAAGTGTTACCCTGAATTGATTAAAGTACCTTGGTCTGGGGACGAAGATTCTTTGAGAGTAAAAAAAAATAAAAGAAGACCTATTAATTGAAGTCTAGCGGCTGATGGTCTCCAACTGACTGGTCACAAATTGAGTCAGGTAGCATAGTTCCTTGTTTTTAAGTTCCGAATATAACTACCGAATATTTATTAGCTTCTTAGGGCCCCACTTGCTAGCACTCTATTCTCAGGGTACATGATGATGATACAGGGACATTTATTGAATACTTTTGATGCTGAAAGTTGTGCCTATCAGCTCACTAGGCTATATCAGCTCGGAAGCGGTTTTGTGCGGCGTGCCAAGTATTATGGCTCGAGGCAAGTCCTCTGTGAGGGGTAGTGCAACCTGACTAGTAGATATATGTAACTTAGAGCTTTTCAAAGCCCTTCCGTGCATTTTGATTGCTTCCGGTACGAGGAATCTCATAGAGCAGAAGATCAGAGTGTCAGGGACATGGAATTCAATGTGTGGAAGACCAGCTCAGCCATCTCAAGTAGGGCTTGTAGGCGTGGGTATGTATGTATCCTTCTTTTCATTGGAAGGAAAAAACATTTTCTGCCTCCACCAATTCTATAATAGAGAATCCAGCTTGAGAAAACATTTCCATTAATTTCAAAAGAAAACGGTGAAGATTACCGGCTCTCTTTACTCCATCTTCATAATCATCATCCTAGCTCTTGGATTATTTTACATATATCTCAGCGACCGACCAATGCGCATCATCCACAAAGCCCGGTGACAGGCTCTCCAACTGTGAAACCTCTAAGAGATGGAAAGTTGCCCCAAGACCATTAAGATTCAAAATCCAAAGTTGGAAATCTTTGTGAATATTCCCAATGATGCCATCTTACAAAATATGACAACGAGCGTTTGATATATGGTAGATATCAAATAAATAAACATAACCCTCACATGACTAGGTTCTATTAGTCGTCGTAAGGTGTATACATAATTGGGGGTCGTATGCAGCTTCTTCGGCTGCATTACAGCTTCTTCGGCTGCATTACAGCTTGCTTCTTAGGTGTCCCTGGACCATCTTCAACTTATCGATGGCATTGCCATTCTGGCTCCGTCCTTCCCTTTTTCCCTTGGATCTTTCAACTTCTTTCCGAGCTTCTTGAAGAAGCCCTAGCATATTTCCCCAAACTTCTTCAGTATAAACCGTACCTTCCCGAGAAAGGAATTCGACAATATCTTCTGAAGCAAGGAATTCGCTACACTGAGCATCCTGTAAATTCGGCCTAAATGCTTCTGCTGGTACATTCTCCTCGAGATACGAGAATGGTATTGGCTCCCAGATAGCCTCCGTCAATGTTGAGGAAGACAACAACTGGAGAATGTCCTCCCGAGGCTGGGGATTGTGCAATGGGTCTGTCACTTCGCTAAAAATTGTGCCGGAGCTGATGTGAGGGAATTCATTGCTAAAATTTTGAAACTCGCCATTGGTGGATGCCGTAGATGTAACTGAGATACTCCTGAACTCCATGGAATCGGACAGACCACGAAAGGATTGTACATGGCGTCTAGAGGCACTGGATGCGTCTTCCCAGTAATACCGAGAGCTATCTCTGCCCGTAGTAAGGGAAGCCTGATCTTTAGATTGTTGACTAGCTTGTACTGTACTGCTGGCTTCGCTGGCTGTGGGTCGAAGGAGGGCTTGGGATAGTGAAGAAGCGGAAGACGCAATTCTGTCGAAGCTACTGCTACCACCACTGTTTTCAGTCTCAGAAATGACTCCAGTGGTCGATGGTGCTCTAGTTGCGACGAAGCCAGCCTCCAATGCTTTCTCCTTCTGTGTGCTCGATGTCATATTCCAAGTAACGTTGACGGAGAATGTGCGCAATATACTCTGCCATGTGGATCATGATGGGTGTAAACAATTGCTCGGCTATGCTTTATGGACCCCTTATTAGTCAGCCACAATTTAAGATGCATACGGAGATGATCAGCCTCCAACAAAATTAACCAACTTATGCTTCAAAACTTGAACTCACTAATACTGACTGGTTCTAAGCTATAGCGCAGCTGAATCGAAGCGAAGCGTAAATAGTTAACCATTGCTGGGAAATGGTTACCGAGACTCTGTGTCTGTATGAGAAATACAGGAAAAACTAAGTTCTCATGTAACCAGACTAGTTCTCATGAACCTTCAGCAATAGCCATATTATTCGAGAAGTACGAAGGCAGGGAACTCATATATATACTCTGGTACTTGAATTTACACTTGAATTTACATTGTGAGATTCTCACAGTTGCCATAAAATTCACTCAGGTATTGTAAACAAGTCGTCAGCCCGCCCTGGGAGGGAACTACTAAGTAGTTAGGTAGTGTTAGTAGTTAGGTGCCTAAGGCGGATTAAAGAACTAGTCTCGAACCCGACCGCTCCTAGGGAGGTCGGGTTCGAGACTACCTAATTAAGAACTACAGTTTGCCATTTTTTTAAAAACTTTACCAGCTGGCGGTATTCGGTAATTTCACCAGAGAGACTACTATAGACTTGGGCCCTTCACTGGTCAAAACTTTGGCCTTGGCCCGTAATAGTAAAGTACAAAACACAGCTGGTACATGCCCCTCCCCTTGCTTACGCTACGCACCCCCACCCCGCAGCCCACCCCGCAGCCTACGGTCTCCGCAATGCACAGGAAGCTTTATCCAATTCTTTTGTCAACTAGACTATTCTTTTGTTTAAGTAGGTGATAAGTATCTCCAGAGCATTCTCCATAGGTCAAGCACATTGCTCCTGCGTTTCATCGCAGGTAGGTTTGAAACTTTTCGGTAGAGGATCTTTTGGGTTTGGTTGCATCGCTCCCAGTTCCAACCAAATTAAATACTGCATATACATATATGTACAGATTCAACGGTGGCAGAGAGCGCACCTTATATGCAGGCGGTCCCGCTTTCCCTTGATAACTTCTTCCTCCTATTAGGAGTGGTTCCTAAGGTATCGATCACAATATCAATCAGGTCAACACTGGCAATTTGATCAGTCTCAGGAATCCGGAATGTGATTCCACTCCTCAGTGTAAAGATCTTCCACATCAACTTCCTGAATGCCAGAAAGAGACTGGGGCCTCATTATTGGTGCCACCTTGAAATAGCGCCATCATTTTCATACCCAACCCCATTCTCATGCATTTCCATAAGGACTATCCCACAGACCATGGATAAGAAGGCGAAGGCAACGTCGTACTTAGTGGGAGCATCTATGAGTGAGCAGCTTAGAGGGGGGAAAAGGTGGACAACTTGCATATGAAGGCGGGTGTGAGGGCGTGCAACCAGACTAAGGGGAGGGGGGCAATTAATGTAGTTCAAATGGTCAATAATAGCTCTGTTCATATCGGCCATACTGTAGCTTTTATGAGCTCTCCCAGCAGACTTCCAATTGATTATGCTGGGCAATGTCAATAAATTGCATAGGCCAGGTTAGTCTGGAGGGGTAGTGCAACCACTAAGGCCGAGTACATATGCATACAAATAAATGCATATTATTGCATATGTAGGTGTCCCAAATAGGAAAGGGGAAAAGACTCTTGGTGTGAGCCTCCGTATTGGTAGACCCATACCCCTCTCCATTGTCTCCATATCACAACAGCGTCAGCATACCCACACGGCAAACAATACTCCTCCGCCTCCGAGTTTCAAGAATTTTCCACCGAAAAGGCAGCAGTTAATCTACTCCGGTTCCGTTAATCGAAGCTCAAACAGTATCCAAAGCCTCGTTGTGCACTCCCCAGATTGGTTGAACGACTTCAGTCTCCATATCGCTCTAAATAAACCCACAGCATTACGACCTTTACTCGACATAAGTAAAATCTATTACTGAACGGAGGATCGAAATGGTCGAATCAGAAACACAGACACCGACCTGGAAATTCACGCAGTAGGCTCATTCCCCCCCGCCCCGCTTTATTCGGGATGATTCGTGCCATCAAAACAACTCTCAGCCCAGTCAAAGACAAAGCTTTTGCTAATTCAGCCCAATAGATGCTTTGGGGATAAAGGGGATGTAGAAGATATCACAGAGGGTAAGATGATGCTCTTAGAGTGCCCAAACGCCCTCCCTACTGCACTCGAGATACGCAACGCAGAAAACTGACCCCGTTTACCTCCAGCCGATATCATATCTACAGTTGAGTTTGATCATACTGGCAACTATTTGGCAACAGGTGATAAAGGAGGGAGGGTTGTGTTGTTTGAGAGAAATCATGCCGTGAGTGGGGCTGTTTCTGGTGTGCATCGGATGGGCACTAACACGTCTGATTCTAGAAAACAACTTGCGAATATAAATTCCATACAGAGTTCCAATCCCATGAGCCGGAGTTCGATTATTTGAAGTCTCTTGAAATAGAGGAGAAAATCAACAAAATCAAGTGGTGTCGAAGGTCTAATGCCGCTCATTTCCTTTTATCCACCAACGACAAGACCATAAAGCTATGGAAGGTATTTGAGAAGTCTTTGAAGGTCGTAGCAGAGAACAACCTATCTACAGAATCGATGAGACACCGTATGCCCATGTCGACCGCAACTGCCAATATCACCAACGCTTCTGCCCTCCGGTTACCTCGCCTAACTCACCATGATACCGTGGTTGCTGCAGTCCCCCGGAAATGCTATGCTAATGCACATGCATACCATATCAACTCCATATCAGTCAACTCAGATGGGGAGACCTTTATTTCTGCTGACGATTTGCGCATCAACCTATGGAACCTGAACATTCAAGACCAAAGCTTCAATATCGTGGATATCAAACCAGCAAATATGGAGGAATTGACAGAAGTTATTACAGCTGCGGAATTCCACCCACAGAGCTGCAATTGGTTCATGTACGCCAGTAGCAAGGGCACAATTAAGTTGGCGGATATGAGAGTGAGCGCTTTATGCGACCAACATTCTAAATGTAAGTTGTCTGGTTCTCTTAACTTCTCCACGGTATTTATAAAGCCTTATGCTTACCGGAATTTGCCATGTAGTGTTCGAACAAGAGGAGGATCCCCAAAGCAGGTCCTTTTTCTCAGAAATCATATCCTCCATTTCAGACGTGCGATTCTCTTACGATGGACGATACATTCTCTCTCGTGATTATCTCACCGTAAAGATATGGGATGTAGCCATGGAACGTACACCAGTCAAGGTCATACCCATCCATGAGCATCTTCGACCCCGACTCTGTGACACGTATGAGAACGACTCCATTTTTGACAAGTTTGAAGTTGTCTTTTCTGGAGACGCTAAAAATGTTATGACTGGTTCCTACAACAACAACTTCATGATCTATCCATCTGACCCTGATAAGGAAACCGAGGTCGTCTTACAAGCAGATAAGAGTGCATTCAAAGCTAAGAAGATTGGCGTCCCCACACCAATAAACGGCAGTAAGAAAGCCGGAAGTCGTGCGGGTAGCCCAGCTGCGAACACAGGACCAGGTGGACGTATGAGGAAGGAGACAGATGCGGATCAAATTGACTTCAACAAGAAGATCCTGCATATGAGTTGGCATCCGTTTGAAGATTCAATTGCCATTGCGGCTACGAACAATGTGAGTTTTTATGATACACCTTGATACCATCCTATATGCCCGTTCTATTACTAACTGTGTATGTGTAAAATAGCTGTTCGTTTTCTCCGCAGTGTAGATTTGAATTGGGAAAGAAAACAAAGTTACTGCTTGCGTGCGATTTGAACATGGCTGTTTCTATTCTTTTTTTGTTGTGGATTACATTAATCATCGTCTAAGATAACCCCAGCGTAGTGGTACAGCACAAACACAGCTCTGACCATACCTTACCTTTATCTAACATTTACTACTTCTAATACAGGCCTGCCCATTCTTACACTCCGTTTTGCCCCATCATATGCTTCACGACTTCGAATTCAGCTGGCTAAGAGAGGGGCATTACTTGTAACATTCACCACGAGAGTATCAGAGAATGATAAATCCATAAGAGTGTTGTTTTAGTGGCTTCCAAGGGGGTTTATAGATTTTAAACTTGAAGACGGGAAATGATGTTGGACGTCAATGCTGGGCGGCGGTCTTTTGAGTTGGGGTTGGAGACTGGTGGGAGTGAACATTCAAGTTATAGCCGTGTCTAAAGTGGTGGCGGGATTGCTGAACGAACTGTTTCTTAATATCCTCAATTGGAACAAAAATTTTTCTATCAAAGATTCGAGCATGACTGGCCTTGTGTCAATAAGTGATGGGCTCGATAGATTTGGGCTCGATAGATTTGGGCCCTGCGATATTTTGTTTATTATGAGTGAGTGGTGCACGGGATGACATGATGCATAACACTGACTGGGTAGGGTACTAGACGTTTACTTTTGTTGACGTCATGATATTGATCCTTTTGGCGACAGCACTGGCGTAAAGTAAGGGCAAGGTTTTTTTTTTTTTTTGGGGGGGGGTTAAACTTTTGCAGCGGGGTGAGTTGAATCTGGGGGGTGAAGCTCCAACAGAGGGTGTTCAGAAGTTGCTATATAAATATCAAGGGCCGTAGGTTCTCTACTTAAATATGCCAGCACTCTTCATTTATAAAACCAAACGAAAAGCAAAAAAACAATATTTATGCAACTTTTTACATAATAAGAAGTTTTACTTCTGTTACCCTGAGAAGGGTTACTGCAGGTATGGCTGGTTATTATGTAATATCTATGTGTTTGTTCTGGCATTTTTGTTTTTGTTTTTTCCCTGATTATTTCGGATAAACATTTCTTCCTTAGTTCTTTCCCCCCCCTTCCCACACACACACACCCTTCCCCCCCACATAACCGAAAAGACCCAAACCCTAGATTCTAGATCTCGCCTCTTTCGGCACCGGCACCTTTTCCCCCGCGAACAACCGAACAACCAAGGGGGTAGGTGGTGTGGGGGGGAGGGGGTTGATGACGTCATCCCTTCTAGGTAGTAGGGGAAAGTTTAAAAAGTTCATAAAAATGGGGCTGAGAATTCCGCCAATGGGGTGACGAGGAGGGGTCCAATGGTTCAATGGTGTGTTGTGCTAACCATGGTGGCTTGTAACCGGTGGAGGAAAATAAGAAGGAAAACAAGGTGAATGATCCATATGGTAAAAACATTAAATATTTCAGGGTCCTAACTTTTATGTTAAACCCTAACTACCTACATCAGTACTTACCTACTCTTGGTCACATTTACGTACAGCAGTAACCTCTTCTAGTAACAAATTAAAAAAAAAAAAAAAAATCTCTCTCGATCCCAACTAGGTAATGGACACATGAAACTTGCTTTTGATATCTCTCTAGTTTGTTCCTATGTTAATTGTTTTGTGGGGTGGGGGGGGTGGGTTTTCCCAAATTATAACTTTTTGTTTCCAATATATCCATTCAAGATCGGACTTCCCAGTGGTAGATCAGTGCCGGTGGCCGCCGCGGGGGGGGATTTGACCATGTAGTCTTTTTCCCGTCACTTTTTGCATTCGTAACCAATCTCATCTTTGAAATGAACTGACTGTGCTGCAGGCGGGCAGCTGCGCAGAATATCACCGGGTTTGAGGCCGGGCGAGCAGGGCACGCGAGTGAGCGGGGTGAGCATGAGGGTGGGGTTTGGAACCGGACCATAATTTTAGTCAATGCTATAAACATGTTCCATAATTAGAGGTTTAGTCGCGAGGTTCAATCGCGTTCCTTGGAGTAAAGCCATAGAACCTATGATTCCAGATTGTAGCAGTAGAGTACATTTGTATATCATACACATAGCGCAAGAACATATAATCAAATAAGCAATGAGCTAGGAAGCACCAACGGGAAGAATCTTAACAGGCGACTTAGTTATGTGCGGCGGAAGCAGTAAAGCGAAAGCGACTCCAACCATTCAAGGAATACACCAATACAAAGGAAGCAAGATGAGAATATAAATAGCAGAGGGACGAATAAAATTATGCGATAACCCCAGCAACGCCCAGTAAACAACCACAAGATATAGAGACAAATCTAAAAAGGTGCGTCCATAAAATGCACGTGCGACAAAAAATATACAGCATAACAATGAGGTAACTGAAATTATGTTAGGTAGAAAATCAAAGTTACGGAAAACCTCGATGAAATTTACTGTCGTATTGAATCTGGTAATCCGAATGGATCGCGAGTTTGATATAAGAGAGATATTGCGATACCACAACTCCGTTTGTAGCTTGGAGGAAAACGCCATATAAGTTCGTAATTTCGAGGGCAAATTTCGTAGGGCCTTAATTTACCATTCGGGCTGGAAGTCAAGGACTGAAGAAAGATTTAGTGCGGTTCTATAGGATTGGGGCATCGAATAGGCCTACCAAAACAGGTGATACTCCAACCAGAACATTTTGCCAGCAAAAACACAAATCTCCCATCGTTTGATGTTTCGCCTCCGCTTTTGACATCCATAAATATCATTGGCCCTGTCTTCACTGGCAGTAACTGCCAATCCTCTTCCTCCTCTCCAAGATTGTGCCTTCTTCTTCGCCTCATAATATCCGGCTGGACAAGTTTATGGCGCGAGCTTTGAAGGAAATGTCGAACCACTGGTTTCCACGTCGCCTGAGGTATCGTTACTGTTGACTTTGCATTGTGAAAGGGTGAACCAAGTGGGGAAGGATACGGCCGGGAAATGATGGGAACATTTGTGATCCAGGCCCAGGGCGTAGTATGCACCATGTTTACTGGCATGTCAGAGTGGAACCCTTCCAGGTGTGGCGGTGCAGAGCTTAACAAGTCGGAAAAGTGTTCCTGTTTGATTGGGAGACCAGTGTCAATTTCCCTGGAGAACTGCTCCTCATAACACATTGAATCTATCCTCGCACCACCACTCTCATACCATGCCCTGACTGCCTGAACTCCATTCAAATGCTGATCCTCCTCGGCAGTTAACATGGGTTCCTTCTTCTTATTCTCATCATAGTAAATATATGATATTCCCCGGATCGCATCCAAACACTCCAGACGAGTATACTCCCCTCCAAAGGGCTCTCCTCTACCACTCTCCATTATGGGAACCTTTTCATTTTCTGCGTAGGTAGAGAAATATCGCCGAATTTCCTCTACCTCGTGAGTGTCTGGGTTCACTATCCAAGCAGACAATACAGGATTATTCGATTGCACTCTATCCGCAGGGGTGTACGATTCATGACGGCATGTATGTGGTCGAGATGTTGATTCAATTAGCATGATCTTCTCTGGTTCCCCCCCCCTCACAGCTGGCAGGATAGTTAAGCGGAGGGACAAATCAGGCCGGTAGCGGCTAACATCTACGGCAGGTCGGTCGAGATCGAACCTATGCAAGAACGCTCCGTCGATTGAGTATACCCGAACCACAGATCGACATTCACCGCTGAGAGTCTGCACATCATAAGTTGCAAAGATTTTCGTCGGTTCTGCTGGAGGGTAAATGATGTACGAGCCAGGTACTACTGAGCATTCCCCAATGACCGGTGTTTGGAGTGATGCCTTATTAAGAAGCTTGCCAGTTTCCAGTGAGTGGATATATATATCCGCGTTCCTCATACCAGGCAAAATGGGGGGCTGATGTGGATATTGAGCCGTGACACCTATTGTGTAATAGATATGTCTGCTTGTAACTTGCAAACCGGCCGGTACTTGCACCGGGTTGATCTTCCATATGACCTTGTCAGTCTGATGCTCAAGCGCCATGAGCACCAGATTCCATGATCCAACTTCTCGGAACAGGACGATGACCAGCCCTGTTTCAGTAGCAACTATTTGGTACAGATGAGCGATGGTATCTCCAAAAGACCTCAACCGTAAGGAGCGTCTTCCCCCCACCCCTTCCCCAATACTTTGCACCCAGATATTTCTATTTGATTCCGCCCAGAAAAGGTGAGTGGAAGTAGCAGTGAATGATTTCTCAGAGACATGGTGTAGGCGGTACTTGTGTACTTTGCTGGGTTTTGCTAGTGCCCGGGTGTGTAGGCGAAAGGTAGCTCTCCGAAAACCGACGACCTCTGGAGCTGGTTTCTTCTCGTCGGTTCTACTCTTCCGCCGTCTCTTGGCTGGCTTCTCTAACTGATCTTCTTGAATATCTTTCGTTTTCCCCTTTGCATTGTTGCCAACCAGCTCTATTGCCTCCGGGGAATGTGGGAAGTGCGCCAACAGAGCAACTCTTGCTATGTATTCCGACCCAAGAGTACTATTCCAGTGGTGGTTTACTCTCTGCAGCCTGACAATGTCGACAGGATTCAGAAGCTCAACCACCAAGGCAATAACATGCAGGTCCAACCGCCCGAATGGATCTACCATAGCCATGATGTTGTTGGAGTCGTCGATAGGTAGGTCCCAAGTGTCGAACTTCGGAGCTAGCCCAACAACTATATTGCACTCAAAGTTAGTTAGGCTTCCAAAACAACATTTGATGGGAAACAGGTTCAACTATGGTGTGGATAAACACATCTCGACGTTAAATGCCCAGTAAACGGGGAGGGGAGGTTGATACCTACTAGGTATTTGTACGATGCTATACAAGACGCTGGGCGTCGGCTACAGCAAGTAGTGAAATGTTCTCAGATCCGTATCGTACTTTGATTCAGAGCCCTAGAGCGAAGGCATCGGTATTTGTACTTGTTTGGATAACAAAGGAATACAGTAGCTTGGGGGAGATGTATGAGGGGGAGAAGGATGGAAAGGGAGGGGCGAGGCGGGGGGGCGTTTGGGTTTTCGATTGTTTGCCGTAATTAGATATGGGCAGCCTGTATGACCCAGCCAGACCCATGGAGGCAAGCAGGTGGGTTAAGTAATAATAATAATAAAGTACTTGAAGGAGCTGACCATAGTGCCGTTGGCAGCCATGGACAGCCACCAAGCAATCGATTATAGCTACTGACTGATGATGCTACTGATGCATCCAGGGCAGCAAATTCGGGCCCACAGATTTGGCTGCGAGCATGATCTTGATCATGAGTACATATCATTTACTGGACAGGCATAACCAGGGAAAGCTAGGAAAAAGGAAAGAGCAGGCAAGTCGGGGCTGGGGGGTTCGTTTTGCCTGAACCTAGCCGTCTGCAAATAACGTAAATGCCATGCCTAGGCCTTACAGGAAAAAGGAAAGCCAAACTGAGGTCGCGCTGTACTCTCGCCTGCTGCCGTTCGCCGCTGCCTGTCGCCCGTCCGTCGTCTCGGGACTCTTCTGCGTTGTCAAGAATCTTGCCCCAGTACCTTTTGGCAGTTGTTTTGCCAGTCTGGTTTGTTTGGCGATCACTCAGATTGATCACCTCACCAGAGCTTAATCCAGTCTTGGCGGTAGGGGTCTTGACATTGATCTTGAACCCCAGCTTCAGAATGCATCGATATCCGCCTTTGTTTACGTGCCTGTGGCCACCCACGAGGTAAACCCGATGTACGAGACTGGCTCGGCCGGTCACTTCAGTATATATCCCCTACTCAAGACACACACACACACACACCTCTTCTCCGCATATTCTGCAGTGCAGGAAAAAGAGAGGTCGTGAGTCAGGCACGGGCAGATCGACCCGGCGCCTTCCCATGCTCCCATGCTCACGATCAGCGAGCCCGGACGGGAAACCCAAGGCCTCGGAATTTCTCTGATCCAAGCAGTGGCAGCCCAAGCTAGAACGCTAGACGATGGCAATAACCATGGTCAATACCAACCGGACGAACTCTCGGCCATCAGGCCATCTGTAAATACATCTATACATCGTTACATCTATGTCAGCACTCGATTACCTAGCCATGATCTATTTTTTATATATCAATAAGAAGATCCAATCAGAAAACCGGGAGCATGCGGAGCTGTGCATCTCTTGTTCGCAAAGGGTACCCCTTCCTAATTTTCACCTGTCTGGTCGATGGGATCTGAGCTTTTCACGCCACCAAACGCTGACTTTGAATCTGATGCGCCATAGCCACCAGATCCACTTGCCCTACTCAAGGCACTTAGCTGCCATGTGCATGCATATCCACGTGCAGACAGACGTACAGAACGAGATAATACATACAAAGCATCTGAAGATGTCACACTGCAGGGCAGACGCAGTGTGGGCCATATTCCATTTTTTAACTTACCACATACTAAAATAGACCCAGCGCTCAGAGAGGTGGTAATCGAAAAACTTGCGTAATAGGAGTTGAGGAGAGGGGTGGGGCAGAACCAAACACGAAACAACTCTCCAGCCCCCCCATGCCCTTAAGCGCTGCGTTTAGAAACAAAACTCTAGATACTCAACGAATGACCACTAAGTAAACAAAAGTGAACTACTTTCTATCAGTACACCACAGTGCAGTTCGCAATATCGTGGGGAAGTGGTTCTACATTACCTAATACATAATGCCCGCTGGCAAACATCTCTCCCATTGGCTATGCTGCTGTACTATGAGAGGCTATGAGAGAATGTATGCCAATTTTTCAGTCGAACCTGGTCAGCTCAATCTAGCCAGAAAGCTTATTCAGAGCCTCTGCCTCAATTCAATTTTGATTACATTCATTCTAGGTCATGTGTTCTATGTGAAGGAGGGCAATGGAACCTACGTAGACGTCGGTTCCTCGAGGGATGTTATAAGTGGCCAGAGGAGGGCAGCGTACCTGAAATTCGATCCGAAGGGCTTGGCCAGACAGGGGTTGGATTTCGTTTAAAGTTTATCCGGCTGACCTAGGTGACCTTGCTTGTGCTCTTTTGGACTTTGCATTACTAAATTAGGAAATTTGCGGGGTGCCAAGCGCTAGGCACGAGACTCGAAGCCAACCTACAGTACCGGTATGCCCAGCCACGTTGCATGTGTTTATGTAATCCGCTGCACAGTTAGCGTAATAATCCAAAACATGTCGGTAAGGGTACCTACGACAGTATCGGATCGTGATCATACCTATAATCTCAGAGCTCAGTGCATCTCAAAATACGCATGGGTGGCAGCAACTCTCTGTCGATCATAACAAGCTGAAAGATCCTCCCTTGGCCAACTCGGCCATGTGAAAGATGCATCTGTTTCGCACGATGCAGCTGGATCCAGAACAGGCGAATTGTTTTATATCTACGGCTCCTCTGAGCGTCGCATCGGAGCTCTCCGACCAGCCGTGGCACGTGACAGACATCATTGCCCCCGCATAAAATTGCACGCCATGATTTCGTTAATTTAGGCACGAGACTAGTTATCTAGTTAATTTTAACGTTGATATAACCGGTTGAGGTTAGTCTGGCGGGATTGACCAGGGCCTCGACTCTCATACTTGTAGATACCAGGAACGATTGGATGCAAAAAGATACTACAAAGGCGCTGGACCCTGCCCCTTCCTGTCACTCTGCTTCCTGCCCCTCTGCTTCGTCCTTTCCATCCTGACAGTTCGCTTTTGTTTCTTTCATACTCGAGCATACTGAAGGTCTTCATATCAGCAATCCAATCACACTTGGATTGCCTCTACTAGAAAGGAATTCCAACACCCACTCGAAAAAAAAAAGTAGTTTACAATGGATCACACAGGTGCGCAGCTACCCAGTCCCTTATCCATCGTTTCTGCGCTCCCGTGGTCCCATGCTAGCTATATGCTTTTAGAGCGGCTTGATGCATTTCCCCTCATGTCTCATCCTGGGTTCGAACTAATCTCTGGGCATCAAGGTGACCGCAACCTCATATACGAGAGCGATGGCGACGATACTGGCGTAGATGATGTGCATTCGGCTCCTGAGTCTCCCGATGGTGAAGAGGGCGGATATGATGAAGAACAACATAGCGGAGAAGCCCAAAGCTCAGATGGTGTCTTAACAGCAGGTAACATAGGCGAACGTAAATCAGCCGTTTACGATTATAAGCAAGAGAAGACGTTAAAAGACATGGACGCCAAACTTTTTTACCATCAACAGCAACACAGTCAGGTACACACACCCCATAGTGGGGTGGGTGGGGGCTACTACTCATCTCCACTTATACGGGCACAGACATTACCACCAAATGCGGGGAATCCGTTGTCTAGAACGGCTAGTATGAAGTCAGCTGGGTCTCATCAGCAGCAAGCTCAATCCCCAGGCCTCGGCCGGAGCTCAATTCCAATTGGATTAGCTAGCTTGGATAAGCCCTCGGGAAGCGACGAAGTCCAAGTCCCAGGTGGGATGGAAAGGTTCGACCCGCACCGTGTGAGCGACAGAAGTGTTACCGGCAGTTATGGCCAACCCTCGAGCTCGCATGCCCACGGAGCAGCACAGGACCAAGGGTTCGCCAGTAGTACGTTCCCCAGATTTTCGTGTTCTTCCGGCCCCAGCTGTATTCGTGATACATGGAATAAGGTTTTATACGCTGCAAAGAGAGCTCTAGTTTTGCCAGGATGTTATATAATCTCGTACTTTGTACCATTGAATGTTTCAATATCTCTTGCTTCAGCTCAATTCCAATGTCTTGTTCTCGTGCCTCTCATAGCCCTTCACGTCCTGACCCTTTCAGCGTTTTATCTGCCGTTATTGCTAACTTGCGGTATGAAGGAGATGCAACAATTTCGAATGAGTTGTCCACTATTTATACAAATATTCAAAAAATCATTGACCTTCGCCATAAGTATCTGCGCATCTCCCTCCAAGAACCCACTGACAACCCGAAGGATGAGCCCTCATGGAATGTCTATCCTCCCCCTCCCCCTCCTCAATGGGTTGAAGAGAGAGATAGCTACTCCATGACTGGCAGCCAAACGTTGATCCCAGATCAGCGCGGTGTGGGGTCGGTTTCGGGGAATGTCAAAGAGGGTCGAAAACAAGGCGTTGCAATTGGATCAGATTTTGTTTTTGAAGAGTGCGAGATTCCTAGCGAGGATGAGATGGAGTTCAAATTGGATGCTATGGGAGTGTTTCAAGTGTATGAAAACCAGACTGGTATGTCTAACCTCTTTAGCAATTCAATGCCCATCGGATGGCTACGGTGCCTGACGTTGATTAGCTCTCCGTGCCGATGTTCCTGTCGTAACAATTCCCACTCTCAAGGACTACTACCAGGATTTAGACCAGATTCTGGACATATCCTCAGATGGTCCCAGTAAGAGTTTTGCATTCAGGAGGCTTCAATATCTTGAAGGAAAATGGAATCTGTATATTCTTTTAAATGAATATCAAGAGATGGCGGACTCGAAGGTAAGCCCATTGGCCTGCGAACAGAGCCTGGCGAAACAATGAACCAACTGTTACACACAGAGAGTGCCACATAGAGACTTTTATAACGTCAGAAAGGTCGATACTCACGTTCATCACTCTGCTTGCATGAATCAAAAACATTTGCTGCGGTTCATCAAGAGTAAGATGAAGAAGTGTCCAGATGTGAGGGTTCAATTATCCATTTTCTACTACTAGGATGATGCTAATTCTATATTTATAGGAAGTTGTATTGTTTAGAGATGGAAAGAACCTTACCCTTGCTGAGGTATTTGCGAGTTTGAACTTGACTGCATATGATCTCAGTATTGATACCTTAGATATGCATGTAAGTAACTGTTATTCTGGGCACGTTACTGAGGGTTGTAAGCTACTGACAGAACTGCGTCATATAGGCACACACGGACTCGTTTCACCGCTTTGACAAATTCAATCTTAAGTACAACCCTGTGGGAGAATCGCGTTTGAGAACGATCTTCTTGAAGACGGACAATTACATCGAAGGCAGATATCTTGCTGAGATTACAAAAGGTACTACATAAAAATGTATGGAAATGTAGTAGCAACTTCTGACATTTGGGCATAGAGGTGTTTACCGACCTTGAGGCGAGCAAATACCAAATGGCGGAGTACCGTATCACAATTCATGGCCGCTCACATGATGAATGGGATAAACTGGCCGCCTGGGTCGTCGACAACAAACTCTTTTCTCATAATGTCCGCTGGCTAATCCAGAGCCCTCGCCTATTTGATGTCTACAAGGCGTCTGGTCTTGTCCAGTCATTCGAAGAAGTCATCACAAACATATTTAAACCCTTGTTTGAGGTCACGAAGAACCCACAGTCACACCCAAAGCTTCATGTATTCTTGCAGAGGGTTATTGGTTTTGACAGCGTCGACGATGAGAGCAAACCAGAGCGACGATTATACAAGAAGTTCCCGTTTCCGAATGTCTGGAATACCAAGCAAAATCCACCATATAGCTACTGGATATACTATCTCTTCGCTAATATGGCCTCTCTTAATGTATGGAGGAAACAAAGAGGTTTCAATACTTTCGTTTTGAGACCACATTGCGGAGAGGCCGGTGATACGGACCATCTGGCAGCGGCAGTTTTATGCTGCCACTCTATATCTCACGGCATTCTACTACGCAAGGTTCCTCTTTTACAGTATATATTTTACCTTGAACAGATTGGGATTGCCATGTCCCCGTTGTCCAACAATGCGTTGTTTTTGGCATATGACAAGAACCCGTTCCTACAATATTTCAAACGGGGACTGAATGTCTCACTTTCTACTGACGATCCTTTGCAGTTTGCCTTTACCAAAGAGCCTTTGATAGAGGAGTATTCTGTTGCTGCGCAGATCTACAAGTTGAGTGCCGTAGATATGTGCGAGCTGGCAAAAAATAGTGTCGTCCAGTCCGGCTTCGAAGGGTCAGTGAAGGCAAGGTGGTTAGGGCCGGACTATATGCTTCCAGGTGTTGCGGGCAACAACATGGATAAAAGCAATGTGCCTAACATCAGAACAGCCTTCCGGCATCAAGTCCTGATGGAAGAACATGCAATGTATGCTTATCCATACCTTTGTCGTCCTTTTACTATGGAGCTAAAATTTGTATTCAGGATTGACCGCTATACATCTCTTACCATTCCACAGTCATATACTCAACATGTTCAAGATCGCCCGCTTAGTCTCTCTTTGCAACTTCCCCCGCCTGACTTCGCCAACGCCGGTAACGTCTCTGGCCCACAGTCCCCCACAACCAGCATGTATACGAACCCCACCACAGCCACCCAAGCACCATCTGTCTATCTTCCCTATGCACCGCCTGGCTCAGGGTTTTATACACCCCGACTTTCCCATAGCTACTCTGCTGCCGACATGCGGATTCCAAGACCTGCATCTCCGTCTACATCAGCAGCAGGTGGCCCCTTGCGGGCGGCTACGACCCCGCACTTGCTTGCACAACAAGCAGTACAGCATGGACATCTCTATCAACGTGCAGGTATAGAGTCTCCGCGTATGCCAGTGAAGTTTGCGGGGCAGCTGGAGGCGCAGTTGAAAGATTTGCATCTAGATGGCTCGGAGCCCAGGATTTTCCCGGGGGTAGTGTCAAGCAGTACGAGAACCAGATCGCAAAGGGGGAAGCAAAGGAGCTGGAGTGAGAAGGATGGTGGGGGAAGTCAAGGAGGAAGTGAGAGCGGAAAGGCTCAGGCGGCTCCGCAGTGACAGTAATTGAATATACCAATTCGCAGGTTTTCGTTGTAAACTTGGCATTCTAGCTTGTTGTTTTTTGTGCTGACAGTATGTTGTTATTTTGCCCAAAGCTTTGTTCCGTTGAGGAACATGCTAATTGAATAGGTTTGTATCTTTGGACAATTCGACCAGCCTGGCTTACATTTACCCTTATTGTAGTCTGGTTGGGCACATTGATAGCCCTGACACTAAAAATTAGGAATTGCGAGACTACTCATAATATCAAGATATATAAAAATATAGGTCGTTGGCAATCCTCCTAACTGGTAACGCCAAAGAGAACATAATCACTGGGTTAACCCTTGTATCTGAAGCTATGTTTAATCCCGTATACATGCAATCAACCAGAACCCTCATGTCTCTTTTCCTTCATTCATTGTATCAAAAGTTACCTCCATCTTTCCTATCACTTGAAACGCCCCATCGTAGCTGAGCATTCGCCAGGACTCTTTTGTTGTAACGAACCTAAACACCCTGCCTTCACCATTGTCTCTCATATTTTTCATCGTCAGTAAACATTGCTTCATCGCTAAGCCCCGAAATTTCTCCGCCTCTGCTATGAGTTAAACCTCTCCTCCCGTAACCGAGACCATACACATTCCTCTGTTCCTTCTGTGTCTCCGTCTACGGAAATGATTTCTTTCTTCCTCCGTAAACTCTATACTATTGTATCCGGTCATGCCTTTAAAACTGGTGAGTACTTGCTCAAATAAAACTTGAAGTCACCCATAAAAGCCACGTGCCGAGTAGCCTTTATACCATACCTGAGCGCTGAGTCGTATAGAAGGACTCGAAAGCGTAGAGGACCGAAGAGGGCTATTTCTGACAGTACGGACTTGGACCTTTTTATTCGTCTGTGGATGTGAGACGGACAGACTTGGCCTATACTGTGCACAACCAACCGCAACTGCTACCTAACGGTCCAACAGGTAAACAGCCCCTGGCACGCACTGGCTGGTGCATATAGTATTTAGATAATTTATGTATAGAAGCATACTCCGTGGAAGCATAGAAACGTCTTTGGTGTAGGTATCAGATCGTAGGGTTAACATTATCCTGTGCTACTCTACTGTACCGAGCTGCATATAAGTAGAGTTACAGGGCAATGAAGCAATCAAGCCACCTGGACAGATCCACTCGCTCCACTCGCTCCTTTTCCCTGTGCGGCTCGAACCACCCATCTCCAGCAACAATAAATACATATTTAGGTGTTCAGCAACTCTGAAATCCTGTTCTTTGTCCGTTGCTCTCTTTAATATTGTTTTGACCTTAGCTGAGTCGGCTGTTGTAGCCTCAACACCAGTCAACAACATATTTTGACCGCTGAAGACGCCCGAATAAAGCGTAGCCCCCATCATGAGTGGTGAATCCTCTCAGCTGGGAGTTCGACAGAGGACAGGCGGCGGGGCCACCAGAAAGCGGTCAAAGTCCCCCGCGGTGAGTACATCTCACAACACCGACAACGAGACACATGCGAAGATCGCGAAGCAGAAGGGCACAGGCACTGGGCCATATAAGCAACCATCGGAGAAGGGCTACAGGGTTGCTCTTGCTTTGGTGACGATAGTGGCCTTTATTACGAGGTTTTGGAAGATCAACCACCCTGACCAGGTGGTGTTCGATGAAGTGCATTTCGGAAAGGTCCGTTGTCACTAATTCTTTGCCTGTGCTCAATTGACTGACTGTGCGTGTTGCTCCGGTAACAGTTTGCGTCCTACGTATGTAACCGCTTAAATTTGAGCATTGAAGCATGTGCTGGATGTGGGAATCAGTTTTGACGAGTTAAATTACAGTATCTACAAGGAACATATTTCTTTGATGTTCATCCTCCGTTTGGAAAGCTTCTATTCGCCTTCATGGGATGGCTCGTCGGTATGGTGTACATCTATCTGTCTACAGATCTCGGCAAAGCTGACGGGAACATTGCAGGTTACGATGGTCACTTCCTCTTCGATAACATCGGTGATTCCTATATCGACAATAAGGTCCCATATGTTGCCTTTAGAGCCATGCCAGCCCTGCTGAGCACCTTGACCGTCCCAGTGGTATACTTGACAATGTGGGAAAGTGGTTACAGTCTTCCGGCGTGCTTGACAGCCGCAGGGTTGATTCTCTTTGGTGCGTGTGCCCCTCTTATTGAGGGTTTGAGGTACTAACATTCCAATAGACAATGGACAGATCGGCCAGACGCGATTGATTCTCCTCGACTCGACCCTTATCTTTTCCATGGCTTGCTCCATCCTCTGTTACATTCGTTTCTACAAGCAACGCCATAATGCCTTCGGGCGCAAGTGGTGGAAATGGTTACTTCTCACGGGAGTATCGCTCTCTTGTGTCATCTCAACCAAGTACGTTGGGGTATTCACTTTTGTCACAATTGGCGCAGCCGTTGCGATCGATTTATGGAACATGTTGGACTACAGGCGAGGGCTCTCTCTTCAGCAATTTGGCATGCACTTTGCTGCGAGGGCGTTTGGTCTCATTGTCATTCCATTCTTTTTCTACCTCTTCTGGTTCCAGGTTCACTTCACCGTTTTGTACCGAAGCGGTCCTGGTGATGATTTCATGACCCCAGAGTTTCAAGAGACATTAGCAGATAATGCTATGGCTGAGAAGAGTGTGGAGGTTTTCTACAATGACAAGGTTACCCTGAGACACAAGGACACAAAAGCCTATTTGCACTCTCACCTCGACAGGTATCCGTTGCGATATGACGATGGAAGAATTTCTTCTCAAGGTAAGAATGAGGGTTACATCTCTCTTCTCTAGGGCTGTTTCTGACAACTCTTTTAGGCCAGCAGGTAACCGGCTATCCATTCAACGACACCAACAACCACTGGATTATTGTGCCATCACAGCCATTCCCCGACAGTGTGCAAAGGCCGGTCAACAATAACGATGCCGTCAAGCTCCTCCACGTTGTCACTAACACCTATCTCTTGTCCCATGACGTTGCCTCTCCATACCATCCTACTAACCAGGAATTCACCACCGTTTCTAAGGAAGACGCTGATGGTCCCCGATACAATGAAACACTCTTTGAGGTACGCATTGAGGGTAAGAGAAAGCAAGGCCTCCGGACCATGTCTTCTCTGTTCAAATTTGTCCACCACCCATCCAAGGTAGCGATGTGGACGCACACCAAGCCTCTTCCCGACTGGGGATATAAACAGCAAGAGATCAATGGAAATAAGAACTTGCAGCAAAAGAGCAACATCTGGTTCATAGAGAGTATCATCGATATAGACCCTGAGGATAAGCGTCTTTCAAAGGAACCTAAGAAGATCAAGACACTTCCATTCTTTAAAAAGTACTTTGAGCTTCAAAGGGCCATGTTCCATCATAACAACGCCCTGACATCGTCTCACCCATACGCGTCTCAGCCGATCCAGTGGCCATTCTTGATGAGGGGTGTGAGCTTCTGGACGAAGAATGATACCCGAGAGCAGATTTACTTCCTTGGTAATGTCGCTGGATGGTGGATCGCCAGCAGTATTCTTGCTGTATTTGCGGGGATTGTAGGCGCTGATCAGTTGACCCAGAGGAGGGGTATTGATGCTTTAGATAGCAGAACGAGAAGTAGACTATATAACTCAACAGGATTCTTTTGGCTTGCGTGGGCGGCACATTATTTCCCGTTCTTCCTCATGGGACGACAGCTTTTCCTGCATCACTACTTGCCTGCGCACCTGGCTTCTGCGTTGGTCACTGGTGCGCTGGTGGAGTTTGTATTTGGGGTGGAGGCGGAGGAGGAGGAGGTTGTTATGGCGGGGCAAGAGAGGAAGAAGGAGAGGAAGTGGGTGCCGAGAGCGTGCTCGGAGAGCACGCTGGGGAGTTGGATTGCTTGTGCCACGATCATTGGGATTGTAGTGGCAAGTTTTGTGTTTTATGCACCCTTGACGTATGGGAGTCCCGGGTTGAGTGTGGAGGGGGTGTTGAGAAGAAAGTGGTTGGGATATGATTTGCATTTTGCGAAGTAAGGGGGGCGTATCTATGAAGGGGACAGGGGTGAAGTGCTGTGGGACATACTTTATCTATGCGGGAAGCATGGGTGTAACATTGATTAGTGGTTTTTGTTTGCATGTGTGGATGTTGGTAGAGATTGATGTGAAGAATGCTTCGCAGTATCTATTATAATTGCTCACCACTCATCCCATCTCTTGTTTGGTATCGGGCTTGCTAGTCGTGGTCATGTAACTTTTGCATATGTATGTTGACTGTTCGAAAGGTCTCTCTTCCTAGAAAACTGTGTTTCAAGAAGCTAAAAAAAAAAGAAAAAAAAGGGAGTTTTGAACGATGGAACCCATATTTTACATAGCCACATATTGAAACTTTGAAAGCCTACCTATTGGTAGGTACTTACGGTAGGTAGTCATCCTTGCCTCCTTCCTTGTTTTATACAAGTTCATTGGATATTTTTACTGGGTTCACGGCTGGCCAGGGGGGGTTATACAAGTTCATGGATATTTTTACTGGGTTCACGGCTGGCCAGAGGGGGGTTAGGTATATACGTAGTACATTACAACTATGTAGAACCTGGTTTAGACTTGGTATATACCTACAACCCCCCAGTTTTTATCTATATTACGTAGCCGGTCTAGAGTTCCCTGCGAGCTAGGTAGGGGCTAAACGTTAAATAATTAAGCTTATGTATTCATCTAAATTATCAGGCGCAGGAAAACTGCCCAGCCAGGGGGACGGATATACCTGGTAAGAAATAATAACAAGTTGGATTCTACGGTATACATATATATGTTTATATACGTATGTGCAATACTCTGTATAGTAGGTAACTTAAAGCTCGACGCAGGAACGTCCTCCCTCCCCCCTTGCCGCCCTCTCCTCCACCCCCCTCCTCCCCCCCCTGGTACAACATGAGTTAGATAGGTAGGTAGGTTAATATTTCATAAGCCAATATCAGTTATGATGAGACAGCCGCAAAAAAAGAAAAGAAAAGTAAATACAAATCCTATCTAATTGCGATCGCCCCCAAAACCCCAACGCTCAGCTCGTTGTAATATGGTGAAGATCGTCTTGACTCCATTCTGCAAGGAAAAACGCCTCCCCAATTTCCTTCTCCGTCTGGGGGCGCTTTTCCACCCCCCCCCCCCCCCCCCCCCCACAGGCTTCCCTGCTTGGATGCGAATCTGTCGTCACCCAACCCAATTCCCATATATTTGCCCTCCCCCCTTCCCCCTTCCCCCTATTCTCCTGCCTTCCAAATCTCGCTCTTTCTTTCCTGCCCTTGCGCCGCTTTTTGGTTATTCGCTCGTCCCTCTTTGACCGAACCTGAACCGCAATAACAACGTTTAATCCTTCTTTACTTATATATACCCAACCCACGGACTCTCCTTCCCGCCCCTCAAACGACAACACATTCCCCCCCCCCTAAAATAAATAAATAAAATCCAATAATGCGTTTCTTCACTGCAGCTCTTGTCGCCCTCTCTACCCTCGCGGCTACCGTCTTCGCGGCGGAGAACCAAATCACATATCCTGGCGCTGGGGATACGGTTCAGGGGGGACAGACGATTGTGATCAAGTGGATTCCTGATACCCCAGATAAGACTGTTAAGTTGGTTTTGAGAAAGGGGAAGTCGGACGATTTGGACGTCAGTGGGCCAATTTGTGGTGAGTATCTTTGCGTCATAAACCTGGCTGGGGGACGCGTCAGCTGGCTTCTAAACAAAGCAACTAAAACATTGGAAAAAACAGATGACTGCCCAAACTCCGGTTCCTACGAATGGACTGCTCCCAAGGACATCGTAGCTGGCAAGGACTACAGTATCGAAATAAAGTTCAATAGTGGAGTTAACTATTCCCCTCATTTCGAGATTGACTCTACCGTGACCGCACGAACCACCACTGGTACCACTGATACCACTGATACCACTGCTACTGCGACCGACACCGCCACCACCACCACCACCACCACCACCACTGAGGATTCTACCACTGAGGCTTCTACCACAACGGCTACCTCTGCCACCTCCTCGACTGTTCCCACTACCACGACTTTGATCACCTCTACCACCTTCTACCCAAACACCACTGTTGCTCTCTCAACCACCACCACCACTACTTCCAAGCCTAAGACCACCGGCACTTCCAGCACCTCCACTGGTACTGGTGCCCCCGACCCAAACAGTGGTTCTGCTAAGACCGTCTCTGGTGGATTGGTCGCGATCGTTGTCGCGGCGTGGGCATTGATGCTTTAAGTTAGCTCAACGAGAGCGTTGTGGTGTTGTTGTGATTTTATGTTTGACATGTTGTGATGGATAATTTAATTTTTATTTGATGAACTTTGAGGTGTTCTGGTGGTTTTTTTTTTTTTTTTTTCTTCTGAACATAATATCTTTTTTTTTCTCTTTTTGACATGTTATGGGTGAAGGGTTTGGTTTGTTTTTTTTGTGTATGGTGTAATAGCCCCTCCCTTTCTATCTAATGCCTGGCTGAATGAATGTGGTTGGGGGAGGGCGGGCGGAGAAGTAGTAGTAATATAATTGAATGTCATCGCTGTGTGCTGTCTGTGTAGATCGCGTAGGCGTAACATTTTGCTGGAGGTCAGTGGGTTCCATCCACGTCTTAAACCTGTGTTTTGGAAGGTGGTGGGTAAGGGTTTCGGGCGAGACCTTCATATAAAACTAGATATGTTGGGGAGACTTTGCTTGATTGCGCGCAACGGATGTCAGATGTTATATGCAAACGAGATGCTGCACTAAGTGCAAAAAAATCGCATTGTTGCAGATTGACCCAAGTAAAGTACCGTAAAGGCTGCTATACAAATGTAGCTAACCTATTCTTCTGTTGGCTGGAGGGATTGGGTATAATTTATATGTCAGGTGGAGTACGGAAGCTACTGAGACAAACTTCGTACAGTAGGGTTTTGTGCACGCGAACTGTGTAGCTCCATATAAACATATCAGGCTATTGCATAAGTATATATAGTAACGGGGGATTTGCAGGGTGGTTTATTCGAAGAGCATAAATGGGGTAAACTTTAACGTGCGCTTGGGAAACCATGCTGATTCGATTATTAAAGTATCGTATCGTATCGCATCGTAGTCTGGTTCCTAATCGTATCGTATCGTATATGTACATACATATGTTAACGAGGCGTTGCCGCTCGCGGGTGATTAACCACCCACCATTTCATATGCTTAATCATTGTTTGTTTGTATTCAATACCTGCGCTGCGGCTCGACCTTAGCATGTGCAAACCCGGCAAGCATACTTGTATATTTCAAAACTCGCTGTGCCGTCTGCCTAGGTATATTCATCTTCACAATGTTCAATCTCAATCTCGCTATGTTAAATTGGCCTGGAAATCAGGAGTCCATTAATTTATTAACGATTATCACTACAGCTCTCAATGCTAAACTGCAATTGGTACCATGAGCTCATTTATCTCATTTAACTATTGATCGGAGGTAGTCCTGGTCATATTTGTCACCAATCTCAATCTTGGTATGTTAAAAAATCCTGCCATGCTCAATCGCACCATATTAATGTTACTATCCCTCCGACCCTCCATGCCCGCTTTATTCTGGCAAAAACCACTACCAGACTGAATGTTCGCAAATTACTGTCCATATAATCTCAAAAATTCGAGTAGTAGGGGCAGGAGGGGGTAGAGTGTGAGATGGTAGAGGAAGGCTGGGATTGCTGCAGGACTGGGAAGGGGAATCTTCAATTCTAGCGGGCAAAGCTGGAGATGGGGAGAAGAGAGTATACGGTGGAGACGTTGTTCGCAAACTTAGATCTGGTCTGAAGAGGCCGACTTGGTGCGATGGGGACGGCCGGAAAGGGGAAGGGCCGGCATGGGCGTAAGAGTTCTTTTGGTAGTTTTGCTTTATTCGGTCCGGAAGGCTGGAGGTTCACATAGCCCATTGTTCCATAGGTGTTCCGAGTCTTCTGAGGTGGGCCGTCCCATAGCCTTAGGCTCCGTAGACGCATGGACTTCTCAAAAAAAAAAAAAAAAAAAAAAACACTTTTCAAACCACTATTTTTGAAGTCTATGCGGAGCCTAAGGCTATGAGACGGCCAAATAGTCTGGTGGCCAAACCACTTTAGATGTTAGTATCCAGATCACTCTAGATACCAATGCCTAAATCACTACTACCCCAATCGCTCTGTCCAAACTGCCCTAGAAATCAGTGTACAAATCAGCCTAGATAGTACTGTCCAAATCGCTCGATAAATGAGAGTGCAAAATAGCCTTTATAGTACCATCTAAATTGCCCTAGAAATTAGTTATATATTGGGAATTCTCATACCTTTTTTATTTTTAAGAGAATATCTCAATGCTGCAATGGAAGTAGGAGCCTCCTAATAGATTCGATTCCTTCTTTCCAACTCCCAAGTCTCTAAACACCTCTTAACATATTGCCGCAATCTCTTTGCCCTGCGAGAATTATCTTTTTTAAAGGCACCGCTTAAACCAGATGATTTAATATTGCTTCAAAAGAATTACTGGAAGTAGTCGTAGGTTGACTATATTGAGGGGGAGCGGCAGCAGGAGAAATGACAGGTTGAGATTGAGGGAGAGCGGCAGGTTTAGGGTGAGTAGGTTTAGGGTAAGTATAGGTAGGTTCAGTCGGAGCAAGTTCAGCAGCATAAGAAGATATCGGTTCATTCATTAAGCCTCCTCCTATAATACTGTTCGAATAGGCATATATCAAGAGGAAAAAACATACGGAAATGGTAGAGAGCTGGTAGAAGAGCTGGCTGAACAGTTGAGAGAAGATCTGGCGGGAGAGAGAGCTGGCGTGGGGGAGAGAGGTTCTTCTGAGTCGATCGTACGCTTGAGTCTCCTTCCGACTACAGAAGATATCATGGTTGTAGTTTTCTTTTTTTATTCTTTCTTTTTTTTTACCAAAGACCTGTTTTTTTGAAGTATACGAAATATACGAGAGATCAGCCTGACAGATCCTTGAGTGGAAAGACAACTCCACGCTTCCAGTGATGATCGTTTCCAACAGTGGTATACGATAATCGAGACGACGAGATAATTCGAGTAGACACACAACCAATACGACGTTTCCACACCTCAGCAGCTCTTTTGAGTGTGGTCTCTTCAAGTCTAAGTACACAATCCCTGGCTCTATAGCCCTCCCAGGCGCTAGTTGCCTTCTGCATAGTCTACACATTCCTCCATTTGGCATTCATCTTCCATCTTCACCCCGATCTGATCGAGACTACTTCACCCTTTCTGGCTATTCTCCTCCTTACAGCCTCGTATGCCACTAGTAGTCCTCCAGTGCTCAGTAGCTCCGTACATATATGATGATATATGAAGTATGTATATGATTTCATAAGCCAATATCACTATATCAGCTGCAATAAAGAAAAAAAAAAAAAAAAAGTACAATTCCTATCGAATCCACTTGCGATAGCCCCCAGACCCCAACCCTCAACTCATTAAAATATGGCGAAGATTATACTGCAGAAAAACGGCCCCCAATTCTTCCCCCCCACCAGCTTCCCTCCTTGGATGCGAATCTGTCGTTCGTAAATCTCACCCAACCCAATTCCATATATTTCCCCTGGTTATTCGAACCTCAACCGCTATCGTAACAATAATAAAGTTAATCCTTCTTTACTTATATATACCCAACCCACGGACTCTCCTTCCTGCCCCTCAAACGACAACACATTCCCCCCCCCCTAAAATAAATAAATAAAATCCAATAATGCGTTTCTCAACTGCAGCTCTTGTCGCCCTCTCTACCCTCGCGGCTATCGTCTTCGCGGCGGAGAACCAAATCACATATCCTGGCGATGGGGATACGGTCCAGGTGGGACAGACGATTGTGATCAAGTGGATTCCTGATACCAAATATGAGACTGTTAAGTTGTTTTTTAGAAAGGTGAAGTCGGACGATTTGGACATCAGTGGGCCAATTTGTGGTGAGTATCTTTGCGTCGTCAGCTGGCTTCCAAAGAAAGCAACTAAAACATTGTGAAAAACAGATAACTGCCCAAACTCCGGTTCCTGCGAATGGACTGTTCCCGAGGTCCTCCCCGCTAGCAATAATAACTACCACAGGAGGAGGGTCGTGCAACTAGACTCGATCGAACCAGCCCATGAGAACTACACAATCGTATTATTCAACTACAATGGAATGATCTCCTCATCTCCATTCGAGATTGCCGCTCTATCGTGACCGCCTGACCGCCCGAACTACTACTGGTACCACTGCTACTGCGACCCACACCACCATCACTGAGGCTTCTGCCACTTCCTCGACTGTTCCCACTACCACGACTTTGATCACCTTCTACCACCTTCTACCCAAACACTACTGTTACTCTCTCAACCACAACCTCCACTAGTTCCAAGCCTAATTAATACCATGGCACTTCCAGCACCTCCACTGGTACTGGTGCTTCCAACCCAAACAGTGCTAGTGGTTTTGCTAAGGCCTTCTCTGGTGGATTGGTTGCCGCGGCGTGGGCATTGACGCTTTAGGTTAGCTCAACGAGAGCGATCTGGTTTGTGTTGTTGTGTTGTTGTGGTTTTATGTTTGGCATGTTGTGGTAGTTTTTTTTTGGTGGACTTTGGGGTGTTCCGGTTTTTTTTTTTTTTTTTTTTTCTCTTTTTCATATGTTATGGGTGAAGAGTTTGGTTTTTTTTTATTTATGTATAGTGTAATCGAGCCCCCTTTTCTATCTAATGCCTGGCTGAATGAAACGGTTGGGATTTTCTTTTCCCCGTGAGTGTTGGGAGGGTGTAGTAATAAAATGAATGTCATCGCTGTGTGCTGTCTGTGAAGAACGCTTAGGCGTGACATTTTGCTGGAGGTCAGTAGTATTCCATCCACGTCTTATACCTGTGTTTTTTGGGGGGGGATTTCGGGGAGATCTTCACTTAGGACTCGATATGTTGGGAGTTAGATGTTATATGCAAACATGATGCAGCGTGCAGAGAGAACACAAAAGTCGCATTGTGCAGATGACCTAAGTAAGTAAAGGCTGCTATATAATGTAGCTAAGTTATTTTTCTGTGGGCTGGAGGGATTGGTATAATATAATCTTCAGTATAGGAAGAGTACGGAAGCTACTGAGAGAAACGTTGTAGGTTTTGTGCCACCCGATCAATATCAGGCGGCTATTGCGTATATAGTAACGGGGGATTTGCAGAGTAATTTTATTCGAAGAGCATGAATTGGGTTTAACGTGCGCTTGGGAAACCATGCTGATTTGATTAAAGTATCGTATCGTATCGTATATGTATGTTAACGAGACGTTACCGGTACCGCTCGCTACGCTCGCGTAAGACACCTGGGGGCAGGCTGAATCTCGGGTGGATTACATTTTAACCTCTGGTGCCTCTTGTAAAACCACCGCCAGTCATATGCAAAATCATTGTTTGTATTCAATACCTGCGCTGCGCGCCAGGCTCCGCCGTGCAGGCTCGACCTTAGCATGTGCAAACCTGGCAAGCATATATTCAAACTCGCTGTGCCGTCTGCCTATATTCATCTTCACAATGTTCAATCTCAATCTCGCTATGTTAAATTGGCCTGGATATCAGGAGTCCATTAATTTATTAAATATTATTACTACAGCTCTCAATGCTATACTGCAATTGGTAATATGAGCTCCTCAAAAGAATTTATCTCATTATTGATCAGAGGTAGTCCTGGTCATATTTGTCACCAATCTCGATCTTGGTATGTTAAAAAATCCTGCCATGCTCAATCGCACCATATTAATGTTACTATCCCTCCGACCCTCCATGCCCGCTTTATTCTGGCAAAAACCACTGCCAGACTAAATGTTTGAAAATTACCGTCAATATAAGCTCAAAAATTCAAGTAGTAGGGGCAGGAGGGGGTAGAGTGTGAGATGGTAGAGGAAGGCTGGGATTGCTGCAGGACTGGGAAGAGGAATCTTCAATTCTAGCGGGCAAAGCTGTAGATGGGTAGAAGAGAGTATACGGTGGAGACGTTATTCGCAAACTTAGATCTGGTCTGAAGAGGCCGACTTGGTGCGATGGGGACAGCCGGAAAGGGGAAGGGCCGGCATGGGCGTAAGAGTTTTTTTGGTAGTTTTGCTTTATTCGGTTCGGAAGGCTGGAGGTTCACATAGCCCATTGTTGTGTTCCGAGTCTTCTGAGGGGCCGTCCCATAGCCTTAGGCTCCGTAGACGCATGAACTTTAAAAAAAAAAAAAAAAAAAAAAAAACTCTTTTCAAACCACTATTTTTGAAGTCTATGCGGAGCCCTAAGGCTATGAGACGGCCAAATGTCTGGTGGCCAAACCACTTTTAGATGTTAGTATCCAGATCACTCTAGATACCAATGCCTAATAGAATTAGTGTGAATTAGTCTAGAAATCACTGTCCAAACTGCCCTAGAATCAGTGTACAAATCAGCCTAGATATCACTGTCCAAATCGCTCGATATGAGAGTGCAAAATAGCCTCTATAGTACCATCCAAATTGCCCTAGAACTCAGTATGCAAATCAGTTCAGAAATCACTGTCCAAATCATTGGAGATATCAACTGTCCAAATCACCCAGCACTCGCCAACCAAATCAGTGTACAAATCAGCGTACAAATGAGCCTATATCTAACTGCCCAAATCACTCAAATCACCGGAAATCAGCGTGGAAATCAGCCTAGAAATCACATCCCAATCACTCTAGAAATCACTAATCAAATTGCTATGGATATCAGCATGGAAAACAGCCTAGATATCTGTATCCAAATTGCCCTAGAAATCAATTAAATATTGGGAATTCTCATACCTTTTTTATTTTTAAGAGAATATCTCAATGCTGCAATGGAAGTAGGAGCCTCCCAATAGATTCGATTCCTTCTTTCCAACTCCCAAGACACTGAACACCTCTTAACATATTGCTACATCCCCTTGCCCTGCGAGAATTATCTTTATTAAAGGCACCGCTTAGACCAGATGATTTAATATTGCTTCAAAAGAATTACAGGAAGTAGTCGTATTGACTATATTGAGGAGGGGCAGCAGCGGGAGCAATGGCGGGTTGAGATTGAGGGAGAAGGTTGAGGGAGAGCGGCTTGTTTAGGGTGAATAGGTTTAGGGTAAGTAGGTTCAGCCGGAGCAAGTTCAGCAGCATGAAAAGATATCGGTTCATCCATTAAGCCTCCTCCTATAATACTGTTCGAATAGGCATATATCAAGAGGAAAAAACTCACGGAAATGGTAGAGAGCTGGTAGAAGAGCTGGCTGAACAGTTGGGAGAAGATCTGGCCGGAGAGAGAGCTGGCGTGGGGGAGAGAGCTGGCGTGGGAGAGAGGTTCTTCTGAGTCGATCGTACGCTTGAGTCTCCTTCCGACTACAGAAGATGTCATGGTTGTAGTTTTCTTTTTTTCTTCTTCTTTTTTTACCAAAGACCTGTTCTTTTGAAATATACGAGTGGAAAGACAACTCAACGTTTCCAGTGCCGATCGTTTCCAACAGTAGTATACGATAATTGAGAAGACGAGATAATTCGAGTAGACACACAACCAATACGACGTTTCCACACCTCAGCAGCTCTTTTGAGTGTGGTCTCTTCAAGTCTAAGTACACAATC